>VZTO01025575.1:90068-141575 GCA_013400615.1 Syrrhaptes paradoxus
AGGGAAACTTCCCAAGAACCAGCTTGGGAATCTGCCACTCAATGGAAACTTTTACCACAGCAACTCATATTTCTGCAGTATGTCCATAAGTTTCTAAAAGATAAAATGCCTGGATTATGACAACCAATCCTTATAACCACGGTAACCAAGTTCAGAAATTCATGTGCACCTTGTTGCAAAAGGAGATCTTTTCTTTCATCCCAAGAACGTAATTACAAATGACAGATATCTGCTGTTCTGCATTGTTAAGGAGATGCTGCAGAGAAATTTGTATTTCATGTTGCTCTTGCAGCTCCTACTCAGCTGTGCTTATCAGTAGCAGAACAAATCCATCAAGGATTGCTCAGAGGAGAAGGTTGACAGGAAAGGGAAAGGTACATCAAAACAGGAGTAACAATCCCATTGACTTAGCCCCAATCACTCTTCACATACTGTACTACAGATCCATGCATGCAATAGTGTTCATACTTTGATATGATAAGAAAACCAGGCACAACAGATAAATTTTCAGTTTAGACACAGAACAAATGAAATTGTAAAAGTTCGTATTGTATTAAGGTATAGTCCTCCAAAACCAGCATTCAACATACATGGCAATCAATACTACAGACCACAGATTAGAACTCATATTTTACAAGGTTTCTTCTATCTTTCTATATACATGATGTAGTCCATCTCACTCCTCACTATTATTTTAACTATACTGCCTCACATGAATGCCATAACCACCTGACTTGAACCTCATCTACGTGTGTAACATTGTCAAGAAAATATGCTCCACGTTTGAGGCAACACTTGGCAGTCCCTCTCGCACCAGTCTCTGCCTGGTCAAAGTAAGAAAGACTAGGAAGTGAGGGTTCAGTGGATGCCCTGGGGCAAGACAGCAGAATTGCTCCACGTTTGCTTGACAAGAAGCCAAGGAGCTGGGCAGTTGTGTGCCAAAGCTTGCAGAGATATTAATGAAAATAATGGGTGTTTAACACATAAATTCACATAGTGGAAAGACTTCCTTGCTGGATCCCCAATATGAATAAATGCCAGAGAAGAAGTAATCTAAATGGTTATTGGCATAATTTGGGTGCTGAGTGCTGTTCTGCTCCAGCTACAAATGTGATTGAGACATATGCTTGCTCTGATGGAGGAAATTAGCAGAGGATTACCTCTTTCCCTAAGAAGATTAAACTAAAAAGAAAAAATAATTTGCTTTCCATTGCACTGCTATACCATCTACCGTTAAAACAGACTACATTAAAAAGGACCATCAGTTTAATGGAAAGATTATTCTGACAGTTGCCAGCTTTATAGCCTGTTTAGTCACATAAACCAATCCCACATAAGAAGCAACAGGAGAAGCTGTTGCCTTACACCAGAGAGCAGAAATTTAAAGAATTTACTATGAAATCATGAAAAGAAATCAGGAGATCAAGAGTTTGTTCTAGGTTCCTGTCTGGCCAGCATCATAGTGCTACCCCATTGTAACAAACGATGTGCAAAACTGCTGTTTATGGGAACAGAGGACATGGACAAGAAAGCCACATCCTTAACCCATGACCACATTTCTCTCCACCTTAACTCTGCCTAAGTCTTCAAGATAGAATATCTATATATTGTGAATTAAAGTATATTAAAAAATAGGCATCATACCACAGTCACTCCTGATATCCTCAAATCCATATTTCATGTGCTAGTCATGGGACAGCATACAGGCTGATAATGATGTTGGAGAGGGTTGTATATGCAAAAGGCCAAAGGACATGCAAGCATTAACACAAATGGGCTGTAATACCTTTCCTCATTACCTGACAAAAGATGCTCTATCCACCCACACGATTGTCCACCAGTGTAGACAGAGAAAATGGAAGAATTTTACAGGCATTTTAGCTGTGTCACTTCAGCATCTCTCGTCTTCCCCTTTTCTGCAACAGCCACGGCTAAATAAAGATATGCAGGATCCTTTGTGTTTCCAGATGCCTTTTATAACCAACTAGGTACTTTCATGAATAGAAGGGGTTGGACTAGAAATACAACCAGAAAAAAAGAAAAGCCAGAACTATGGTCAAGCTCCAGTAGCCTTACATCCTGCTTGTACCCTGGGCACAGTGTTTCCGACTGTCTCATTCAAGCTCTTCAAGCCACAGGAAATAATAAACACTCGGCACAGGAGCATACATGGCATATTGGTCCAGTGAATCCAAGTCCACTTCCCAGCTCTCTAAGGACCACAGTTCAGAGGCTGTTGTGGCAGAGAATAGGTCCCATATGTACTTTCTCCTTAAAGGTTAGAAATTAGGATATATCCAATTTATTTAGCCCATTTATTTTAATTCCTGCATTTCTGTTTGATTGAACCAGTCGACTGCACTTAGCCTCAGTCTACGGTATAAAGCAGTCACACCTAAATCAGTTGTATTATTACTGCCACACTAAGGAAAAACCCCTTCACCTCTCCTTACACAGCTCACTCATTTGTAAAGCAGACAAAACAAAGTGTTAGGAGACAATTTGTACTGGAGCTAGAGTCTGATTCTAGGCACAGCTCTAGAAAAGTGCCCAGAAAAAAAAAAAAAGCCAACCCTAAAACTCTGCACTAGAATAATGTTGGCAGAACAGAGCCAGGAGGTGCTGTGACTCAGATGCACATGGCTGAGTCACCATTCCCTTGTGCTTCCTCACTGCTCTTGTCTGACAGTAAATTACAGAAGGTTCAGGCGAGCTGGCAATTATTAGCCACCTCCCCTAGCCTGCCCTGTACCAGCTTAGTGTGCTTCCAGCTGAGCGCAGGCAGAGGGAACAAGCTGAGCAGGTTGAACGTCTCACTTCAGCATTTCTGGATTATGCCCAGGAAATTTTCCTTCCCTCTCCGCTTGTTTGTTGGATATGCAATCCAAACTGCAGTGGAGCCATTTGTCACTTGATAGGTTCTGTGCAGAATCACAAAAAGCAAACAAAAGGAAAGTTTTACCCAGCTCCAGTAACGTAGTGATCTGATCTTGTCAGGCAGGTGTTAGACAAATGTTTATTTTTAATTAACTAAATTTATCAAACAAATAGATGCTTTTGAGGGGAAAGCCACCAGCAAACCATTTGCTCCAGGTGATGCTGAGCAGCTAGGTTAGCCCCCAGTTTTGACTGTAACAGCCAGTTCCTCCAACCACAACCACACTGTCCCTAGCAAAACCCACGTTTTATGGCTAAAATGAAGTCTTCTCCCCCCCGACTGGAGATACAGGCTCCGCAGGTAAACAAGACAAGGGACATGCTGGAGTGCAAGGGCTCAGGAGTGCCTGTGTGGACGCGTGACTGCCTATATGAAAAGATGAAGGAGGAGCATGGATGGTCACTATTCAAAATCCTGCCAAAGAAGGGAAGAACTCAAAAGGCACAAACCTCTCTTGCATGTGTGGCCGTCCTGGATGTAGCACAGCGTGCATTAGGACAAGATCACATCAGGGAGCTGCCAATGATTTTCCTAGGAAACTTTAATCTCTGTCGCTGTCAATCTGAAATCTTCCAAGAACAGAGAAAAAAAATCTTCTTAAAATCGAAGCTAAGCTACCTGAAGCAGTTTTATAATTTTACACACGAAAAATAAAAAATATATAGTTACATTCTCATTCCCTAGACTCTTCCTGCCATGAGTTTCAGATTATCACATTTTTTGCATCTTGATAACCATGTTCTCAGAATTGCATAGTACCAACTTTTCTACTGCCAAAACAGACTGACATAAAATTTGATTTTGCTCTCAGAAAGGAATACTGTTAGATTTACACTACTTAACAGAGCAAAAGTTAACCTTTGTTGTCACCTTTACCCCAAACAGAGCTCAGAACAGGCAGCAGCTCTTTGGTTTTCTGATCTGATAAAATGGAAAAAAGCAATTAAGGACTCATTTTTTCACAACACAGAAATAAGTTTTTTACATTGATTTCAGTTCTGCCAACAGGGTCGTCATACTGATCCCATGGTGATTTTATTCTTGATCCATTTTCTTCCTGATAATCCTCCCCACTCTTCTTCCAAACAATTCCATGCTGGGGAGATTCAGATGCCTGAGTCCATCCAGCTTTCTATGGGAAGTGCTGAAGCACTCCCATAAGGCTATCTGGACACTCTGACTGTGGATACTGGAGGATTTCAAGTGTAACAGGTGAAAAAAACACCCATTGCAGATCTCAGCCTTCCCAGATCACAACCTGTGAAGCAACTGATCTTCTTGGTTCTCAGCTCTCTGAGCAAACACTATAGGGCAGAGAAACGTTCAGCCTGTCCTTGCTCCTTTTGTGACCCAAATGTCTGAAGCAAGAGCAATTAGAGAAAGAGCAGTCATTCGCTATGTCAGCCTCGTGCGCAACAGACCATCATTCCATCATGCCCCGACAGCAGCTCATATGAGGTACAGGAAGATATCATACTGGATCTCAGCCAGGAGTGGGAACAGAACAAACCCTCTCTGTCACTGCACTTGCAGTACCCACTTTCCATGCCACTCACTCTCTCTTTTCTTCCTCATTAAATCCTGTAATTATGATGGCTTTTTCAGGCTGGTTTACACTGCCCAAGGCAAATCAGCAAATGCCCACCTTTCCACTGGAGGGTCATCTGCATAAACGATTAATGAAGAGTTGCTGCCCTCAGCTAATGTCTTGTCTGCCAGGTTGATATAACAGAGGGCTGGTTAGATGATCGCTTACTGCTAATGCTCCAGTGGACTATTAAACTCCTGTCGGTAGGCTAAAGCATCAGAGAAACATAGTGGGCTTCTTGATTAAAATATTGAAAAGACTGCATCCTGCTGTCAATAAGAGTTTTGATCTCCTAAAAGAAGAAAAATACCTTGTGGCAGAAATGTAATTACAAGAGAAACACTGTACTTCCCTGGTTTAGAGCAGATGGAGGAAAGGTCAGCTATCAATTAAGCTGTAGGATAAAATATTGTCATATCAAGATAAAAAAAAGAACCAATGAAAATAAACTCCTTTAAGAATAGTTTTCTTTTTCACTTATACTGAAAGGAGATGATAGAAACAGTTCACTAACTTCTAACAACCTCACAATAGCATTTTTAGGATTGAGGCAAAACTGCCGAAGTTCAGTGGAAGGAATCACCTTTAAGCCTGTGCTGTGCCTGTCCCAGGGAGTGCAGAGGACAGCAAAACATGTCACAGGCAGATGGTGCCCAGAAACAGAAGAACGGACACACTAGATGAGCTAGGTACATTCAAATCACCAACCTGGTGCAAATCAGGGTATCGTTTGGCTTACTGAACTAGGACAGGAAAAGGTCACCTACCATTAAATACACGTGAGAAAATTTTTCCCAGGTGAGTCACACAATTTTGTTTTCATTCCACATAGTCTTCAAAACCTGAGACTTGCATTTAAGCAAGCCCTGTCCTGCACATGTTTGCATTTTTTGTTTCTGATTAGCACCATCGCAATTTAAAATAATGAGAGATTTTTTTCCTGGCAGAAATAATATTTCTCGAGACTTCATTATTAAACCTACCATTTTACATTCAAAGATGATGTTGATAAAACCAGGTCAAAGAAAGGGAAACTCCTTGTGATGAAGGTTAATTGGAAGAAAGGGTATGATTTCAGCTGAACAATTAGAGAAGGAACGATTCTTTTAATAAAATTTCATTAAAATAAATGGTACCTAGTTCAGTTAGGCTTTCATCAAAACAGCCTTTAAAAGTAATTTTTCTTGAAATAATATTTTTGAAAGACCACCTTAAAAAAAGAGAAGGAACGATTCTTACTTTCTTTATCTTTTCTATGTATGTGGTTTTATATGTCCTGAAATTTTCACACTGAAATACAGTCTCTGCCTTAGACATATCCAAGTCCATTTGATAAGTAACTAGAAATTACCATGGTAAAAGTATCCTTAATCTTTATTCATTAATGAACCCTTCAAAGAAAAATCATTTTTATGTACTTCTGAAGTACCCCTGAGAATAAGAACTACATTTCCAAGTATTTTTAACAGATGCGCTGGGCATTTTCTCCGTTACAAACAGGTATGTACAGCATGAGTCATGCAGAAATAATAACCTTCTTCAGACTTTACTAACTCCCTTTTGGTTTTCATAGAAATTTATCCTTTTGAGATGATTACAAAAATTATATTGAAAGTAATGACAAGTAATCCTTTTCAAAGTTTAAGGAATTAATTACTCAGCTTATTATTGATGAATGACAGTTTAACCTAAAAAATTAAGATAGTATGTTTACTTGAAGTGCCCTTGAACTTGTCTCCAACTTGTATCATATTTATTTCTTTCACTTCTCTTCCCACTGATTTCTGTGAAGGGTGCAAATAATGGCTGAGACTCAGAAAGATGTCAGTGCCAAGCACAAGTGACCACTATGCCAAGACAGAGACAAACTGCTTGGTGTCATATAAACTACAATACCACCAACAGCAAAGGTTAAGTATAGGTAATTCTCAAAGAAAAAAAAAAAAAGAAGATTAAAATGTGGCTACCCTTTGAGGACATTCATTTGTTTCCTCTTTCTGATTGCTCTGTGAGCTAGATCTAATTCAGACCTTAACCTATACCTGGGCTCTATTTGTTGAGAAAGCAAGCCTCTTTTTTTCCCTTGGTTCCAGTAGAATATGAATAGATATTAATTGTTGTCAAAACACCAGACTTGCAGAAGATCATTTTCCTATTCCTTGTGCCATGATTCAATAAGCTTGTAAGCTTTTGCTGATTTAATTTCACACATGCCAATCACTTTCAGAATTTTCACTCAAGAAGTTAAAAACCATGGTCCATCAATGCCTGCAAGCTGCCAAGGAGTCACCTTGCAGCTTCTACATGGTGCATTCAACACACAGCAGACTTCTGCTCACTCAAAATAAGCATTAATGGCCACATAAAGTATACATCCCTGAAAAGGATCCAAAGAAGAGGCATATATAAAAACATAAAACCCCACTATTTCCATTTACAAGAATATTTCTACTGTAAATAAGAAAACTCATTTTCTTTTAATTACTGTTAAAACCCAGAAGTTTAGTTTTGGGCTCTTTCTTCCCAAATGTACCCCCCCCCACACGCGCACACACACTGTACAAAGGGCATCCACCTTTAAAACTGGCGCTAAATACCATAATCTCTGACCTGCTGTGCATTTCATTCTGCCCTCTCCAACCACTGTCAGTTCCTTCGAAAATAACAGTGAATTAAATCCAGCGCTTCCTTTCACTTTACCTACTAAACTTTTAAAAACATTCCCTGCTAAATCTATCAGTAAATCCATTTTAAAAGCTACCCCAAAGCTTCCATGAATTCAAGTTCAACACTTTGAGGCAAAACTACACATAGAAGATTGAGCATATACTACATTATGGATGCCATTTATATTTATACTGCACAGGTGAATAATAGGCTTACTCCATACACTATATTTATACCAAACATGTTAAAAGTGTCATCTCAATTGCCCAGGTACCAGATCTCTACATTCCAGGGCCATCAATGGAATCCTGAAACATATCAAAATTGGCTTCAATTTTTAGACTGCAGGACCAACATTACATAAATGTAAACCAGTTGCATCAGGGATGAAAAAGATGCTTACAATGAGAAGAACCATATCTGAAACATTTTGTGTATAAATTTTCCCTGGCAAAAATTAGCAATATTTATTTGATATGATTCTACTACTCATGATAAACCAGAAAAGTTGACAAAGCCACATCTCTCATTATTGTTTGGAGCAGTTATTCTCTGATGACTTAAGTGCCTTGTTTTGTGTATGTTCCTGAGCAGATGGAGGATGAATTCTGATTTTGGCAAATAGCAAATGGGTCACTGAATATAATTTTTAGTTAGTTAATACATTAGTTTTTGGAAAATAGAAGCTTAATGAACTATTTTACATTTAATTATTAATAATGGTAAACATATTATTCCAAGTAAGCAAGTTGCATAACTTGCAAGTTAAATGCATTCAGTAAAGGGGCACATCCAGCTCTGGTCTTGGAAAGCTCTTACTTTATTCAGAAGAGAAAGAATCTCGTAAAGACAGCAAATGCCAGCTTTCCCCTCCTGCAACAACTTTGTATTTGAAGGTATAAAAATATTTAAAAGAAGGTCTTCTTTCTGTCATTCTCGGATCAGAAAGTCTTGCTTTAAATGGAGCAGAAGTCTGGCAAAGGTCAGGCTGGGAATCATTAGCAGCGCTAAGCACAGACCCTGGATTCCTGATCTCAGCCAGCGTCCCTGCCCAGCAGTGTGGGTCTCAGGCAACGCAACACGGGATCCAGCCATAATGATAAACCTTCAGGGTCACAGGCCATCCGTCCTGGCTTGCAACAGTGACAGCTCGGCTGTGATAAGGGAGGAAGAGACTTCTTTCCACTTAGCCATTTTTATTCCTTCCTATAACTTTCCCTTCCTACAACTCTAGTTTGTCAAAGGCAGACTGCTGTGTGTTTGCCCCCCTGCACTAGACTCAACCTCCAGGAGGAAAAAAAAAACCAACAGAAAACCAAAACAAACAAACAAACCAAACCAAAACACCTCCAACCAACCAAACATACCCCCAAAAAACCCACAACGCAACAAATTGAAAGTCTACAAATAATCCATAATTTACCAAACCTTCTCCTAGAGCTGGGAACTATACAGAAAATGAGCAAGAATCATCCATTCCCAAGTAACTATGACATCATTTATTATCGCATCCATTCCGCAATGATTAATCTATGTCAGGGTAATTTAGATGTGTTGAAGCTGCTTTAAATTGCTCTTTGGACCTTGATCATTCTTTATAGCACCTAGGACTATAGCATAAGGCCACATTTTTCCTCACTTCCATAGGTGTACTATGGAACTGACAGCTGAGGATCCTGAAGCAAATCTCTAGGAAGGGTCAGGGAAGTCTCAGCATCATCACAGAGGAAAAGCTGTTCAGAGGGGATCAGAGAGCAGGGGAGTCTCTGAATCAGGGTGGTTTTGCCTATTATAAAGATGAATTTAGTCCCTGACAACCAGAAAATGTCCTTCAGTTTGGGTTATTTCTTGGGGTCTAATTAAATTATCCTGGGTGTCTTTCTCTCTGTAATGTTCATTGGGAGACTGACAGATTCAGCTTCTGCATTTCAGGAAAATTGCATGCATATGTCAGTGGAAAAATCACAGTCTTCAGTCATGGTTTTGAGAAGTATCATATAAATAAGTAAGATCATGGAACTGTTTTCTGTGACAACTCTTTTTCTCCCTCTCATGCACACAGGTTCCTCACTGGGCACAAAGGCGATGCAAATGTGAGGAGTGACTTTAGAGACACAGAGTGCATCGTGCTTGCACTGAGGTTTCCAGACTGTCTTGAACAGATTATTCATGATGTATCTAAGCCAAGAGAACAATATGGAAAGCAGATTGGCTACGCACCTACAGCCTGATGCCAATTTGGCTCTCCGTTTGGAGGCTGACATCATCTCTTGAAAGAGCTGGAGCTACAAATTAGTTCAGCCAGAAAGGAGGACACTCTGCGCAGCTCTGGGCAGGTCGAATCCTAGCGTGCTCAAGCTTCCTGGCACAGTGTGTTATTAAATACTGATGATTTGGAGGTGGGGTGGCTTACCTTCAAGCTATTGATATTTGGCATCAAGTGTATTCTGCACTGGACAGCTGGTACTAACTCAATGTCTATAATACTCATATAGAGAAGACAGCCAGTATATGGCAGACATGCAAAAACCCAGAGAAGGTTTCCCACATGGAAATTTTTTTTTTAAATCCAAAATATAGAGATTTGGGGTCTCCAGATTTCCACAGTATTTCCAAAGGTTCGTTTTTCCAAGGAGACAAAAGTGAAGTTAAAAACCTGGAGATTAATAGGAAGTATCCCTATAGTGAAACAGCTGACAGCTGCTGAGCTGTATGTTAAGAAATGTTCACGTGCCATTCAGAGACCACACAAGATTATTCCATTTGTTTGCCTCTTACTATTAAAAAAAAAACAACAAAAAAACAAAGAGAGAAAGGGAGAGTGAGTGAAGAAGCAAGCTGTGTGATTAAGCACTCTAAAGCAGCTGAATATACAGTTACTGAGTATTAGGGGATCATCCTGATGAAAGGGTTCATTATGGGAAGCCAGGACGTCAAGAGATTAGAGGAACCTTTGGGACATTTTTAGACCATGGATTCCAAGATGCCGTTCCCACCGAAAGCTGAGGCTGACTTTGAATACTCATAGACAGACCCAGGGATAAGGTTACTCCATAGCCTGTCTGCAGTGATTTGTTAGCAAGAACCCAATAACAAGCAACTAGTTCACTTTACCAAATAACAACAATCTATACTTAGTAATAGCATGACTAAGACATTGACCTACTTGAGCAATCAAATAATTTATACCAGAAGAAGCCAAAGAATCTTAAGCTCTTGGATTTCTCTTCTCCCTCTGTTTCATTCACCTGTCGCACGTAAGATGACTGGGAGATGCTGGTTTTCCTCATGCTGCAGCCCTGCTCCCACTAAAGTCTGTGACACAACTCCTGTTGACCCTTTATCAAACTTAAACAACAGATTTTTACTTCCTACCTCACTTATTCCACTGTCCTCTTTCCTCCGAGGAGGGAAGAAGACTTAGAAGTTCATTCTGCTTAACCGCAGCATCTGTACTGCCACAAGTCTGCAGTCTACAAACACGAAGAGCCAATGCTGCCTGTGCATTAGCTGTCTAAACCATTAATCTGACTCCACATTTTTCTCATGTCTTCAGCATCCAAGCTGGGCCACATGAGACAGTCTAGCTTGACTGAGATCACCCTGCAATGCCATCCACAGATGCTGCATTGACTTTCGGTGTGTTGTGTTGACTTTCGTGCTGGGGCTTTTGGGGCAGATATGAGCTACCCACGGGAGGGAGGGAGGTCCAGAGTGACTATTTGAGGCTTTGAGCAACCTGGTCTAGTGGAAGGTGTCCCTGCCCATGGCAGGGGGGTTGGAACTAGGTGATCTCTAAGGTCACTTCCAACACAAACCATTCTATGATTCTATTTCTCCAGTGACTGGCTACTAAGAGAAAACAGACATACCCTTTTCTACAGAGATAATACATGCCAGCATGAAAAGAGCTGTGGGGAGAATATTTACAGAGGTGCTGATAGATTTGGTGATGATTTATTCTGGGACCACACAACAAAGAGAAGAGTAGCAAGACCACACTATCATGGGCCAACAACAAATTATGTTTAACCCCTGTCCCTATTTCTCAAAGATCTGAAAAGCTGAAGTGGTAAGAAGGTATTTGTATGTCAGGAAAAAAAAGTTGTAAATGCCAGTTGATGCTTACATCAGCTGTAACTGGCAACAGAAATGCGTATCGTGCATACGAACGCACACGCACACATCTCTCAAGATTGCATCTGAGAGTATATTGCAGTTTCTGTGTAAGATGTAGCCCTGTGTAGCTTAGAAACAGATGTATTTCAGCAATTTACTGCAAAGTTTTTTTTAAAACTAAAATGATGTATCAATTTCCATGTTGCTGTTAATACAAGAAAAGTAACAGGAAATAATGTTGTCAATGTAAAGAAAATAAACAAACAGTTCAGTGAGATATACATTTCCCCAATAAACAGCTGAGCAGATATATAGGAAACATATTTCCTTTCAGGCTGGATACAAAACCCAAAGCTACTTAAGACACAGCTGTTGGGGTAAACTGGCACTGCTTGCTTTGTTAATAAAGCCAAGATAACAACAACAACAACAACAACAAAATCAAGTGAAACACATGCTTCAAGTTGAAGAATACATGCCACAGCATGCACAGAAAAGTGATAATTATTCAAGAGAGAAATCACTGCAGACTCCACCAGTAAGGAAACTTAAACCATTAAGCATATTGCAACATGGGTGTTGCCGTTGCATGTTTTTATAGCTCCAGAGAACTGAGCTGCTTGATCTCCTCTAAGTTCAGAAAGTTGTTGTGTAGCTACAGATAAATAGAAGTTTGAATAAAAGCACTTCTGAGTCATCCATCACCCTCTCATTTACTCATTTAGTGGGAGGGCCAATGTCTTTTATGAGAGGCTGGTGGAGCACCATGTAGGTTAAGAACATGCTCAATCTGTTTGTTCCCCGCTCCCCAGCTCCCTACTCTCAGGTGGATCCCATCTGGGCCCATAGACGTGTGTGTGCCCAGGTGGCGTAGCAGGTCATTAACTGCTTCCTCCTGGGTTGTGGGAAGGTTATTCTGCTCTTTGTCCCTGCCTGTCAGCTCAGGGAGTTGAATACCCTGAGGATAACTAGTCTGACTATTGAAGACTGAGGCAAAGAAGGCATTAAGCACCTCAGCCTTTTCCTTGTCCTTGGTGATAATGCTCCCTCCTGCATCCAACAAGGGACGGAGATTCTCCAAAGCTCTCCTTTTGTTGTTAAGGTATTTGTAAAAACAGTTTTCGTTATCTTTTACCACTGCAGACAGGTTGAATGTGAACCATTTTCCCTAAAATGGTTCTTACTGAAGAAGACTTACAGACTTACTGAAGCTACCAACACAATTTTATTGAGAGTGAGAGCAAATGTATATCTGAGCATGCAAACCCTCCTTTGAATTTAGGAATTTTTCCTGACTCTGATTGCATGCAGGCAGAAGGGGGCTGCTTACCACTTCCATCAGTTCTCATTAAATCCAGGGATGCAAAACAAAAGTCATGACCATAATCTACTTCTTTTGAATGCAAATTTTCACAAAAGAGAAAAAAAGGCATGCATCCTTCAGGTGTAGGCTTCTCTGTCTCTTAAAAGAGTTGAGAGAAGAAATGAAATGATGAGAATAAAACGAACTGAAAAGGAACGAAAGTACAGAGAATAAGGTGAAGCCTTCCCTGGGTGCTGCTCGGCATAGCTCCTTTGAAATCAGAGCAGCAGCGCTGGTGTGCAGCACTTGAAAGGACCAGAGCATGATGAAGGGAAAAAGAAATAAACAGCAATGGTTAGATGGATATCCTGAGCTAGTAGAGATCCTTCTGTGCCTTTTTCACTGACCAAAAGACAAGATTACAGTCTTAAACTATAACAGTCTTAAAAGATCGTGAAGATTGGAAATAACCACAACAAAACCTTTTCTTGTTATTACCTGCAATTGCAAAGTTCTTTGACCAGTAGGGTGTCAGAGTGTCTACCTACAACACTCGGACGCGTAAAGAATAGCTACAAATGCCATTACAGTTACAAATGCGCAGCTAAGCTTGGGCAAAAAATTCAGCATCCATCTGCTATAGTCTACTGTATGGTACTGCATGCTTTTCTCTAGACAAACCGATCCAAAAATGCCAAGAAGTCAGTAAATTACACACACACAAAAAAGAAAAAAGAAAGGACTAGAATACCTAAGGGATCATTCTGCAGTTCCAGTATGTTAATTACTTGTAACATCACCCAGCTCTGCAAAACACTGCACTGCAAAAGTGACAGGTACAGAAGTTAGGTGAAGTAAGGGAAAAGTTTGTTCTTATCCATAAGATAAGCACTGAATGAGAGTCAAGATTCAATGTTTATGTCTAGAAAAGTCACTTGAAATCTCTGCCTCAACCCCCTGACCTTGAAGTCCTTTGGCAAACCTTTCCAGAGTGTAAGATCCACCTAGGAAGGAGTGTGGTACTGCCCAGCAGAATACAGCCTCAGTTACAGAATTTTTATATACCACAATGACATAGAGATATACTAAAATGTCAACAAAAAAATCAGAAATTATCAGACCCTGTTTTGAAGATCTTTCAAAATATAATTTGTTCTTGGTTTTGTACACTCAATAGGAAATACAACTATATTTAACAATTGCATTTATACTTTTTCCACTATAAAATGATTAATAATTTGTTTTCAAAAAGCACAGACATGTATCTGAAATATTAATTGGGAAAATATGTGAAAGTAAAGATCTTAGTTACTTTGAATTTCCTTAATGATCTCTAAAGGAAGATTATGGGACCACTGAGTTTTCAAGGAAAGAATACCACTTCATTTTCTGTAACAGTTTTGTGACTTTTCAAGCAGTCGAGTGAAATGACCATCTAGATTCTATTTATAATATATCCTAACATCTTTTCTCAGCCAGCAGGTTTTATTTTTGGAAAGGGCTTCTAAAACTACACGGAGCCTATTCACTAATGTAAGTCAGCCATATATGTGGGAACTGGAAAAGTTACTTTCAATATCTTTTTTAACAGATATTTTTGGCATCCTTTATTTCAGATTGCATTATCAGGAAGAAACGTCTTCAAATGGATTTTCTCTGAATAGTAAGCTACCTGAGAAATTTCTCATCAAAAATTTTAAACTAAATTTAATTGATATGCAGAAAATTGAAAAAACCCTCTGTGTGCCCGCCTGAATAAAAATCTGGGAAACAAAACAGTATAGTGCCTGTCTAATACAGACTGCCCTCAGTTCCCTGAAGATTTCAGAAAGTTTGACACGTAATTGCATTCCCATGAGCACTAGAATGAATGCAATGCCAAATTGGTTCTGTCAAACAAATCCAGCATGACATACTGAGAAGTGAGGTCACAGAGCTTCCTGACTACAACACTTTAATTGAAATATCTGCTGTATTTAAGGCAGTGCAGAACAACCAGCTGAATCATCATGGAAGATTCTACTGGATTATCTATCCTGCAAAAACCACAAGGACGTGTACCACATGCACAGCTCATGTTACCAGCCCCAACATCTTAAAACATGGAATTAAAAGAACATGTTTAATTTCAGTGGGATATATCACACTAACTTATATAAGGGACATCAGGATCAGGACCATAAGAAAAAAAATATAGAATTGATAGATCCAAGTGGTAATGCACAGGTTATATTTAGAAATAGTAACAACAGCAATTCCAAAACTGAAACAGAGTAACAGATCACCCAGTTTTAGAACTGAATTCTTGGCCTCACTGAGGTCAGTACCAAAATTTTCATTAACTTTAATAGGATCAGGATTTCACCCAATATTAATGAAAGGAAACACAGCAACTACCATTTACAAAGACCTCTAATCTCTTGCCCTTGCTCCTGTCAGTAAGTCCTCTCTAATGTCTGCAATATAGATGGGAAAATAATACAAGAATTAATTTTCTTTTTATTTTGTACAAGTTAACATCACTTCTGTTTTCGATCAACTTCTGCCATCTATTACAAGCTATTCCTGGAGGTATTTTTAGCCTAACTTCCAAGTTGAAACTTGAGGCTGGAGAGTTAGATGATCCTATGGCAGAAGCGAAAGAAAAAAAAAAAATAGAGAGAAAGATGGGGGAAGCAATACCTGTTTTGGTCAGTGAAATATGTGATGTGACCTGCCATCGGGATTTTCCTTCTTGAGGATTTGAAGGAGAAATTTCCATTTTTGATGTCGCAGAAGCCAGCAGAGAAATAACGGAGAGAACAAATGTGGAGACAGTTCTGGCTTCTCTTCCCTCTGTGAGACTGGGGGCTGGAGGACCTCCCTCTCCTTCTGTCCCACCTGGGTCCAGAAGAAGTGCCTGCCTGCTCTGTTGCCTTCCGTCTCATGGCACACAAATATTACTTTTTGAATTGGATGTCATGAACTATAGTGCTCATTTACAGACAAAATTTATGTCCCCTCATTATTGTAATTGTTCAGCTCAGTACTGTAATTTGAAATCTGCAGCTTCTGATAATAAAAGCGCTGAAGTATGGAACTTAGTGTCCCATCTCTTGCACTGTGGGATAGATGAGCTCCACATCACATTGGAGATCTGGCTGTTGCCATGCCTTTGCTCTCTCCTGATTCATCTGTTTAAGTCATCTCCCATGGAAACTGGGGAGCAAGAGCACCCGGGAGGGGAAATGGTTGAGTGCTGTGCTCAAGATGCCATGCTAACACAAAATATTGATCCAGCTGAAGCATAAACATGAACCTGACAGCTGGATAACTCGCCCAGCAGCTTTGAGAATCTCATGGAATCACAAATCTAGCCACAATCTAATTTGTTTGGTTTTTTCTTTTTTTTTTTTTTTTTTTTTTTTTTTTTTTTTTTTTTTTTTTTTTTTTTTTTTTTTTAAGTAGGAAAAGCCAATTTGTGGACAGCTAAATGTAGCACATAACTGTGTTGGTTTTGAGAATGTTTTGTTTTGATGCTTTCTGGGAATGCATAGCTTTGATTATCCATTTTTAAATCCAATTTTCATCTCAACTTCTTCTATTTTATTTGGTACATCATGTGAAAAGATAAAGAATCTGGAAAAAAAAAATTGTGCACAAGCCTCTTCCTACCCAGCTCTCCTTCTGAATTTTCATTTCTTTAGCTTCTCACAATATTTTGCATTCATACCCTCTGGGCATTTAGGGGGGAAAAAAACAAAAACAAGCTGAAAAAACATTGTATTTTTATACACATGGATATAAAGACAACCAGTGCACACCCACTTCTTAAAATGAGATCACAGAGATGCTATCGCATGAAAGAGACCCTCGCATAATTTCTCAGTTTTCTCTGACATGGTTTACAGTCGAGTACATCATTTGGAACACATCATACATCATCAAGCCTGGTGCCATGTCCCAGAGATTTGTCAGCCTTTGCAGCACCGAAGGTTTCATTTATTTTTGCCATCCTAGCAGTCCTTGCTGGTGGTGACAGGGAAGGCCAGAGGGGAATATGAAGAGCAGCTGGGACCATGTTGGAGTAAGGAAAGAGTGAAGGGTTGCCCAGGCTCCCTGAGGTTGGTTTCATATTGAGGCCAGCCTTTGATCAACTCACGGCTGGAATCTTCAATAGAACATACGCATTTTTACTCGGGCTTTTATTTTATTGTGAGATCTTTGGTATTTAAAGTCCTCCTTGCTCTTGGACTCTGGGAAGGAGGGAAGAGGCCAAGAAGAAAGAAAGTTGACCTGCTTCACCAGATACTTTGGTATGCTGCTGCAGACAGAGTGGCAGGACTGGTGTCACTGGTGTAAGGAGCCACCCTTATTTAGTATCCAGCTTAACGTATCATTTAGAAAGAAATCTGAGCTCCTTGGGTTTTGCTTCTTTGAGGCACCTGCCCCTAGCAGGACTCAAATATCAGCAAGTGAAGACAGAGAATAAATGCCTTCCCAGTCTCTCTGTTTGTTGAGCTGTTCTTCAACTCCCCTCTTGCTTTCCAGGTCATATGGGTTTATTCTCTGAAGGCAGGGAGGGTCTCAGACAAAGGAAAATACACAATCCAAGGCTGCAAGTTGGAAGGACAAGTATTTTTGAGGGCCTGAATAAGGAAGCATGCAGCAAACCCTAAAGAAAAGCTCGAACGATGCTGGCAGCAGTGTTCTGTCTCCCAGAGCACTGCAAACCAAAGGTGAGTCACAGGGAGCAAGCATGCAATTAATAGAGTCTGAACTGCTCTAGGAAATAAGACCAAAAAAAAGTCAAAACCTTTTCCTGCACCTTGGATTTAGAGAAGCGAACAAAGTGAAAGCATGAAGTCATGGAGCTGGCAGTGCTCAGTAAAAGGAAGGGCTTGTTTGAAGGGGGTGGGTGATCTAAAAGCCAGTGAGGAGATCACAAAGTTCAAGTTAAGTTACTTAAAGCATGTGAATAATTTCTACTGATTCACAGAGAGACATTTGCTAATTGCACGAGCGCAAAAGGAGAGCTACAGACAGAAATATTGCAAAGGATGCTTACAATTACTCCAGGTTTATAAACCTCTGCCAGCAGTCCCACAAGCAACATGCATTCTTACAACAGGTTCTTTAATAAGAAGCACATCTGAAATGTGCAAGGGAGTTCATGGAAATCAGCTCAGTATCGGAGTCGTATGTGGGCATTTCCTCATGGGCTTAAAGCTGAGAGAGGCAGGAGCACCCAGTAAAACAGGGCAGACAATTCCACTCTGTCCAGTGCAACAGGGACTCACTGGAAGCTTAGACTCCAGCCAGTTACCAATCTGCCTTTCCCAACAGGCTGAGAGCTGGCTTGCCTCTCTGGTATGATGTGAAATTCTTTCACAGAAGAGAAAAGATGTAACAGGCTCACAGAAGGATATCATACCAGGATTAAAGGAAATTCTGGCTATGAATTAATGTTCCTGAATAATATTATGGAAATTCTTTATAACAAGGTTGTCTGAGGCATCAAACCTCCACACAGCACAAAGCTGTGATGAAACTGGGCTCTCCATGATGCCCAACAGGAATAAAATGAAGATATATAATCAGAACATGAAACAGACCTCTTCCTTGGAAAAAAACATTTTCGCTAGGTGGACTTTCAGTTGTGAAAATCCTCTATGGTCAAATTTGTCATAAACACTCATGCTACCCTACTTGGAACACCAAATGAGAATTTACTGATGTTTTTCTGCACCATTACGTCCCAAGAACTACCTGAATGAAATTTATTGGTTTGGATCAATATTCTACTTTGCATCCATGAACATCAACCATACTGTAGTTCCTGGCTTCATAAGCTCCTAACAATTTACTTTCTTGCTAAACTACATCTCCTCAAATTCATTAATATTTTAGTAGATGTTTTGCTCCATATGCTGTGACTATTTTTAACATACAGACACTTCCTACAGTTTCAAGATGATCTCTACCCTCCATCTCACCACACTATAATGAAAGAGGTGGTGTGGAAATTATTCAAAAAGCTCCTGTACCCTTCCAAAATCCTACAGATGGAATAAATTACTGCAGAGGAAAGGCACCACATGCCCCAAAGACTGTCTATTGTCTGACACTATGAAAATGCTTTTTGAATAGCTTATTCTTGCAAAGAGCAAAGCATACATTAAGACATCTTCTCTTCCCATGTCATCAAGTGGGACAAGCTGTTAGAGAGACAGACTTTGAGTTGGGGTATTTTGTCTCTTTCTTTCTGCTAGCCTGCCCAGCAGGTTCAGAAAAGAAAAAAATGCACTTTCCTATAGGGAACCTGCCCATTTGTCTGACTGGCAAATTTTGGATGGCATCCATCACACTTAGGAGAGTTCCCATTCTGTTGCTGTGCTTCGGAGGAGATCTGTTGTGGCGTAGCTGTAGTCCTGCACATGGATGTGTCCATTCAGGAAATATTATAAATTGAAAGAAATATTCTAGACATAGCACACCATAATCCCCATATTGTCCTTCCCAGGTGAGATACATTTCAGGCAGCACAACCAATATCCTTTGCATTGTCAGTGCCACGTAACAGAGCTCTCTGTAACCAGGATCCCGTTTCTACATTTCCATGAAAACAACACCATCGTTACTCCTTTCTGTTTGACCCTCAGAGCTATCCATCCTTCAGTTCCTCCCATTATTCTGTCACACCAGTCCTTGTGTTTAAGACCTCTGCTTGCTTTACTTTCCTTTCTTCATATCCTGTTTTATAACACATTAGCTACACAAAGAACCCCTTTCCATTAAGACCTCTAATATTCCAGTTGTCCATTGACTGCTTAGGCTCCGAGAATACTTGCTAAAACACACACCACGAACATAACGCTGAGGAGTGTCTCTCTTTGCAAGGCAGGCGATGAGCTATCCCCCCCCCCCGACACATACTCAGGGCAGCACACTGCGTAATCCAGATGCTTTTGGAAATATAATCATCCCTATGTCAGCAGCCATCTCCTTTCTTATCTTATCTGGGACTGGCTTGAAGTAATGTGATGCTCTAATTAATTAAACCTTCTATAAACCTTCTACATACATCATGTATTTGCATACAGATATAAAATTTCATCACCAACATAAAAGAAACTATAAAACAGTTCACCAAACACAACTGAAGAAATTCAGAACAGAAACAACTTTAAAAGTGACTCACAACATCACACAACTCCTCTATAGTATTGGAGAGCTTACATGCTAGAAATTTGCCTTTCAGACCCCAGAAAAAGACACATTTTTTCTTGCGCTAAGCAGCAGCAGCAGGAAAGTGACTCATGGCAAAATAAACAAATGAAACGGAGATAAGAAGTGAAAAAGCAATTCTGAAAATCAGGGCAAAGAAAAGAATTTTTTAAAAGGTTACACTGTTTATGAATTTACATCACAATTATACCTCAGTCTCTCATGCCTTACCGCCTAATAACTGGTTGGCCATGGATGGGCCAGCAGGCAGCAGAACTCTTTTCTCCTCCTGCGACTGTCTTTTCCAGGGAAATGGAAGGGACAAACACCTAGGCACAGCTATTTGTGCTACAGGTGCCACCAAAATATCCACAAAAGCTGGTTACCAAGCAACAATTTACGACAAAAATCTAAACAGTATCCTCTGGGTACTCAGATTTAAGTATCAACAGAGTCATCAGCCCCCACTGCTGTTGTCAGGTCGCTCAGGAGATCGCGTGTGTCCCACCTCAAGCGTGACCAGTGTCGTAAACGGGTTCTCATAATCACTACTCACTTGTTCTGAAGTTGCCTGCTCTTCAGCTCTAAATTGTGTATATTAAGAAGGTAACTCTCACAAAGCTTGGATCACAGAGCGTTAAATGACTAGGTGCATGTTTAAGTGGGCTTCTGGATCTCTTACTGTTACCTTGATATTTATTTAATGGACTAGACATCCGCACACAATAGTGAGAAGTGCCAATTATGTAGCTGAGAGAGAAAAGTGTGCTCTGACTGGGCTGCTAAAAAGCAAAAAGGGGCAATCCTATGCTGTTTCTGTGAGCAGCACTCCTCATACTGGTGCTTTATCAAACACAAATTTATTTTCCTTCTCTGGATAATTTTATTATAAAATGAACATTTCTATTTTAGAGACTGTACTTTTTGCTTTAATTTCCAATGATAAGACACAATATTCACACACATACAGATATGTATACATACATTATGCTTTTACATATAGGCTTCAGGTTTGAAGGATATCACTGAGGGCAGAGTTTGGGCAGCATATTGGCCTCTCCTGCTAACAACCAGCAGCAGCAGCAGAATTGCATTAATCCCACCCTCCATGAGCCCTCAGAGCATCCAACTAGATGTGCTGCTTCTAGGTCTTATTCATCTTCCAACCCTGCCGCACGCAGAGTGTTTGACAATGCGCATGTTGGGAACAGGGAGAGGAGACAGAGATGAAGGCTTCCCAGGTCTGCCACCACTGCGAGCAGTGACAGTCCAAAGAAACAAGCCCTGAACTTCTGTTTTTGTTATGAGGATGTAACCTCGGGGATGCAAAATTAACTTTCGAAGCTTTCTTACTAAACTGATTAGACAGATCTGTGCGGCTTCAGATGCTTTGTGAGAGCTTTTCTCACCCCCTCCTTCATTCTACCTTATTTAAAATTAACTTACATTCTCACCTATACTTAAGAAGAAACTGTTGCCATGGTAACACTGGAGATCTTCTAAATCCAGCATATGATGTAAGCTACACAAACGAGTCCCTATAGAAAGGGATTTGGCATCAGACACAGCCAGTTCCACGAGGATTTCATCTGGGGGGAGCAGGGACGGGAGTAGCCACTGCCCCTGGGAGGTACCAGGGCTCTTGGCTGCGAGGCCTCTCTTGTCCTTCTCCTTTCTCAGACATGCAAGGAGCCAAAAACGGAGAAACCGAGGCTCCGTAATGAGCTGGGAGAAAGATGCTCCCAGACCTGACCCTGGCGCTGCTGCATCTGAAAATTTCGACACAAGCACAAGCCCAGGGAACTCAGCTGAAAGAAGGAGCATGGTTCACATAATCTCCCTCTAACTTTGCATTTATTGCTCTTTTTTTGCCCAGCTGCCCTGTTTTTACACGTTCGCCCCCTTGCCCCCCCCCATGTCACTCCTGCATCAGCATTGTCTTGCTGCCAGCAGCACGGGACTTGAGGGGCAGGTGGCAAAGGTGGCACCATCCTGACTTGCACAGAGCTGGTCACAGCCAGGTTCAGAGACAGCACCAGGCTGAAACAGTCTTTGCCATCATCACCCATCATCCTGTGATTTTGACGCCTGTGGGATGTACCAAAGTGTCAGCCCAGAGCCAAACCAAAGAACCCATTCCTTCACACACTGCCCAGTGCATCTGCTGAAAATTATTCCACATGGCACACACAGAGAGAAATCCTCTTCAAAGCACTTATTTCCCTCCCATCTATGCGACTTTCCTATATATTCACAGGCTTTCCAGGACTTTAATTCTCCTCCCTGACCATCTGAATCCCAGGTTTTGCAGAATTTCTGAGTGTTAATAAATCCCTGCAAAGTGTTGATGTAACAATGGAAACAAGATTAGATCTGAAAAAAGGGAATTTAAACAATAGATACTAACCTGCTGTTATCCTACAAAATAAGGCAAGGTTTTATAGCTGTTCAGGCCAAAATAAAGCCTGTATTTTTCTGTCCTTTTTCTCTTCATACTGAGAGAAATCTTACAGACTGCTACATCAACAATCCCATAGTTTTACAGTGGGGCTCTTTATGATAAGGGTGTCAGAATCTAGCACAGGAATTCAAGGAGGGCAGAAGCTATTTTTGTAAAACTATCATTTGATCTCCTTGGCCTATCTTTATCACAAAGCATTGTGAGGATACATATAGCAACATATAGCCTTTTTTTACTAAAAGCTCCCCTGCTTCCTATGTTGAAAATCTGCTGGTGGTTTTGCCTAACCACCAAAGAACAGGCTAAATAAAGCTTTTTTTTGGTTGACTTTTAAATACATGAACAAAATAAGATCAACAACAGCTATAAAAAAACAGCTTAACGGGTGCTGACCTTCCAGCTTCTGCAGTTCTCATTCCTACTGCAGTCACCTTCTCCAGACATCTTAAAATCTATATAGATGCACATATTGGACCAGATAGTCTCCTACTTGTGACCTCTGGAGGTTTCAGCTCTGTGGAAGCTCAAAAAACTTTTTGCTTCTGCTCACCCTCTCCTAGCTTGGCACACTAAGTCACACCAGAGCTGTATTTATCACTTTTAATCTTCTGATACTCTAACATTTTCATCTTATTAAACAATTAGTGACAATGTGCAACAGTTAATGGTCTTTTTCTTAATTTAAATGTTTATTCCTAATATTCCTACCTCTGCATCCCTACGTGAGCCTCCAATTTGCTAAGCAGACTTCTGCTGCTGGCTGAACGTCACTGGTGGTTTTTAATTAGACACAGTGACTTCTGAAAGAGTTCCTGCTGGGCACAGCAGCAGGCAGCCGTGGGCATAGCCAGACACATGGTTTCCAGTTCTTCACTGTCCCAAACCTTACATAATTTCATTAAAACCAGCAGAAATGAAATAAAAATTGTACCAAATCAGAATGCCCCACCTTTCCAACTGCCTTATCCTGGTGTGAGTGACTGCATGATATGCCAGTCAACAGAAAATAGGTTTTACATTTTTACCATTTAAAAGGAGATTTAAGCAGTCCCCTGGGCTCCTATTGAAGCATCCCACACAGAAGTAGGGAAGGAGAATGAAACTTTCTGCCTGTGATTCAGGGCACACCAATATTTTTTTTCTTTTTTCTTCAGCCATATTCACCAATATTCTCTATCCAGGATATAAGCCATCAGAAAAATTACCATATGGCCAGAGACAGTTCTGCTATTCAGGGAGAACCTGGAGCAGGAGAGAAGGTCATGGGACACTGCCATGTCTGCTCAAGCCATACTCAATAATGCTGTGACACTAACATCATCCTATGCTCTTGTCACACAGCTTTCCTACCTGCACAGACAGATGTAGGAGCTCTGCTCTTGAGATCTGTGCAGTCATGCATCCTAATCCCAAACTGGTGCCCAACATGCAATCATTTCACATTGTTCTACGGGCTTTAAAAGTGTCTCCATCAATTTAGTCTCCAGTATGCTTTACCGGCAATAACAAACCAAGGAACTAAATGTTTTGGAAACTGCCTTTCTCTTTAAAGACCAGGTAGCTGCAAGAAGGTCAACAGCCAAGGGAAGAAATAAGAACTTTTGATCCATAATGCCAAGCTCATCCTCTAACCCCTTACAGCTCTAACGCCACACCTATTCAACAAGCCTGGGAAGGATCCCTGCTTCCCTCCTGTTTGTATGTTATGTCTTCTACAGACCAAAGAATCAAATTTCTACATATCAATCAAATTCAGGAGACTAAGAAAAGCACATGCAGCAGATGCAGGTATTCCAGTCCCTGACCCAGCATGTAATTCTTTCATATAGCACATTCACTTACCGCTTCTTATACACACATATTTAAATCTATATATTTACATATATGTGCACATATATGAATCTATTTTTTCCACTAGTCCAAAAGAAGTAGCACAACGTAAGAAGAAATATCACCTGCAACTGGGAGAGATCAGTTTTTCTGTGAAAGACAGAAGAGCCTGCATGTGAATGAAAGCAGCTGAGCCCTTGCTTACCAGCTGAGGTACATAAACTACAGTAATGCATATGCTGTGAACCACACCAAGGGATAAGGCATTCTGCTTCCCAGCTCAGATAAAAAGCACATATACAATCAGCTTAAGAAACTACTTTTACTCCGCAACTGGTCAGTAACTGAGCATGCCTATTTACTACACATCAGACGAGAAGCAATAACTGGTGAAGCACAGGTCACTGAGCCACCTTTGCCCTCCCATCCACACACTAAATGAAGGAACTTCTTTACCAACCTCCTTCCTAAAATGGCCATCTACTAAACAAAATGGGTAAGCAGATACAACGTTTAGCTTGCTTATTTATAGAACAAAGCTTGTCTCATTTAACTCTTAGCCTTAGCAGGTGTGTCAAACAGGATGAGACATGATGAGTCGCAGGTCTGGCAAAACCTGAAGCACACTGCTAGACAGCAAGATAATTTATTTACTGAAAAAGTGAATAGGAACCAAAGACTTGTGCAAAGAATTTGACACTATCCCACATGACATCCTTGTCTCTAAATTGGAGAGACATGGATTTGACAGTTGGACCACTTGGTGGACAAAGAATTGGCTGGATGGTCAGGCTCAAAGTGTTGTGGTCAGCGGCTCGATGTCTAAATGGAGACTGGTGACGAGTGGCATTTCGCAAGGGTCGTTATTAAAGCTAGTGTTTCATATCTTTGTTGGAGACATGGACAGTGCATGTACACACAGGCTGCTGAACTGAGTTTATCTGAGTGTAGTTATAGACTTTCTTTACCATTTGGGTGATATTTGAAGTGAGACAGGAATAAAAGCAGTTTCCAAGCCATTTGAAAGAGCATTTCTGACACCTCAGGTCAACTGTCATTTTATTTCCAGGGCACACATATAACTACTTGATGTTGAACCTATTTAGTAAAAAGTGGACTGAAGCCCTGGCCAGGGTGTCTGTGCCTGGTTTCTCATACAGCCTCCGACAGAACAGCATTGCCACTTTCAAGCCACACAGATTATTTCTTACCTGTGGTCTGGCCTCAACTGCCTGAACTCCAGCAGGATGACAAAAAGCAAGGAACAATTTAACTGCCTTTTTTTAAGCAAGCTACGGTGACTTTTATGATGAACATATTTTTTCTTGGCGTAGAACACTTGAAATTAGCAGGTTTTCCTTTTCTGTTTATGGCACAGAAAAGTTAGGATGTTCTTAAGGGAATGTTAAATTTCCTTACATATTCCAACAATGTCTCTGTGCTCCAAAGGTACATGCCCAAACTACGGCAAAACCTGGAGCTGAAACCCTATTCCCTGAAACTTCATCCAGCATCAACAGTATGCAACAACAAAACTCTATAAAACATCTTTGGCAATTATCATGTATGGATCATATTCCTTTTATTTTATTGCTCATGGCTTCTTTCCCAGGCCTTCACACTACACAGTGACCATCAGCAAGCTTTGACAGAGAAGCACACAGCAAGACAATATTCTTACATATTTTTATATGTTTTGGACCATTGGTTCAATCAGAGCATAAATTATTTCTCAGGAAGGCCACCACTTCTAATTTTACCTCTCCAGGAGCATACCTCCCTTTTTCTTTAGTATACATACATACATACATACATATATATATATATATAAAAGAAAAGACAAAAAATGTCCTATGAATATTAGAAGAAGCCCAGTGGTCTATTATGTTGTGAAATAAATTCCCTAGGAGAGCATGAGAGGTCTCTCACTGGAAACAGCTAAGGTGTAGCAGGGAATGCATTAAAAGAGGTACAGCACAGAACTGTCTGAATCTCACAGATGGGCATGATGACCTGAAAAGGTTTTATCCTCTAGCAGATAAGATTCTATGTAATACATATTTCCCTCAGTATTCATCTCCTGTGATTGCAAATACCATTCAAATGCACACTCCTTTTCCTAATGCAACCTATAAAATGGCACTAACTGATTATCTTCGCCATTTAATACCTACGGAATCTGTCCTTTCAGAATGCTATCAGCCTATTTTTTTCCCCTGGATATATCATTAGAATGGAAGTGTCACTATGCACTAGATGACTTGTGCGAAAGAAGAAGACAGGACTGATTGTGAACATGTTAATTATATTTTAACTTTGCAATGCATTTCAGAAAATATTAATATGACTGAAATTTTAATTATTAATTACATAATGGGTAACACAACTCAGTTTTGCAGTCTAATCCAGGCACATTCCTGAATAATTTAATTCTGAAAATGGGGTAGCACAAAGAGCCTGGATCACAGGGAAATCAAGCAGTAGTGGGAATGTAATAGTCTCAGGGAGAAGAAATCCAAATTATTTTTTTAAAAAAAGACCCTGAAATTCAAACATTCTTCAGTGAAAAAAAACCCAAAAAACAAACCACAACCTAGATTAGGAAATGTAATCTCAGCACAATATCTAATCAAAGAATAGGGCACCAACCAGTCAAAAAACCTGCACTCCAAAACTTCCAAGTGTTTGACTGATGATGTTTGTTTTCTGATTATTCATCATGGGTTTTAGCTGCTTGCTGCTAGATCTTTCTTCACAATACCTATTGTGTACGTGGTCATATTTCCTGTTAGAATATAGGACAGCTGGCAGGGAAACAATGTGAAAAAAATTGTGGAATACAGAAAGTCTTCAGAATTTTTTTTACTGTCACACAGAGCAAAATGTATACCTTTCAAAAATATTTGTGAAAAAAACAGAAATTGTTTCCCATGCCTTCCCCTTCCCCTTAGTCCAAATGCATATATGCCCAGTGTTTCCTGAATATCAGACAGACCAGACATTTGAAGGAAAAAACTCTCACGCCTGAAAAAAGAAATCCCATGCTGGCTGCTGCAAGGTGAAGGAATGAGTTCTCCTGACACCAGCCCCTCTCTTCTCTTACCCTTTTATCTCCCTGGCTGCCTCCTCATCAGTCTCCTTTCGCTACCCTCTGCGGCTGAAAAACACCTCGCCACCAAAGGACTGAACTGCACTGCTGCAAAATGGTTCATTTTTTGGCAAACCAGCATTTTCCAATGACAGTGAGTCCCTACATAGGTCTAGGTTTGGCATCCTGGGAGGGGCTGGGAGGATGCTGGAGGTGGAAGGATGCAGGAAGCCTGGCCAGGGAACACTTTGGTCAGACTTCTAATTTTCAACAGACTGCCACCTTCTCGCAGGCATGCCACAGAGGGAAGAAAGTTAAGATGGTGACCATGGTGTCACCCACATGTCAGAGAAGAAAACAGAAGAAAAAAAAATAAAACAGAAGGAAAAAATAGAAGAAAAAAAAACAGAAGGAGAAAATATAACAGAAGGAAAAAGCGGTGACTTTTTTTTTTCTTTTTTTTCAAATCTACCCTGGATTCCCACTGCCATTAGAAGCAGCATAGATCCAGGAGCCAGATGGAGTGAACGCTGGTGTCATACAAAGGCTACTACCGTACTACCGCAGGGAGAGATGTGCAGACTCTGGCACACACAAATAAAGCAAAGGGAGGGAGCGCCAGCCTCAAGTGAGAAGAAAGAAGCTTGCTCTGGGCAAGAGGGCTTGGGAAGGGAACAGATTGCTGCTCTGCTTCTTGCACCCAAGCGCCCTGCCAAATTGTCACTCAGGCCAGAAGTGGCAGCGTAACTGCAGCCAGTCCATCCCTTGCCAAGCCATCCGCTGCCATCCCGAAGGGAGCCAACATGACTTCCCGCTTATCCCGCACTCCAGCCAGCTTCCAGGTACCCATGTCATCAGGAAAGGGTTGCTTCTCTGCGTGTGCTTGTGTCTTTCTGGCTGAAATATGCCCCTCTGCACTTCGGTGACATGAGCCAAGCCACAGGGAAACAAACATTTGTAATGCAGCCTTTTCAGTTGGTTTTGTTGCTAACTGCAAAATGTCAAACTCAGAACTTCTAAAGCATAAGCGAGGTCTAAAATGCTGCAGGGAACCTGCAACGCATGCTGAAAACATGGGCAGTATTATTTTGTTAACCAGATAACTGTATTCTCTCCTCTTTCCTACCTGCTTCCTGCAGATTTCCACACCACATGAAGAAGTTCCTGTTCCCAGACTCTGACAGAAGAGGTCACCAGTGTCAGTGCACATATTCCCCCCAGGAGTGGCTGCTGACAAAGCCATCGTTGTGAAAGTGCGTTCCGGGTGTGAGCTACAGACACAGAAATAACGCAACACGGAGCCATGTAGTCATAGACACCAAGTTGGTCATTATGGTTAATTTTATGATAATTACCCTTAATGTAGGCAAAGCTGAAGTGCTTCACTGAGTTAAACCCCAAGACTTGGAAGGCACTCGCTGAGTTTGAGATCATATCGTGTAAGACGAACGGATCTTCTTACTCCCTTATGAAACACCACTAGATTAACATACAAAAAACAGCACCAGAAATGACTATACAGAGAAATTGAAGTTTCCTGTCTAATAGTATTACTGAAAGCAGGATATACCCATGCTTCTGCTTGTGAAAAATAAACTCCATTGAAACAATTTGCACCTTCCCTGGCTCTGCTGCTACATGGCCTACAAACCCTCCTTCTGCACCTCCTTCTCTTCCCCTTCATTTTGCCCTGTAACTCGATGAAAGCAGCATTTGTTCTGTTGATACTTCTCTGACACCATATGTGCAATTTGCACCAGAAAAGGTTTTGGCTAAAAACAGACATTTACTTCATGCTTCTTTCACAGTCAGAAGCATAAGCTTAGATTTCTTAAAAAGAAAAATCCCAAAACTACATAGCTCCCCTTCCCAGAATGAGTCCTAGAGATAAATCTATTTTTTAAAAATCTTTAGGTTAGATTATGCTCTTTGTTACTAATGTTGCATTTAATGGTGTTCTAAAGCAAATGTTTTCTTGCTTCACTGTGTCTTAAAAAAAATGATAATTTGATGTACAGAGACAAAACTGGGGGTTGGGAGGGAGAGATTCCTGGCTCAAGTTTCATGGAGTTCAAAAAATTCCAACTTTGCCAAGTACAAGAGCAAGAAGAGAGGATTCATGTCAAGTGAAGAGGACTATCTTCTGGAACCATGAGCACAGCTCTGGTGACTGCAGAGCAAGCCTGCATTGTTCTAGGGAAATGCATCAGACACAAAGAAAATTTTCTCCTGACAGAGCTGCAGGATTTATTTTTCTTCCTCTCTCCCCACTTTATTTATTTTTTTTAAAGGACCTTATTTTTAAATGTCATGAAATACTGGGCAATAGCAGCTTTCTTGGTTGTCAGCCACGTAAATGAAAAGCTGCTATGGCTGTATTAGTTTGCAGTCCTGTATAGTACTATCACAAGAGCCATGGTATCAAGTGCTGTACAACAAAAACATTTCTTAAAATCCACATAATTAATAATGAGCCGGGCTAAGTAGAAATTTACTTTTTTATTTAAAAATAATGCTTTCAGCATAGGTTTGGGCAAGTAAATTTTGTCGAGCTTATGACTACCATAGTGCTAACATAACTAGCACTAAGATTTTTCATGTCACTTGGGGGAACCCAGTACTGAACTTTATGGTGTTTATGTTGCAAGCAGTTTACCTGCATACATCCCTAGACTCAGTGGAGTCCAAGTGGATACTAACATTTCTTTGTGACCTGGGGCACGAGCTGCAGGTATTGTCTTTGCTCACTGTTGTGGTTTAACCCCAGGCAGCAATAAGTAAATCCCCACACAGCCACTTGCTCACTCCCCTTGGTGGGACTGGGGAGAGAACTGAAAGAGTAAAGGTGAGAGAACTCATGGGTTGAGATAACGGCAGTTTAAATAAGTAAAGCAAAAGCCACACGCATAAGCAAAGCAAAACAAGGAATTCATTCCCTACTTCCCATCAGCAGGCAGGTGTTCAACAGTCTGCAGGAAAGAGGGGCTCCATCATGCGTAACGGTTACTTGGGAAGTCAAACACCATAACTCTGACTGTCCGTCCCCTTCTGAATTCAAACATCATAACTCTGAATTCTCCCCCTCCCCACCTCCACCGCTCAGCAATAACTAAAATATCCCTGTATTATCAACACTGTTTTCAGCAAAAATGCAAAACAACCCTATACTAGCTACTACGAAGTAATCTAATTCTATCCCAGCCCAAGCCAGCACACTCACAAAGTTTAAGCAAGAGGACATAGTGATTTTTCTGATGACAACATAGCGCTGTTCATAGAGTAGGAGCAACATTCATTAAGAGATGCTTTGTAGAAAATGCTGCATTGGACTTGATTTATATGTAGGTACCAACTAAAACCCAAGTGTTTCCCAACAACGATGTAACTATTTTCCATTAATGACGTAATTATTTTCCATCCCAGTTGTGCCATACCTATGCATTAACTAATTGAACGATAGAGTAAGCCAGGCAAGTGTTCAGTTTCGAAGGACCGTGTCCTATTTCTCTTTGCAACACAGAAAATTGTTACCCACTGCAAGCAAAAAGGTGCTTATCCATCCTTTTCCGACATGTAGAAACCAAACAGTTTGCTAGGAATCAGCTCAGAACAGCAGTTACTATGGTTATTATTCTGACACCAGTCACATATTTGTATTTAAATAAGTGACATTTGGGCAGGACAAGAAGCAACATCACAGTGCAAGGACGTAACCTCATACCACCAACGTCAATGAGAACTGTGGAAGGGAGTGAAATTGCTCTTCAGCAGTCTGTGAACATATGAAAGATGGGAACCTGAATCCGATGTTTGAATGAGGAGCTGAACTGTTTTGCTTAACGGAGTGGGAGGGGTGTGGAGGAACTTTTCATCCCTTCAGAGAAAAGGCTTCACTTAGTTAAGATCTCATTGACTTTATAGGCATCTTGTATCATCATGCAAATATATCTTTATTGCTGAAGTATTTGTTCACACCTGTGTTAGTCCAGTATGGTCCTCCCTAGATAACCTACTTCTCAGAAACTTCTCTCTTAGCTCCTTATTCTCACTTTCACCCACAGACATCCTGCGAATACAGGCAGGAAACTGTAGCTTGAGGGAAACCACTTATTTCAGAAAACATTGCATTGTTTGGAACTGCAATTCAGAAATGTAAGAGCTTGCACACAAGTAAAAATATCTATATATATTTTTTAAACAATTATTTTAGAAAAGAGGAAATTGAATCCTCCAAAACAAACCTCTACAACCCTCTGCCTTCCAGTTCTCCAAGTGACCTCAGGCCTGGTAAGAAAGCAGTGAGCTTGCTCAGTCCAGTGAACACTTTCTGGAAACCTGATTAACGTGTATGCATTCCTTCATCAAAACCCTGACAGCTTTGAAATGGCAAATTATTAAGAACTAAACCTGCAGGAAAGGAAGACCTCCATTTCAACCCAGGCCTATATTTAATCCACCTGTCCAATTATAGCTGTTTCATTCTCTATCACATGCTCCTCCTGCGTGGTTAGGAAAACGGAATCCTGACAGTTGTGTCAGCACCAGTGGTTCTCCTCTTATGAGGTTTACTGCTGACTGAAACAGCAGTGGTGTTCCCTCCGTGATCACATCCCTAGCTCACCTTGGCCTCGTTTAGCTTGCCAACATTAAGTCTGATGTTAGCCCCAACAAGGTAATTAATTCCACACTCGTGGTATGCTTTATACCGCAGCCCTCACAGCCTAATTTTGTTCCAGAGTTGTGCGTCATATTCTGTCCTTAGGGGTGCATGAAAAGAATGTGCAATGCAGAAGAGTGACCAGAGGATGCGCAGGTTGGTGCTTACCGACTCTGCTGCTGAGCAGCACACATGCAAAATGAAGCACTTACATGGCATTTTGTGTACACACGTGTCAAATGGCTGGTTAGAGAGAGAGGGATTCAATAATTGCACTGCTGGATAATTAGCCTGTACGACTCTGTTATATATTGCATCTTTCTTTTATCTTTGACAGGCTATAAATCCATCTGCCTCAGGACTAGTTCTCACTTCCCAACCCACGCTTCCCAGGAGACCAAGATGTGCTCAGAAACAACTTCCCCAAGATGCATTTTTTCCTCCACTTCTGTGTAAGTCCATATTCTGCTCCCACAAAGATACAAATCCAGTCACACACCAGGCTGGCATCTTGCAAGTCCCAGGGCTGGACCCTCTGCCCTCTGTTCAGGCAGAAAGGGGATGGTCACAGCTTCCCAATGGGAATCAAACAGGAGCTGTCGCACCTGCAGGTATTCAGCAAATAAACTCCTATTTGGCCGCATTGGAAAATCCTCAATGAGGGAGATGTGTATTCACGAGCAGCAGAAAGGCATGCAGGAAGCAAATAGCAATAAGAGTACATCTGTTTGCACACACTACAGCTGCAGAAAATCCTCAGGTCCAGAGATTTTTAAGGCTAGAAGAAACTACTGAGGGCAACTTGTCTGACCTCCCACGTCATATTCCTTTTCACCCAGTAATCCCTGTAATCAAGCCCAATGCTTAATGGTTAAACCAGACTATAACATTAATAAAGGTCTGTAACTTTGATGAAACATTTCAAAAGCATGGAAAGTCTACTGCGTTTCTTGGTAATCCATCCCACTGATTAATTACCTTCGCTGTTACATTTTTGGGCTTTCCTTGTAATTACATTTTTGGTGCTTTCTTTGTACATAAGAAGAGATCAGAACTGGAGTTACATTTTTTTAACCTGGCATTGGATCATGGGAGGAAATTCACAGCTCCTATATAACAAAAGGAACATCACCTCCACAGTCCAGCTCATGACTCCCATTCTCAGCAAAGGACTGTACTCACATTTTATATGAAGACTATGAATATTTGGGGCTGGAGGCTGTGTTGCTAGCATGTACACAGTCTAAGAGGTGCCATCACCATCATTAAATCCAATCTTTCTGCCTATGGTGCTACGCTTTGCTCTTTGCTCATAATCAGACGGACACACTTCACAGATTTGGTTTAGTACGTATGGTCTAGATTTGTCTGTTTCTAACTTTGTGGTCCTTCAGCTAGCTGCATTAAAAAACAGTATTTGACTGAAACCACATGGCTCAAATACTCTCGGTTTTTCTGTATGACATATAGCTTTTTTCTGCATGTCATGTAGTTAAACCCTTCAAACCCTGCAGAACCAGCTTGTTACAAGCCTAGAAGTGATAGCAGATTTGCCAGCTTTTCGGGGAATTTTTTTTTTTTTTTAAGAAATCGGAGTAATCCTGAGAAAAATTTCAATCAACTTCTACCATACTTGTGCTGCTTGCAGAAATTCTGCGATACTGGTGATTTTTTGCAAATTATTTGCTTTGACACCAAGCAAAACATAATGCTTGGAGTATGATTTTTTGATTTAGAACTATTCAAAAACAGAGCTGCCTGAATACATTCATTTGGGTGAAATTCTCTCCTTGTGATGCATTCTGAGTTTTAATGTGTTTAACAGCATCACTGGAAAGCAGCACAAACACTGCAATATCCAGCTCCACAGAGCTCCAACAGCCACTTTGTGACATTTATAAAAGGCATTTTGACACACTCACGGTCACTTGAGGAATGCCAGTACACTCAAAAAGATGAGGGGATCCTTTGTATTTCATCTTTGTACTCTTGCTCCTACAAATCTCACTGTCATTGAACCTCACAGGTGAAACCTGATGGGGAAAGCAAGGGATCTTTAGGAGGCTGTCCCTTCTTCCATGGGTGAATTTGGAGTAAGTGTGCAAAAATACATCTTTGGAATATGTAAGAGGTCAAACTGTCTAGAGGTTCTTGCAAAAAGCTCCCTCACCTTTCACTGTTTAAGATGAGCTTCACTCACATCATCCTACTATGAGCAAAACCCCCAATTTCCTAAAATCCTGTTCTAAAAAATTAGAAAATATTTTAATTTTTCTTTATGCTGCCTGTACACTCAAAAGATTTTCTGGGCACCTGTCAGTCAAGTGGGTATTGTTCCCTGGCTATTCACTCTTCTGCTGATCTCATTAGTCAGTTTGATTGACAAGAAAATGTAGTTCGGTCATGTTATTAGGAAGAATTGTAATTGCTATTAAAATTCCAAAGACAAATAAGTTCATCTTTTTCCCTAGTGTCACTGAGACATTTAAACAATAGCAGTGATTAATTTAAACTGAAAAATAAATTGTGCTTCCTTGTAAATCCAAATGCCCTTTCCTCCCATTTAAAGTCAGTAATTATTTTAGTGACTTGTAAATTCCTTGATGAACCTGGAATATGATGATCAACCTGTTGCTATTCAGAGAAGCTGTCTGTTTCTCCAGCCATTTCCTTGTGTCAAGTTCAGCTCACACTGACTGAATCATGCAACGTGCCCTGTGGCCAAGAAAGAACTCTTCTCATTTTTCAGCAGTTGGCATATCCCACAGCTAAATAGATTTTCAAATCCTGCTATATATAACTATTTACAAATCAGCCTCTGCTATTCATTTCCCGTGCATCAGGACCAGTGATTTGTAAAGTTTATGTCCCACTCACATATACTTACATAGAGAGGCCTCTAGAGGGGCGAAATTTTATCCAGCGTCTCCTTGTGATTTCTGATGCTACCTGTCACACTGATGACATCTGCGCGTTGTCCAATGCATCCATCTCTCAGAAGTAAAAGTAATAAGAAAAAAAATCTCACCTGACTGTAGGTCCAAGGGAACTGCAAGAAGTGTTCAAACGGTGATGGTGGTGGTGTTCTGTGATACAAATGTCAAAAGTGACACACTTCATTCTAATACACTGAATGGAAAGAAAAGTAGTTTGCATAAGACAAACTAAAGATTTGTGAAAGATAAGGAAGTGATACAACTAGTAAGAAAAGACGTGAAATAAAATTTATTTTCTAATGGAGATCATATGATGTTTTTAGTTAACTTATGTAAAGGAAAGACATTTATACATCCAGGAATTCTTATGGAGACTGGTACAAAAATCTTCTCCCCACAGTCACCTGGTGTGGAAAATGATACCACGTGTTTATCTTACTGATATTGTCCCACCTCTGTGGCCAGAGTTAAATCCTCTGGAAACAAATGACCAATAAACATAAACAGGCAGAGATAAAAGAGCTCAGGTGAACAGCTTCAAAGGGTTTATCTTCAAAGAACTTGGCTGGGCTGCCAGTTTGGAAAAGGCATCTACCTGGATATGAAAATGGTTTTCTATTCCTAAGCACAGGATGAGAAGTTATTTAACTGTTATAGAGCCTCAAGCCAGAGAAGAGAGTAAATTACCAACAAGAATGTCAATGACAGCAGTGAGTCATGCTGTAAGAGATATGAAAAGAGAGAAAAAGAGGGTTCAGCAAGGCAAACTGCTTAATTCATCCCAGAGATTGAGGTGAGCAGGCTGTGTGATGCACCAAACCTTTCAACCAAAGAAGAAATATATAGAAAAGCTTTTATTATTGTAACTCCCTGATATATATGCTTCCTAACTCTAGACAAATGAAAATATATTATGCTATTTAAAAGAAGCCTGGTTTGCAGCTACCGTCTCTACTTGCTGATCCTACATTGCCTAGAGAGCAAGAATTTCCAAACTCAAAAATACTGTTGCAGGGAGACAGCTCGGGGAACAGAGACCACCACCATCTGCCTCACCCTCAAGAAATTCAAGACCAGGCTGGATAAGGCTTTGAGCAACCTGGTCTAGTGGTCCCTTCCCATGGCAGGGGGGTTGGAACTTGATGATCTTTAAGGTCCTTTCCAACCCAAACCATTCTATGGTTCTATAAAATCCAGCCAAGTGCACTTGAACTGGGGGCTTTACATTCCCTCTCCACATTCAGAGAGAGCTCTTCCCTCCCCACATCACAAGATCAAATCAACGAAAAATGTGAGAAAAATATGAGGTGTGACGCCATATCCAAATGCCTGAAACATGCTTGTGAGTCCTGTTTGTCTTAATTCATGTGTGCCTGCCAGGTCACTGTTTAGTAGGTGTCTACAACACATCTCTTGTAGGCGTCTTCTCCTTCAATCACATGGTTGACATAAGGCAAGCTGTCAGGCACGTGCTTGTCTTTTTTCTTTTTTGTGCAAGTCTAATAAAAGTCATACCTCTACCCACGAACCTTATTTATTTGTCCTTAGATGGCATCATTGGCCTTACTGCCAGCCTGCTTTGTGACGATGTCCTAAAGAAGGCACGCAGAGCTACCGGAATTGGGGAAACTGCCTGTAGGGAAACTGGTTCCTCTTTTGGAGATTAAGGCCACCATCAAAGCAGGACCATAAACCATGACAGAATCCCTGTACCTTATAAAAGGAGAAGGCTCTATAAAGTGGTGTGGGTATCAACCTTATGGCTTCTTAAGGTGCAGCAATGGATTACATTCTGCTGTAAGACAAACATATAAAAAGTTTTCTTACAGAGATAAATGATGAAAATGAACAAATTCCTTGGAGCCTGACCCATCCCTTACCCACCATGTGTCCACGGACCATGCATTCCCATGGGGGGAAGAACAAGCTCATCATTCCTTAGTTGCAATCCCTAGACATTAACACTAGTCACAACACCCACGTTAGAAGATGGTGACAATCACATTTCATTGCAATAGCCAGGCAGTCACTCAAATGGAGGTCTTGCAGCATCCTCACAAAAGTGTGTTTTGTTTACTCTGATTACGGCGACTTCACATTCTGCATGAGCTATTGCTCTCTTAAATAAATTATTTACCCACCCTGCAAAACAGGAAAAAAAGAAGATATTACAGAGAAGGGGAAGTGACAAAAATAATGTGTCAGAGATGACTTCAGCACAGATGTAGGAGTATAGCTAGCGGAGAAAAGCCACGCGTGAGGTAAGCAAAATGCTGAGGGTTTGGGCCTGGAGCCAGAAAAAGCTTTGGTTGATGTTTCTTTTTTCAATAATGAACTCCCACCAGAGCCTACGCTTTATGAGCCTGATGGATCTAAATTGCATTCGGCAACATTTAAATGTTGAAATAATAGGATAAATCCAAACCAATTAGGGACCATATGGAATATTGCCTTCCTAATGGTATGCATAAGCATCTCCTGTCAGTTTGATCAGATTAAAGACCTCCAGTGCTGTCATTGAGCAGATCTGTGGTGATAAACAGGCACAGGGGTATGAGTGGAGTTGCGTGTGATCTTTGAGGTGGGTCTAAGGCAGAAGAAGGAATCTGCATTGCAGTTGGAGGTTTCTCCCTTTGTTTCAGGGAGGCAGGGAAATCAGACCAGATTCTCAGCCCAACCAAAGACCACTGTTTTGCCAGGTCAATGCCTTGGAAGGAGCACATTTTTCTTTTGTCATCTGGGCATCGCTGTCCCAAGATGAATGCCCCAAAGGACACCTCAGTTAACCTTCAAAGGACAATGAAAAGCTTTTCTTCCATTCTTCCTGCACAAAATAAAGCTAGTAAAAACAAAAATCAGCTTTAAGTAGAAACAGAAATATCAAAACAGGAGAAGGCAAAAAAGTATATAAAACTCTTTAAAATAATATAAAGCAGAAACAAAGCACCAGCAAAATTATCAAATTATCAAACCATCAGACTGATTTTTTTACCCAAATTGCTGAAGTTTAGTAAAATTATAAGCAGTTGGGAAAAAGGATGCATTTCCACCTTTGTGTCTGATGACAGATTTTAAATAAACCACCAACAGGTGCAGAGGTCCTTTGTACACTTTGGTTGGTTCTCCAGAGATTTATTATTATTTTTTTGTCCACATTAAATCAAACCAAGACTTCCAAGATCCTTGAATGTGAAGCGTGAGATTCTCAGTTTGGAGTTTCAGCCCCAAGGACTGCAGTGAAATTAAATTGGGGTACATCAGCCCATAGATGCCCAGTTGAGGAGCTGGTATGTGCGCCGGTTATAACCAGCCGAAAATTCCCTGTCTACAGCTTGGATTTAAGATTCACAGTGCCAGTTAAAACATTTCCAGGTGTTCTTTGAGTCTTTCCTGTTAACTGTCTAAAAATATAGCAGCATACTGAGGTACTGCCCTGGGTATATTTTACAATATACTTTCCACCTGTGTTCCTTCACCTCCAGCTCTCTCCTTCTTATCACTTTCAGGAAGTACCTTTTCCAAAAGGCAATTCAGCTCCAGGGACTGAAGTAAAAGCAGGCTGGAGACTCTTGGAATTTAGCTTTTTTCACTAGTGACACAATACTTAGCATTTTCTTTTTTGCTCCTGGAGGCACCTGATTAAATGATCCATTCAGTTTTAATTTAAACACATTAACCTAACCAATTTTTGAAAATCTCATGATTGGCAGAAGCCTGGCATTTCAACATCCATTATCACCATTGTTCTCCACCATTACCTGGGATCAAAACGAAAATTTAAGAGTACTTAATGAAACCTATTTTTTCCTGCAGCCTATTTCCTTGGAAAGTGCTGTTACATCTGTTTCACGTTCTGAGAAGTAACAATACAGTGTGATTAAATACTGGCCCATTTCAAGCTCTGACACAAAATCCATCTTCTAGTTACATATTTCATCTGGTTTCCTCACTTAGCCAAAGAATAAGGGTACAATCAGCCACGGAACTTTCCCTCATATTGTTTTGCCAATATCTCACTCTTGCATGCGAGGCACGTTTGTTCCAGGAACAATCTTCTGCTGCCTCCAAAGCCTGGCTCCCACTCATGGCAACAGGGTCTAAGCACAAGGCTGAGACACAAAACCTCTGCAGGAGACAAAGCAGCTAGATCCCTAAAATCCCACTGAACTAATGCCACCACACCTATTTAAATACTCTTTTTTCCTAACATTAGAAGGTGATGATTAAACTCACTAATGGCTAGTCACAACACAATGTAATGCAAATAATAATTTCCATTTGTAGCTTTAATTTCAATACCCAACAAAAAAGTTTGGTATTGGCTGACTCAACAAATAACAATCAAAGCTTATTTCTCGTGATCAAATTGTAGGAGAGTTCTCATAAAGGTTAGAGGTTTCAGATTGACCCTTCTCTTCCTTCCTCAGGTCTTTGCATGAATTCAAGACTCTGTCTCTTCCATTTATTTGTGATTTGTTTGGAGAAACAGGACAGGGATTTCCAGTTTCAAAATACAGCTATCAGATGAACTTGAGTTAAGAAGAAAACATCTTTTGCAGCAAAATGAGGAGTGGGGACAGATGAAAAATGTGCAGATTCACTTAAAAGAGCAAAATTAGTAATTATCACAGTATTTCCTTTAATCTCTCCATGTTGAAAAGCAAAAAGAGCACATTATTTCCACACCTCAGAATTTGTTTTTACTGCAGCTACCAGTAAAACCTACAGTTGTTGATGGAAAAGGGGCAAAATAAGGTAACTTTAAAGGCATTCCTTCTTAAAGAACTACATAAAAGTTACCAGGGCATAAAACTAGAATAATGGCCTGCTATAAACTCTACCTTCAGACTTTTGATAGTGAAATTTGATGAGCGTAATACATCTGCATCCTAAAGCAGCAGAGACCAGTCCCTTTGTTTTCACTCAGAAAAAAAGAAAACAAACCCCATAACCTAGCTGTGCCCATACCTTCCACCATGTGAATGTGAACTTTCAGAAAACCAGAATGACCGTACAGACACACAGGCAACAAAATCAGTAACTTCTTCACAGCTGTTGCCCAAATAAAAATACAGTAAATTAAACTTTTATTTCTTCTTCCCTTCATTCAAATTTCATGGCCACTGAGTCACACACTGCAGTGCCTCACCCATCTCTGTTACTGTTTGCATCAGCACAAGCTACGGCCACAGAAATATGGCACAAGTATGCACCTGCTCAAATTATTCCATTTTCCTCTGAAAGATGCCATTCTGGCAAAAGGCAAACCCAAAGAAAGTGTCATGCTGGCCAATACACGAGCGCTGGACCAAGAGCCAGCCCTGAAGAGGCAGAGAAGAAGCCCTGCAGCATCGGCGTGGTTGGATTGTTGTCCCCTCCTCAAACCCCTCTTTGCACTGGTGTGCAAACCCTCCTGTCACCTTGCAGGAGGTAGGACGTGTGCATCTCCTGGATGCATGGATTTCTTCAACACCTTCTATCAGCACAAAAAGAACCACGCTGTTAGAAGTGGAGCATCTAAAGCAAGCATAAATACAGCAAGCTGCAGAATCATTGTCAGGGAACAAAGCAGGCTAAAGATTCCCTCCAGACTCAGATTTTTGACCACAGAAGACTGTAGCTGTACATTTACTTTCACATCACTCTACTTTTCAAGCCCTCACTTAAGGTGACTCTGGTGTGAGAGGTGACAGCAGGGTGGCCAGGATGCCACACAGCCTGTTGGACGTCTGATCCTCTGCACCCCCAAGACTAACAGGGATTGTGCAGCATGATGCATGCACACAGGCATAGATCTCTATCCAGAATATGGGACAACCACCCTTGGCATTTGACATACGAGTGGAAGAGCTGAGCCATACACCTCCAAGAAAAGATGCACAAGACCCTTTGAGAAAGCTGCAGCCCAGTGAATAAAGGACATTTAATCACCCAGCTGCTCCGCGTTTACTCTTCTCACTTCCAGCTGACTGCTACCCAGCACCCCACAGCACTCCTCTTGTCCCCGCCACACCAGCACCTGAGATCCACAGTTACCAGGGAAAGAGAGCCCTGGAGACCCGACCCTTCCCAGCACAGACAGGAGCTGTGCTGTGCAGGCTCCCTGTGTGGAGGCAGAGACAGCACTGGCACCGTTTTGCAAAGCTCTGTCGCACTATGTTGTTAAATTACAATGTGCAATCATCAAACAGTTTGTCCAATTCCTTCTTGATTAAATTCAGCTTCATTAAACCTAAGTAATGACTCTGTTTTGTTTTAATAGCGACCATATTTCCATTCTAAGTGTCTTTCTGAATATCTACTTCCCCTTTTAGACCTTTCCGTGACCTCTGAGTGTATTCGTGTCCCATCTCATTTTTCATTTCCCTTCTCATTCTTTTTCTTTCCATGCAGGCAGCTTCCTCCCTCTGAACTTTGTTGAAGCATCTCTCTGGTTCCGGCCTTTCAGCATCTCCAGGGGTCTGATTGTGCATGCAGCCCTTGAAGCTGAATCAAACAGGCACCTTTGTCCTGAGATGATGGAAACTTAGCTGCTTTGATTCCTGTTGCTATTGCGTGCAGCGGATAAAAGTGGTAATGCTTAGACAAACCAGACATTTTCCTGGCGATTGTATAACTCTGCTCAGGTTCCATTTTTACACAAACATGATCCTTCTCCACAGTCTACCTCCATCACCTAATTATCATTCCTTCAATATGTTAGTTTATATTTAATATACATCACATACACAAACAGGCTGCAGTGCAAAAGAGGGGGGAGGAACATCGAAGTGAATACCTGCAAGTACCTAAAGCAGGGAGAGGAAGCCAAAGTAAAAGCAGACGGACCAGGAGAGAATATTAGAGTAAATAAAACCCAAAGGCATGGGGGGGTCCAGCATGGCAGGTACACCAGGAAGCAGGGGAGCTCTGCCATCCTTTGCACTCATCATCTTTCCTTTCCATCTCTCTTAGAGAATGTCCTTGAATTCTCCTTCAATGTATGTTTATACCACAGGAAAACAGGGAAGCTTACTTCAAACCTATTTTAAAGGTGCTTTTTTTTTTTTTTTTTTTTTTTTTTTTTTTTTTTTNTTCAAGCTAACAGGGGTCTGCTTTCTGGTTTAGATTGCATGTATCATCTGAAGGGCTGAAGGGGATTAATGTGGTTCTGATTGATAGGCTAAACTGGACCAAAAAAATGTTAGAGCATAACATACCCCAGCTAATGTTTAACAGCAGCCAAAGTTTTAGAGTTATCCCACTCCCGCTGTTTTAGACTTGTTATTCATTTTAGTAGCAATATAATCATTCTGTGTCAAAATTGCTTCTGTATTACCTTGGATGACTTTTGGAAAAGCAGAAGTTTTTGTAATAATATGTCAGGCTCCAAAGCAAGGAACTGTAAAGACTCGAAGCAGATTTTGACCAGAGCTAAGAGGACTGATACTCTGTGTAATTTCCTTACGCTGGAGCAATTCTGTTGCTGGCATTGCAGGTTTTATTTGTAGGTGAAATAAAGAAAATAACTTTGTTAGGTGAATAATTATTAAAGAACGAAATAATCTGTGTAGAAACCAGAGGGAAGATTTCTTTTCACAAAGCTGGATCACTCTGTGTTGGCTTACAGCACAGCTCTGTAAACCTATATTAGCAAAGAGACAGGGAGAGCTATCGAGGAGCGAGAGGTGTATCAACCTCAAGAGGTGTGTGGGTGGGAACTTCTTAAACTCAAATTCCTCTTGATGGAAAAATGTCTTGCAGTTCTCCCTGATATAGTCGAGAAGCTAGGAACTAGTGAAAATAAGGGGAATGCTAAAATTTTTTTTAGATTTATGGCTGATCAGATAGTTGCAATCATTAGGTTTCAGTTTGACACGATAGCAGAAAGAACAGACCTCAAATCTGAAGAGCGAGCATTTACCACTGAAAAGTCAATTCCTTTGTCACTAGCTCTGGCAATAGTATCACTATAATTATGAGTTTAATATCTGAAATCCGTTGATTTCATATTTGCATGCATGTATGCTAACTAAAATTAATTAATTTTAATTGCATACACCAATTACAACATCAGACTCATTTTCCAACATATTATTCTTCGCTGATTACATATCCTCTAAGATTGCTTTAATTTTTCATTTTGTGCTTTAAAGTCAAAGAATAATATGTATTTCTAATTAAGCTCACTTACATATCTCACTGCTGATTAAATCGCTATTTAATATTTTATAACACAAACCACCTTTAATTTCCCCCGCTGAGAGCAAAAGCCTTGCAAGCTCCTTTCCTTCTCCCCTCAGTTGCACCGACCTTGCCATCACTGCGTTGCTACAGGCAGATTTCTTCCATGTCACAGCAGAATGCCATTGAACCACCTTGGTGACAGCCATCCATCCTCGGAGGGGACGCCAGCACCTCCCTGACCACAGGACTTGCTCTGAAGAGATCAGCAACCTGCCACCAGCTCTGGAAGAAAAGAAACAGATGTTCAAGAGAGATTTTTTGCAGTGTCTTAGGGGATTGCAGGTCGTGCTGAGACACTCCGGAGCTGACACATTTCAAACCTTTTAGGGGATCCTGGAAGTCCCCTGTTGGTCCCTAGCTCAGCCGAATGCTGAGAAATGAAAAGGAAAAAAGGATTTCTTCTTTCTCTCCCAATCGGCATAGCAGAGTGAAACTTGCCGGTCAATCCCCAGCCAGGACTGCATCAGTATGTCCAAAGTCTTAAAAGAAATTGTTAGAAAAGCTTGAAGAGAAGTCCCAAAACTGCTCCTGCTTGCCCATGGGTATTGAACAACTTGGACTGCACAAGCTAAACACTCTCATTTCTACCAATGACTTTGACTTCTTAACAACCAAAAGAAGGAATGAAGCCTCTGGCACCTCAGAACTTGACCCAAACTTCACCGAAATTAATGGGAAACTTCTGATCATGTCCTTAGGAGCATGATTAATCCCATACACAATGAATACCCGTATTTGTTGGCAGTGGGATCAATTTAGGCAGACCGTGTGCCATTGTGACAATGTCAGGTCAGAGAAGAGAAACAATCGAACTATTGCGTGCCTGTACAACTAAAAAAGCTTCTCTCAAAACTACTGAGTCAATCTGGAAGAAAAATCACAACCAGAATACTTTGCACACTAAGCTTCTTACTGAGTTAAACAAAAAAGTAGATACTGGAGCACCTACTTGGTGGCACCAAAACAGGAAGACACAATCAAAGGAAAAATATGCTTTCAAAATCCTTAAAAATTATGTTTGAGGGAAAACAGAAGAAAGAAAAAATGGGACAGAAATAAAAAGAGAGGGAAAACCCAGAAAATAAAAGCAGCAGAAAGGAACAATATATTTTTAAAAACATCCATGTCTCCCATCTCTCAAAAGTAAATAAGTCATTTATATTCACTTTTCTTCTCCAAACTGTATGATTATTCAGGCTACATTTGAGATGTAGGTAAATACTTTTGCTGTGTCCAATAGGTTAGCACAGTTCTTCCAAGGAAAAAAATGCACATCACCTAAACTAAGAATGATGAGCCAGCAGACTTTCTCAGAGAATGCATAGGAAAAAAAAAAAAAGGGAGGGGAAGTTTGAAGTTATATTGCAGAAACAAGCTCAAGTCCCTGCTATAGATTCCTCTGTAAGTGTATTCCATTTGTCACCATCTAAATATATTGAAATTAGAAAGAGAGAGGAGCCTCAATTCAGGCATTAGTTGGTCTGTCACACTTTATCATCTGTGAAATGGGGCTCATATTCCTTCACTTCCTTCAGAGTGATATCATAAGGACATATACTAAATATATGTGTCATCTCAGATACTATAGTGGAGCAGATAACTTTGCATTTAAAAGAGAGAAAAATAATAGAAACAATTGCTCAATTTTTTCTTGGATTCATTCCCTTCTCAACACCAAGTCAGGAGATAGATAGATAGGAATCATATTTATGTGTTTATCTTTACATGTCAGAGTGAACGCAATCCACATAATTTGGTGTAGAGTTTGAGTGCATGGTTAAATTGCAAGCTTTTTAGTTTTACTTCACCATTAACTACAATTTGCATATTGCCTAGGTCAGCGTGTTATCTCAGAAGACAATATTAAGTAGGATTGGCTTAATCTTTCTTTAGTCTAAAAAGTAAGCACAGCCAGCTGATTAGACTGCTTCTGTTGTCATTGGAGACAGATGCTCAAGAGGACAATTTATCTCCGGTATCATAGACAGCTATCTTCTACAAATGTTATTGATAGGTCTTCTCCACTGACTGCAGTAAGCCCAGATAGACATTTTTTGACAAAACACCCAAGGTTTAAATGCTAAAATTAGGTAAAATTAATCGCATGCTCCTGAGAAAAAAAATTATTGGATTATCTAGAGTGTAACCTTGAAGAGAAAAGAGAGGAATATTTCTTGGAAAAGACAGCATCCAAGCAGAATACCGAAACATCTGAAGGTGCTGATGACTGAGTATTCCCAAAGCAACGGCAATGACCACAACTGGATTTTTTTTTAAATCTGAAAAATTTAATTCTTCCCAATGAACCAAAAGAGAGACCCTTAAAAATGGTCCATGTTTTCTTTTAGCAGGAGATGGCAAACCGTTTGAGGGAGGCAAAAGATGGCTTCTGCTGTTTATATTTCTGTTTCATGTGTAGAATCAATAGCAGGACTGGGAGCAGCATCACTAATCCTGTGATCGTATCCCCCATGCACGGGAGTCTCACAGCAATAAAAGGGATGTTAATAACCAATATTGATTCACCTTTCCCTAATGCATGACAAAAATGTCACCAATAAGCTAGTCAACAGCCTGAAGCAATGAGCCTTGTAATAGTCTGCTATGCCAAGAATGGCACAGCATTCATTTGTTTATTCAAACATCAAACCAGTTGCATGTAATCCCCCAGGAGATGAATGGATTTAAGGCAATAGGGGTATGATTTACAGGGCAACTTCTGTTGTGGGTGTCCCACCTCAGCATGGTGTTGGCTTCAGATGGTGCTGAGCTGGCTTTACCTGACTCTCCATCTCCACCCATCTTTGCTGTTCTGTTATCCTTCCAGTCCCAAGAGACAGCATTTCAAATATTTTTTTTTCTTTTACCGGGCTATTAAAAGCAGTATATCACATCAATTATGAAAGGTTTTTTGGTTTTGCTGCATTGAGGGCGATATGAATGTGGGAAAGTATTTCAAGATAGAAATAATTCGCCCAAGAGCCTTTCCCACTATGTTTATTTTGCTCATTAAAATAAATGATCATCCAGGGGAGTGAAACAGAGCTACTCCCAAAAGCCTGTAGACCTCTCCTAGGTGAAAACTTTACTAACAGGGACTAGATAACACTTTGCAATTAAGTAGTGCATAAAGGCAAAGGAAGCAAAAAACATGAAAATCCTGTAAAATCTAATTTCTAGAACTACATTCAAATGAATCATAACATGGCATAGATATAATCCTGTGAACCTTCCGATGTCATTGCTATCTGTTTAATTTACTAAAAAATCCAGACATATTACTCTGGGAGGTTGAAGGGCTTTGAGTAAGAGCTGAAATGCTTATTTTCTACATTTTAATCCCATTAAAGATTTTGCTTTCTCTCTATATATTTATACAGCATTCATTACTATAGTTTCCAAGCATATGAGGATGACAAGAATGTGTTATGATTAGTCGTCTATTTATTTTTTTTTGGCCTAGTGAGAAACTGATGCTGGGTTCAAGCCAGGAAATTTGGACAGCCTCCAAATATTAACCCATTGTAAACTACAGAATTTTAGTTACTCCTCATAAGATTTAAGGACTGTGATGCAAATTTGATCTAGGAAGAGAAACACTTGTATTTTGAACTCCTGATGTCCAGATTTAATAAGGATGGATTTTTTAGAGATAGCTTTTTTCTCTATAGAGCTTAAGACATCAATGAAGCTAACAGAGAAATGTTCATTTCATGGAATATGCAGGGCTGTATAAATAATAAATAAAAGTACTCAGCAGTATGGCATACATGAGTCGTACACACAAATTAGCCTTACTAGCAAGATAAAAATAATGTTCTGGCAAAATTCTGAACAGAATTTTGAACAACAGGATTGCTTTACTCTTGCTCAGATGCACAGAGCCAAAAGAAAAAGCTTAAAATGATCTGAATGTCATTTTATATTACCCTTAGGTACCCTTTCCACTGCTTGAGGAGCCAAAGAATTCTTCTAAGAAAAGCAGCCCAGTAAAAATGGCAACATGGAGTTCAGAAGTTGATGTCTTTCAGAAATTTCAGATCAAATCTTTTTTTGTTTTAGAGATGAGTTGTTTGCATCCCATTTCCTCTCCCAGGAGACTTTCTAAAAAAACCCCTGTGCATCTGAAACCAGCCTAGATCCTCCCTCTCAGTTACATGACCATCAGTAAATAACGTTTGTGCAGAACTAATTAGGTCTGTTATCATATCTTAGTAGTCCCACTGTCAGCAATGTATACATTGAACTAGCACAACATCACTGATTTGGATACAGCCTCTAGAGGCTACCTGATGTATCCTTTTAATTAAAACTCAATAAACACTTCTGATGATAAAGATACACAGAAAGGAGCAAAATTAAGATCTCTTCGTGGAGCTGTGCCGCTTCTGGTGGGTAAACAGGAGTAAACCAAGCAGCAGAGACATATTTGTGCCACCAAAGTCCACAGATAAAACTGAACACGCACATGGAGCAGATCTGATAGGTTCAAAGGTGACACTTTAGTATTGTCACTTTTCAGAACAGAACCCAGCTTTCAGTGAATATGTCCTAAGTGGTTTTAAAGAAATATTCTGGAATAGTTAATACATTAATTTCATACTAGAAATCTCTAGCAGGCAATGCAGGATAGACAGGATTATTTATGTGGTCTTATTTAAAAATATTCTATGCCTATGATTTATCAGTTGGATAAGAATGAGAAAAAAAAAGGAAATTATTGCATTTTATATTCTTTCATATGTATGGAGTTAATTCTTTCTTTTGCAGTTTTGTACATTTTTGTCACAGCTACCAAAGACATCAAACAAAATGGTATTTGTAAAGCTAAGTGTTCCAGTGGAATCCCACAGAAATATCAACAAATTGTGAAAGATCCTCAGAACAGTCAGAAGATTTGAGGCTCCAAAGACATAAAGTTGTCCATTCTTTATTGTCTAGTCTTACAGTTTCTAGCACTGGGATATTACAAAGCATATTACTTTCTGCTTCTTATTATGACAGAGTTGTCTATGTTAAAATAAAAATAATAAAAATTCAGGAGCATGCTTTGATTTCAACCAAAACTGTAACATAAGAATAGCCCTACTCAGTCAGATGGAAGATCTATCTTGGCCATCCTCTGACAGTGGCCAGTAATGCATGAGCAGGTGAAAATACAGAAACAGAGACAATAATGGGATTTTATTTCCCTAGCATAATCCCAAAACAATAACTTGTCTTTGGTCTCTAATCCTCTAGAGACAGGATCTGAGGGCAACATACACCAATACAGAATATTGGTAGGCAAACTGAATAAGCTACTTGATTTTGTGTCCTTTTTTTTCTAAATTTGGAAAATTCAGAGACTGTAATAATCTCAAGCATATTCCAAAAGTGTCAAAAGCTCCCTGCCCTTGTCACAACACCAATGTTCTTTCCTTTTCTACCATTTCCCTTACAAATGTAGAGATTTTTGTCAGCCACCACCAGTAGGACTACTTAATTAGAAGCAAGGTTTAGCTCTCTTAACAAAAAAAACAGAGGTATAACCACCATGACAGTGATTAAACAAAAGCTTTTATGAAAAGACCTATTTGCTTGGGACGCGTTTCTCCTAATCTGTTACTGTAATAGTTTACCCATTGAACCACACACAAAGCCCTATGTATCACACATTTACCTTTAGACTGGATATTCTCAGTTGTGACATTCACTTCCTTAAGCATTTTCAAAGTAATTACCAATTCCTCCCACAAGAATGCTTTTAAAATACAAGGAGAAAGTCGGACCGATTTGACCTTGATGAAAACATTGCTGGTTATTTTTTCAGGTATCTCCATATTGCAGCTTAATATTGTACACAGTAGGTTCTCTAGAATGATATTTGTTCTATAAAATGGAGTTCAGAGCTTCTAGTCTTTTTATCTCCTTTAAAGGACCAGTTTATTTCCTGGTGTACTTTTGAAAACACTCATTAAAGGGAGAACTGTGGGGCTTAGACATGAGCTTTTCAAACTTCAAGCAGAGAGGAAAGACTTCTTTCCATCATTTGTATCTTTTTAACAACTTAAGACAGAAAGAAGCTAAGGCTTCAGGTTTACAGTAGATGGACTGAATAATTATGTGGCGTCAGATCCTACACATTAGTGTTGGGGAGGGTTCCCATCATAGTATTTGGAAGGAGAACACAAGTCATATCAGAACTCAGTCATTATACCTTCGTTAAAATTACTGCTTCAGAAGCAGCAAGGAACACCTGAGGTTGAATTCTTTTGGGGAAGTGAGAAAATCTCTATCTCCCTCCCCTTTTTGTGCAGGTAAGCATTGCCTTTTTCAGGACTGCTCCGCTCACTGCTAGTGTGATGAAATGGGAGGCAACAGGATGAAATTTAATTTACTCTCAGAATCCATATCTAGTACTTTGCATGATACACAGCTCTGAAAAAAAAAAAANAATCCAGCACAGAAAAGAAGTCACAACAAAGAGCAAAAGACAGATTTTTAGAGGCACCGAACAGGAATGTGAAATACAGATATGAAAATTATTTTGATTTCCTAGGTACAGGTGCTCCATGCTTACAATTGCCTGACTAAACGTAGAAACCAAAATATTATAACAGACTGATGCAGACACCTTATAAGACTTGGGGCTTGGATTTGGTTTGGCCAGTTTTAAAATCACTGAATCTTAACGTTTACTCTTTTTGCTTCAAAATGCAAAACTAGACTGGAAATCTTATGAGGGAGGCTTTCCAGGTTATGAGGCTTCTACCCTCAATCTTAACTGAAACAAGGAAAAGATAGCTGAGAGGGAAATGCATGAGGAAAACGGTAAAAAGAATATTTCACAATCGGAATAGCATATGGTTCAAGCTTTTTTCTAGAAACAGAATTCAGGAATCATACCAGTAAAACTTTATTTTCCCACCTTTGGTACTACAGAGAGACAATTAAAGAACAGATCATATTTTATTTAAAAAAAAAAAAACCACCCTACTTTGATGATTACTGCATAACACAATTTAAAAAGACAATGCATTCCTTCAAAAGGATGCTACTAAGCCATACAACATCCTGATGGGAAAAGTCGAATCTTTTGTAAATTCATAAACTACCCATGAATAACAAAAGCAATGAAGTTCTGACAAGCCATCATCAGGTATTAGAAGGATCAATACATAGTTCCTTAACATGAGAAATACCACAGCTATGGTATGGAAATTATTGAAGAAATAGTGGAATCTGCTTGAGCAAGGGATGGTTGCTGAAGCTGGGCTGCAAGGCTGTAAAGAGAAAATATCCCCATGCCTCCTTATCCTAACAAAGCCATGTCTACTAAGTGTCGCCCAATAAATCTGTGCAGCTCTTCAGCCCAGTTTGCTTCTTATCAGCAGGTGACTTTGCCCCCTGGACCTCGTGTTACCAGATTCATCTGAAATAACACGGGGCTGCTCAGGTGACCGCAGTCCCTGAATCGATGCCGAAGCTGAAGCAGGCTCCAAGACAGTAAGGAAAGCAACACCACAAGTCTAGCAAGTGATCCCCAGAGTTACAGAAAAGGATCAGCACCCTGCCTGGACCTTCCCAAATGCTCTGTCTCAGAGCAATGGAGGCTTGTGTCCAAAGGAGTCGGTGGGTTTTGCTCAGTTGTGGTTGGAAGAGGAAGAAATGAAAAGTGAGAGAGAACCTCAGCACTAATTCTCCACCTGCAAAATCCTCCAACCAAGGGGCATGGATCACAAAAAGCTAAAATGAATGTAATATACATTTTTTTCCTATTTCAGCATTTGAATGAGACCCCATTAGAGCAGGTACTGAATGAAAGGCACACATTATCATAACCTTGAAGAAAAAGCTTATCTTGGGTTCAGCATTCAGGAATGTAGGTCAGTCCTTAAGGTACAGATGAAGATCCCTCCTGGCTAATAACAATTTACATGATGGATTCATCGACTTCCATGTTAACAGCATCAATGCTTTGAAGTGGTAACCTTCTACAACAATCACTTAAGCATGGTGGGAAACAAAATTGCATCCTGAAACAGCTCTAAAGTTAGAAACTGAAGTGTTTTAATAAATTCACAGGAGGCTATGCTGCCTCTTGAGCAATATCTCAGTGCCTGGGCAGTTTAATGCCCTGGCAAGCTACAGCAATCCAGGTGTTTGAGATGACTTGGGGATACAAAATCCAGGCTCTGCCACAGCCAGTTTGTAACATTCTGAGGAAGGTTGTCAGAAGTCTAATATGTGTTTTACCATGTGTGGTATTTAAATAGTGACACAGGAGACCCAGCCTGGCATTAAAAATTGCCCTGACACTCACACGTCCTCTTCAGGGTTAAACAACTTGCAGTGCAGGGGTTAATACCACTCTGTTATCCTAATTCTCTATTAATTTCTGTGTAAAATGTTATTGTTATCAATAACCATACTGAGCATCACTATCTGGAAAGGCTGTAAACTAAAATGATGTTGTCTAAAGATTTTTTTTTTTTTTAATGACCGA
>VZTO01025575.1:148912-165324 GCA_013400615.1 Syrrhaptes paradoxus
CTATACATAAAAAAAAAACAAAACAAAACAAAACAAAAACCTAATTTAATGATCTGGTTTTCCACTGGGAATCCATGTTGTCAGAAAAATCTTTACCATCTATAAAAATGGTCCCCTGACACCTGGTTACAATCCTCCAGGGAGAGAATTATCAGTATGAGCAAAATCTCAGCTCTGTCCAGTCTTGATTTCTGAGAAACATAGAATCTGGGTCTTCACAAGTGATGCATAGCAAGCAGAGACAAACAACTGACAGGCACATGTTCCCTCAAGGAAAAAAAAGAAAAAGAAAAATAAAGAAAGTGTATTTGTCTTTCTGAATCCCTGAATCCTAACAGTGGTACCTGTGTGTGCTACATGCTGCCACTCCACCACCACCACTTGGATCATCTCCGATGGATGTCGGCACTTTCCTATCTGTATTTTTCTGCCCAGAGAAAGCAAATAAAGCTGAGTCTTTAGCATGCAAGAGGACTAATTTCAAGGTTCTCCTCATGTTGCAGAATAAGTTGTTCTTATTCATCTAGCTGCCGTAAAATCCTGCTGTTGTAACGCAAGCTGCCCTCCANTCTGTAAAATACATTTGCTATATTAAGAGCAGTCTGTAAAAACTCACAGGTAGTTGTCTATAAGCCAGTAGCATCTATCTAGAAGACACTAATAACTGGAAATGAGCACAGAGAAGAAGGCAACTAGAGAACACAGTGCAGAAGAATGAGAAATAGGCTTCAGAAGAAAAGTTTGGTATTAGCCTTACATGTTCTGCACCGACCCCTTTTTGATAAGCGCTTCATCCAGTTTGTTCTAAATTAAAATTCTTTGGTAATTATTTTTAAAATGAAGCTCCGTCAGACAAAAAGCATTTTCATTTCCCAGTCATGTGAAAAAAACTTGTCAGATGTGCCAAGAAGAGAGGGTGGGCCTCTGTGAAACATTTCTTCTACAGGAAATAACATCATGCGGAATCTAATCAGAAAACTAAGATTCCGATGTCACCAGGGACTGTTGCAATTGACCCCAAGTGTACGCTCCCTTAATCTCATACAAGCAAGCAGAAAATGAACATAATGTTTCCATGTACATTTTCATTTCAGAAGCACTGGAATGTACAGGTGTTCTCTAGAGACAGACCAACACATTGCCACTTTTCCTATGCTGTGACCATCCTCTCATATCAAGACCAACTCTAAACTCCTCTTTCAAGACAAGGGGGCCGTGACCTTGGTTAAAATAAAAGGAAAACATTATTCACAGGACCCTGAAATCTTAAAAAAAAACAAATTTTAAGAAAATTCCTCATAGTGCCTTAAAAAAATCATAAAAAACTTAGATGGTTTGTCATGAAAACCAGAGGCAAATGTAGGCATGTGCCTGAGCTCTGCTTTTCCAATGTCCAACTGGAAGTCTGAACTTCAGAATACATCATTAAAACCAAACACCAAGCTGTTGACAATTCCGTGATTGATCTCTGTTAGGCTCTCTTGATGGAGCTACTTTGACTGTACAGAAAACATTGAACATTTATACCCAGTGGAATGGATTATTCCACAGCCCAGTGCCGGTGTCTCTGGCCTGGAACAGGACAGGAGACTGGAAACGCTTTCCCCTAATGACAGCATAGCTCTTTACATGAAGCAGAAAAGCACGCAGCTTATTCTGTATATGCCTATGACCTCTCCTTTCTTTCCTATCTACCCCCTCCAGCCACAACTTTCCCATCTCCTTACTTTGATCTGAAAGAAACTCCTTACAAGCAACTATAAGGACATTCCTATACATAAAAAAAAAAACAAAACAAAACAAAACAAAAACCTAATTTAATGATCTGGTTTTCCACTGGGAATCCATGTTGTCAGAAAAATCTTTACCATCTATAAAAATGGTCCCCTGACACCTGGTTACAATCCTCCAGGGAGAGAATTATCAGTATGAGCAAAATCTCAGCTCTGTCCAGTCTTGATTTCTGAGAAACATAGAATCTGGGTCTTCACAAGTGATGCATAGCAAGCAGAGACAAACAACTGACAGGCACATGTTCCCTCAAGGAAAAAAAAGAAAAAGAAAAATAAAGAAAGTGTATTTGTCTTTCTGAATCCCTGAATCCTAACAGTGGTACCTGTGTGTGCTACATGCTGCCACTCCACCACCACCACTTGGATCATCTCCGATGGATGTCGGCACTTTCCTATCTGTATTTTTCTGCCCAGAGAAAGCAAATAAAGCTGAGTCTTTAGCATGCAAGAGGACTAATTTCAAGGTTCTCCTCATGTTGCAGAATAAGTTGTTCTTATTCATCTAGCTGCCGTAAAATCCTGCTGTTGTAACGCAAGCTGCCCTCCAGCTTTTTTAATACATCACAGACCACACAGTGCTAAAAGCCAAGAAAAGCACTGCTTTCAGCTACTCCCTACAAATTGTTGTAAATGCCAATAACTTTTAAGTAACTTGCAAAAGCACTGTGTTCTTTTACAACATTGAGGCAAGGTTGTATCTCTCAATTATTACATACAAAACTAAAAGTTTTCGTGTTCTTGTGTGTCTATCAGACTCAAAACAAACACTATCTCTTGGCTAGTACAGCTGCTGGTACTTCATATATGCAGGTATACTCGGAGAAGCACCTGAAAGAAATCCATTCAGTGGTAATCTTCTTTTTGAGTGTAGAAGAGCTATCCCTCGAGAAACTACTCCTGTATTTCCAGGCTACTTATTTCACAGGAGATAAAAAGCGAGAAGCCCTAATCCCTTCCACTCAATGGCACATTTGTATTACAAGCATCCCTCTTATGGCAAACAGCTTCTAACAAGAATGGTTACAGCTTATCCCTAGAGAAGGAAGATGAAACAGGACAAGACACTCAAGATCAACACCAGCCTTAAGAACTGGCACCAGGAGGAAGATTTTGGATGTCCAATGCCTAGAAAATATTCATAGGCACAGGACCCTTCTTGACAGATGGATAGTTCCTTGAGTACATGGCACGTCTAACCTTTAGGAATCAAGCCTGGCATGACAGATAAGACAAGTGTTAGGCTTAGAGGAGAGGTGACAAGAACAGAAGAGACTTGACTTGTAGTCTCTGTGGCTAGTTTAAGTGTATGGAAAAGGAATAAGTTAAACAAGGCCGCAGGAAAGCAAGACTATCATAAGGCAGAAAGAGGAATATTAAGAGAAATGAAAACTCTATAGGAATGGAAATTGCCACAAATGACGTATTAGAAAATGCAGTTAAAATTGGACAGACCAGATAATTGCAATCCTAGAAATTAAGAACCTAAATTATAGATAGAGCAGCAAATGTTTTATACCTCTCTAAGTTTGTGACAGTAGATGGAAAACAGCAAATTCAGGCTTTTTTAGTTAATGAGAGAAAAGTTGCTTGGGCTTTATAGTCTGACTGCAAAGATAGAAGAGAATCTGAAACAAATTCTGAAGGTAAAAACAACTAAAAGACGTGCCAAAAAAAAAGGAAATGTAACAGAGCACATGGGTGTATACTGCATCGAACCACTATCTTTTTGCTAATGAACCTCATTTTCTACTCAAAGCGAATGCTATAGGTCTCAGTTACTTGGACTTTAATTAAAACATCTCACAGGGACACATGTGAAATTATTAAACTAGAGAACTTCAGTAGTAATAAAAATATTATAAGGCCTATAAAAGATTGTTTACAGAGAAGAAAAGAATACCAGTAAGGAAGTATGAGTCTTTGGGCAACTCTATTTCACATTTTCATTAACAACTTAGCCATAGTAAGTACGAGCACACTAATGAAATTCAGTAATGATGTAATGTTGAGAAGCATCTCAAAATGGTAAGGAGTGTTGTCTTGGAAAAGCTGGATGGCTGAGAAACATGTAAGTCTGGGTTGAAAACGAATACTTTTAAGTGCAAAGTCATTCAAGGACTAACATCAACAATTTCACCTAAGGCGTGGGAGTTCATCCTATGAAGATGAAAAGAAGTAGAAGGAAAGAAATGTAGCAGTTTATTTCAGGACGATCTACAAGCCACCATGGTACTGCTGTTGTGAGAAATGCAATCTTCAGGTGCCTGACACAAGGCATGTCCTCAGGAGTTAAGGAAATAAAAATGGTTCTGCTGAAACATCATCTGAAATACAGTTCTAGCCAAACGTGTTTAAGAAAGCAATTCAAAATGGAATGTGCATGAGGAAGGATTACTAGGAAGGTCATCATACGAACGAAAAATTTCTCTTCTGAAAACAAATTGAAACAATTTGACTCATTCAGCGTAACATATCTTATGCTGTGTTTGGGCAAGTAGAGGAAAAAGAGGGAAGAGAACAAGAACGCAAGTTAAATAAGGCTACAGCTGTGTAGCCTGCAAGGCTGGCACAATTAATATAAACCCTCTTATCAGCCAGCACAGGGTCAGTCATGTATTTGGATTACCTTTGTCTTCCCAAGACAGATTACCAGGGCTTGTAAGGGAGGAACAGCCTCTCTCAGAGGAAGATCATGCTAGCTGTAGGAGAAGATCAGGTTCGAGACCATCTTAAAAACCTGATGGTGTACAAGTCCATGGGACCTGATGAGATCATCTGCGGGTCCTGAGGGAACTGATAGATGAAGTTGCCAAACCACTATCCATCATATTCGAGAAGTCGTGGCACTCTGGTGAAGTTCCCGCAGACTGGAAAAGGGGAAACATAACCCCCATTTTTTAAAAAAATGAAATATGAAAGACCCAGGAAACTACAGGCTGGTCATTCTCACCTCTGTGCCTGGCAAAATCATGGAGCAAATTCTCCTGGAATCTATGCTAAGGCACATGGAAAACAAGCAGGTGATTGGTGACAACCAACACGGCTTTGCCAAGGGAAAATCATGTCTGATGAATCTGGTGGCCTTCTATGACAGGGCCACAGCGCTGGTGGATAAAGGAAGGGCAACTGACATCATCTACCTGGACTTCTGCAAAGCCTTTGACACTGTCCCACATGACATCCTTATCTCTAAGTTGGAGGGACATGGATTTGATGGAAGGACCACTCACTGGATAAGGAACTGGCTAGACGGCCGCACTCTGAGAGTTGTGGTCAATGGTTCAATGTCCAAGTGGAGAGCGGTGACAAGTGGCGTTCCACAGGGGTCGGTACTGGGACCAGTGTTCTTTAACATCTTTGTTGGAGACATGGACAGTGGGATGGAGTACACCCTCAGCAAGTTTGCTGATGACACCAAGCTGTGTGGTGAGGTGGACACGCTGGAGGGAAGGGATGCCATCCAGAGGGACCTTGACAGGCTGGAGAGGTGGGCCCATGCAAACCTCATGAAATTTAACAAGGCCAAGTGCAAGGTCCTGCACGTGGGTCGAGGCAATCCCAAGCACAAATACAGGCTGGGCAGAGAATGGATAGAGAGCAGCTCTGAGGAGAAGGACTTGGGGGTATTGGTGGATGAGAAGCTCAACATGAGCCGGCAGTGTGCGCTTGCAGCCCAGAAAGCCAACCGTGTGCTGGGCTGCATCAAGAGAAGCATTAGCAGCAGGTCAAGGGAGGTGATTCTCCCCCTCTACTCTGCTCTCGTGAGACCCCACCTGCAGTACTGTGTTCAGATGTGGGGCCCCCAACATAAAAAAGACCTGGACCTGTTGGAGAGAGTCCAGAGGAGAGCCACAAAATTAATCAGAGGGCTGGAGCACCTCCCCTATGAGGACAGGCTGAAAGAGTTGGGGTTGTTCAGCCTGGAGAAGAGAAGGCTCCGAGGAGACTTAATAGCAGCCTTCCAGTACCTGAAGGGGCTACAGGAGAGATGGGGAGGCACTCTGCATCAGGGAGTGTAGTGAGAGGACAAGGGGTAACGGGTATAAGCTGAAAGAGGGTAGATTTAGACTAGACATTAGGAAGAAGATTTTCACTGTGAGGCTGGTGAAACACTGAACAGGTTGCCCAGAGAAGCTGTGGATGCCCCATCCCTGGAGGGGTTCAAGGCCAGGCTGGATGAGGCTTTGAGCAACCTGGGCTAGTGGAGGGTGTCCCTGCCCATGGCAGGGGGGTTGGAACTTGATGATCTTTAAGGTCCTTTCCAACCCAAACCATTCTATGATTCTATGATTGGTGTGACAGAATTTTCCACTGTCCTACCAGGATCCACGTAAGTGCAAAACTGCCTCAGCAGCAATTTCATGATGAGATTTCCATTTAGAAATCTCCCCTCTTTCCTACTGTGTCCCTTTTTGTTCTTTGTGTCCAGCTGCTATGTGTAAATCCATCAGGGTTCTTAAGAAGATACCAAGACCAGAAACACATTTCTTGAATCCTTAAAAGAGATTAAAAAATAAATAGATACAAAAAACTTTGGGGTTTTCCTACATCAATAAAGCTTGTTAGATTTTGTCCAGAAATAGGTGAATATGGTCAATATATTGTGAGAAGGCAGCACATTGCTAGGTTAACCCAAAGAATGGTCTGAGAGGAAGCAGCCCTGCCATTATACCTAATCCATTGTGTACCTTTGCTTTACTATTTATAATCTTTCATTTCTTTAAATGACGGCTTCACAATAGGCAAGTAAAAGCAAATACTCTGCTCTGTGTGGGATTACTGCTGGTTAGATTCTACTAGAATATATCACACAACTGCAAAACCTTACAATTACTAATTACACAATCAAGATGATGACGGAGAGTGCCATTCACCAACTCAGATTACCAGGAGATAGACACTGGAACCAAAATAAAGACACTTCTCTCCAGAAACATGTTTGTAGCCTAAGAAAACAAATAAAGGAAAACACAGACCCTCAGGGAGCATCCTAGCACACCCCTAAGACTCCTTGGGGCTACTCCCATGGACTCAAAACTGCCCTTCAAGAGCGCAGGTGGCAGCAATCAGAGGGACTGCAGCATATTTGGCCTCATTTGATGCCACTCTCACTTGATCTTTTGCTGCTGCTGCTTTTATAGCGCAATGTCATTCAAGGCATTTGGGGGGAAGATAAAATAAAATGAGCCCACGTTCTAGCAGACTACAGGGAAATTAAAGAACTAATTTTGCATCAACGTGTTTACAAACAGTGGCCCAGTTTGCAGTAATCTTCAGGGAGCTGAACTTTTAATGACAGCTTTAAAATAGGTTTCCGAAAGAAAAGCAATAGTTGTCCAGAGGCTGTATGGTGTGGGTGGGAGCAAATGACAGTCCTGTAAAGAATGGTGCAGCTGCTGCCAGTTTGGCAGAGTTATGCAGTATTTAGCATATATCACCCCTGAGGATGATTATCTTTCTGTCATGAGTATAAAAGATAACTCATGAGCCCGTTGAATCTCTTTCTCATAAGCAGTAGGGAGGTAATGCACTGATAACTCTTTGGAGGTAAAATATATCTGTTCTACGGGAACACGCTTTTATTGTTACGGTATTTGAAAGGGACAGATCTCATCTGAAATCCTGATTTTTCATTTCTCTGTCTGTTTGGGTTAAGCTTTTTATTATATCTGCATTACGCTTGCCACAGTAGAATACAAGAGTAATCCAGAAGAGGCAGTGGAAAGAGACATTGGATAAGCATATCCATTAGGCTTTACAGTGCAAGTACATGCACCTGCTTTCTTTGGGTAGCTATGTGGATGAACACTTGCCCAAAGAGGAGATCAGTAGTGCAGACAATTTTTAAGAGCTCTCTGTTTTGTTCTTATGATAAAATAGCAGCAAGCAAGAAATTTTGAGGTGGAAGCTATGAAGTGGTACAGTTTCCCTATATCCCTCTAAACTTTTTTTTCTTTTTTTTTTTTCTTCCCCCATGACAGCAATACTGNTTCCTAGCAATGCAGATTTCTGAAAGGGGTGAAAGAGATAGTTGACAAATTCATAAGACCCCAACTATCCCATGCTGAGCAACACTAACAGCCACTTCTAGGGGAAAAAAAAAATTGCTTCAGGACTTGATAATCATGAAGACCGTTCATATATAACATTCATTAGGAGATATTTTATTATTTTATGGGATTCTCAGAAGCGTAGTCCCTAAGGAATTTGTTTTGTGAAATACGAGCAACTCTGATTCAACCCTTCATTTATTAAGCTAAAGCAACATCTTTCAACAAAGGATGAGCAAAGTGCATCATCAGAGAATCAGCCTGGATCAGGGATGGTGGAGCCTGCATTTCTGACTCTTTGGCATGATGACAAAGATTAATAATAACTTTATATATAAATAATAACTTTAAAACAAATTCCAAGAGCAGCACCTACATACAGCCTTCATAAGCTAGGTTAATTTGACCCTTAATATAAACAACATGTTAGAAAAAAAAAAATATCAGCAACTATTTTGCACAGGAATTGCCTGACAGTTGCTTTTGGGTAAAGAGCAAAGAGAGGCAACTTCCCTTTCAGTTGCTTCCTTGTGCATTATATTCAGCATTATACAATGCAACATAATAAAAACTAAAAAAAATAATTTTTGTATGTTGAGCTGAAAAAAAACCTGCTTAAAATTCTCATAGAGACTGATTATTCTAACTGCTGAACAGCTTTTTCAGCTGCAAGGCTCAGAAAGATTCATTCACACAATGCACCACTGTCACTCAATCAAAGTTTTAGAATCCTTTTTTGAAAGCAATAATTTCCTAAATTCTGTGAAAGGATCAATCTTTTTTCCTCTCAGAGTTTATAAATTATCCCTATTACTGCCTTTTTTAAAATATTAAAATACAGTTAATTATATTACTGGGAAAGCAGATCAAATGGTACCATAAAAGGAAAGTAAAACAAAAATAGTCTGAGAGATGCTCTGAATGCCTCCCTGCAGAAGGGGAGGGCAGGGGAAGCATCTTTTCACTGGCTACAGGCAGGTACAGCCTGGGAGGATATTCTCCAGAAAACCACGATAACTGTTGTTATTTGTGAGTCGGATAGCTTTCATAAGCAAGTATATCTGCCTCAAGAGTTCACATTTCTATTCAAATTTTGACAATTTGCATTAATAAGCACATAAACAACTTCAGGAAATTGAAAAAAAAATACAATTTACTTCATCATTTCCTGAATTTTTCCAATTTTTGCAGCTTCGGTAACAGTTTTTTTAAGTAGTCCACTCCAGCTTTTCACTGTTTTGTGACACCCAGTTATGGATTATAATAGACTAGATCTGCTTCTGTGAAATGGGGATGGTAATCTTCTCTTTTTCTGCTTTTAGCTACCATGATTGTAAAGCACTCAAAGAAAAGGGTTTTTACTACTATTTACTTATGTGGTAGCTTGCCATTTGTCTCCATGTACTGTGGGTTTCTGTCTCTCATTTCACAGAAAGTTCTGACACCCAAAATTGTGTGCTTTTTTCTTTTTTTTAGAGAATTTGTCAAAGCTCTTAGTGAGATACCATTAATATTTATTTTGTCATAAAGCTGCCAAAATTAGAACAAAACCAACCCCTTAACCCCCTCACAAATCTCTACATTCAAAATCAGTTTTAAAAAAAAAAACCTACAGGATTTTATGTCCAATTATTTCACACAGTGTTACCTCCTCTTGTCAGTCTTGAGACCCCACCAGTGTAACATCAGGAGCTGGCTGGGGATCCCCAATAACACTGATCTGGAGTAGGTATGGGATGCTTGCAAGACTCATCAAGGCACCAGTCAAAGAAAAAGAGGGTGGATAAGAGGAAAAGTGGTTAGCATGGCAATAGGGCAAGTAGCAGCACTGAAAAGGGGAAAAGTACAACAGCTTAAAAGTTTCAACCTGTCTCAGGTGACAAGAAAAGAGTGTAACTTCTAATGCAGCAGAGACATTTAAAGATATCACAGAATCACAGAATGTTAGGGATTGGAAGGGACCTTGAAAGTTCATCTAGTCCAATCCCCCTGCCGGAGCAGGAACACCTAGATCAGATCACACAGGAACGCATCCAGGCGGGTTTTGAATGTCTCCAGAGAAGGAGACTCCACCACCTCTCTGGGCAGCCTGTTCCAGTGCTCTGTCACCCTCACTGTAAAGAAGTTTTTTCTCATATTCAAGTGGAACCTCCTATGTTCCAGCTTGAACCCATTGCCCCTTGTCCTATCACTGGATGTCACAGAGAAGAGCCTGGCTCCATCCTCCTGACATTCCCCCTTCACATATTTATAAACATTCATTAGGTCACCCCTCAGTCTCCTCTTTTCCTCTTGGGAATCATGGGCTTTTTTGCACACAGTTGGCAACCTGATGCAGAAAGGCATTTCTGTTCCAGCAGATACTTAAGCATAACCTTAAATAGCCAGCCAATGCCTATTTAAAAAAAAAAACCCGGTTCCTGCAATTTTTTTTTCCCCGTTTTCTCCAGGAAATATTTTCTTTGGCTGAAATATTTTGATTTTAAGAATCAAATATTCAAATATTAAAGCAAACTGACATGAGCTGTCACAGAGCATGAAGTCTCTTTTCTTATTGACAGTTCAGACTCCCTGGCTAGCCCACTTTGCTCTGCCCAAGATAATGAAGTGTTTCACAAAAAGTCGTGTAACCACAAGCGCAGATAAGGGAGATGTCATCTAGCAATGGAGCTTCATCCAAGAGATGGGAAATGGCATTCTCATTTTGTGCAACGTTTATTTTAGTACTGTTTTGGCTTTTAGAAAAACTATTAAGAATGCAAATAAAATCTAAAAAGACAAACCTTCCCATGGAACAAAAATCCTACCAAGTACTGACCTTTCCACTTAATAAAATTTTATTCCTCTGACTACTGAGACTCAAACACATACTTTGGTGCTACCTTAAGTCAGATAGCAATCCTCTTAATTGTCTACAGATCTCATATTAGTCCAGTCTTTGAGATATGAGGAGCATTATCAAATCCTGATGCTATTTGTTTACTTCTAGCAGCACAGCTTTCCTGTATTTTATTGCACTAACTGCATCAGGATGACTGACACCAAAGAAAATTTTGTACCTAACCTCTGAATTTTTGTACTTCTGGATATTTATTTTGCTTTTACTCAATCTATTTTGAACTTTCTTGTCACATAAAAGTGCTCAAGAATGTAGGATAGGCTTTCACAATTCCTAAAGTTTCTTCAGATATTTGCCATTTATTTTGTTACAAAAATCATAACTGAATCACTATTTCTGCTTAACCCAGTTCCTTCTGTCACTATTACAAATGTAGAGGTGGACAAATAAATTGAGCTGTTTGGAAGATGTGAAAGATTCTTTCATCTTGAATCTGAAGACATTAATTTTATTAATGTTGATGAATCATAGAAAAATGAGATTATACCTAGGTAGGGTCAGCAATACTTATGCCATTCCCAAAAAACAGGTTTTAGTGTGTTTTGAAAGTTCCAGTGATGAAGATTTTACAAACTCTTAAGCATCAAATCACCACCCTGCACATATTTACAGAGTACTCCTGACATTCAGGGGTATTTACCCATCAAATTAGATTTCCAGCAAACTAGCCATTTCATTCCTGCTTGAATTATTGCTTCCACCTTCTGCATTCAGCCCTGGTTGGGAGGGCTGACTTTTTCTTTGTGATATTATGCACTGAAAAGCATTGTGAGAACTTGAGGACTCTACCGTGCTTGGTGGGTCCAGACTAAAGGAACAAAGTCAGCAACTGCCAGACATGTGAAGTCTTTGGCTTTAACACAGGGTTAAATTCCTGAACTATAGTCTTCCTTGCTTTCAACCTCCAAAAACAGCTATTAACATGAATATAAAATTATTTTAGACCTGAATAGTTTCTCTGATTTGGAAGTGAACCAAACAAAACTGAATTAAGGCAGGTTTTATTCACAATGAGAAGGGCCTTGCATGACTCTAATCTGGTTTAATCCAGGTTAATTGATGTAAATCAGATAAATTAATTTCCCAGAGAAGACAATCTCAAAACTCAGGTATCACTGAATCAGCAATTGTAACTAGCACAATAAAAGTAGTTGATTTTACATATATAGGAGAGGTACATATATACAGGATTACCTAACATTTGTTATTATTGCTCACATAACTGAAGTTAGATATAAGTTTAAGTGCTCACATAAAGCAAAAGCAGGAGAGGAAAAAAAAATTGTAAAATGGGTACTCTAAAAGGAGCATAAAATTGAGTTTCCATCAGACAAATTAAATATCAATATTGCTTTGTAAAGCAAGCGTTTCTTTAGAGGGAGGTGGAGCAGTTCCATCAACACATGAAGAGGTCTTCATAAACACTTAAATGGAAACGGTCACACCAGCGAAACAATGTACAACACACTCTCCTCTTTTAAAATTGATCCATGTTGCTTCAGTTTCCATTATCAATTAGCTCATGTGCAGACATCCCCTTTCACACCCAAGCTGGTTGCTCAGGGAGGTTACCTCCTCCCAAGGAGCTTGGCAGTCCCTGACATCTGGCAGAACTTGGTGTCTGTCTGCTTTAGAGATGCTTCGCTTGCTTCAAGCAATTTCAGCCTCAAGTGGGTTACTCGAAACCCTATCAGTCCATGGCATAGGAGCCTTTTCCAGTTCAGGTCATCCTGCCTGAATCAAATGTCACCAGAAGACCTCAGCAGTAGCTGGAGGTTAATCACTAGAGGCTGGAGGGAATAATGTTTTCATGTGGTCGGTGGCAGCTGCCAGGACACCAGAACCCAGCATAGCCAAGCAAGGGGAAGCTAGAAGCAGACATGAAATCACACAAAGAGTTGCAAAAGTGTTTCTAGTTTGTTCAGCAAAGAGTCACAGAAATTACCTTATTATGAACAGACAAAAGTGCGCAACACAAACCTATTTACAAAGGCACATTGTAAATCTGTTTACGCCTTGGTGAACCTAGCTCGACCTCCTCCTTCCAACTGCTTCTCTCTTTCTGGCCCAAAACAGATCAAGAACTAACCTCAGCAGAGGAGTGCCAGGAAAGGCAGCACTTTCCACAAAAGGAAACACTTTCTAGCTCACAGTACTTGGTAAGTCCTTCCTGCTAGTACACAAAATCTGTCTTCTCCATATCAGTCCCCTTTAACCTCAGGGCAAATATCAAGCAATGACAAAAATAGAGGAAGAGCAACTTGGTGATGCTGAAGAGTCAGTGGAAGGAGGAAAGCCAAACTTCCCAAGAGCTGAGGACAGCAGTTCCAACATGATTAATACATGCACAGTCTTGAAGGTAAGCGTTAATGGCATGCAACGAAACCGAGCTGTCTGGGGAAATCAAGCAGGACACACTTTGCACTGCTACAGCCTTCCTCCAGAGTTTAATTTTCCAGTTTACCACTAACAACATCCTTTCCCTCAGTCTCAGCACTTTCCCCTGGTTTTCTCACATAGTCACTTCTGCAGCTCAGGTGAGACAGATCATTTCCAAATTCATCCCAGGGACTTCCTCAGTGCATGGGGTGTAGCTCCACAGAAACCCCACAGCTACTCCAGCTTTCACAAACAGTACATGACAGAGGATGAGGTTATCCTTGGCCAAGTTATCCTTTACTGGTTGCTAAGCCATGCAAATACTGGCTCTGTTCATTTCCTGCCTGATGTCTGCAAGTTCAGCTCTTGGAAAGAAAAGGCACTTCAGAAAAGCGTGTTGGTTTATGTAGCATTCCTTTACTACCCAGACTTTAGTGTACCAACAAAATAACACTTTTGAATTGTGCTGATTGAAAACTGGTAGCAGCTTGTTCTCTTAGAGATCGTTTTTTTGCATAGAGACACATTAAGATTTTTCACATTTATTTATGAGAGGAAAGCTGTCATTCCAAAGACATAAGGCCCCCCAAAATAATAAAAATAAATTACAGTCTTATAATTTTTTTAATAAGTGGCACAACTACCTAGCAGAATACTCTCTTAAACCTCTTAAGGTATCAGCATTTACACACAGGTCCAAATTATTTCCTCTGTGAGCTAGTTGATGCTTAATAGAATTTGACACTCCTAAATGCTCTGCTGGAACAGTATCAAGGTACAGATCTAATAAAGATAATTACCCTTGCAAAGTGGAGAGTACTTCTGAATGGACTCATTGAACCATCAGAGTATATCTGTTGCAGAACACTTTTTTTAAAACACAGATAGAATTGTTACAGTATACAGGCTGTTAGAAAAAAAAAAGTATGGTATGATTTCTTCTGATTTATATCTTCCAAATCATAGTTTAGCCCAGGAGTTGAAAATGCACTACTATCATTCAAATATTCGTAAATGTTTAAATATAACAACCCATGTATCTATTCAGAGAGAAAAATAAGGGGAAAGAAAGAACATACCAACTTGCCTTCTAAACACGTCCAAATGAGAGAAAAGAGTGTATCAGTATCTTGCACGTTGTCCTGGCATATCAGAGAAAACTGCCACGGGCTGATTTGCAAGCTATTAGTAGTGACCTCTATTAGTCACCTAAAGCAAAGAGATGCCATCACCTACCCACCAACTCCTGACGGGGTTGAACCCCTTCCCTCCTCCTCCTCCCTGCCTGGCAGGTTGTGTTTTTCTTACTTCTAATAACGAATGCTAAATGTGACAGATGTCCTCACCCTCCTCACTCTGTCACTCATTCTCTGCTTGAACCGAAGTTGTCACCTGGGAAGAGCAAGCACAGCCAAATGAATGGCACATTTAATACACATGGTCATCAAGAGATCTTCAGCTGCCTGAACCTCACAAAGTTAACACAACTGAAACATTTTTAATGCCAGCTGACAACTGACCCATCTTTTCTGTAATTATTCAAAGAAGCCAGGTTTGGAAAGAGAAGTAAACCATTTTAGCACACCAGCTGACCGAGACGGATAAGTTGAACAAGTTTTTAAGCTTCTTCAGGTTTTCTTCTGACTTTACACTGTGGTGATTACAATCTTGGCTGTTTTGTTTGTCCCCAGTGAATTCCAGCCCACCCACATGCAAATAAAACTTGCATCTCAATTAGGGATAGCTTTTAGGTAAACAGAGCAGATCATCTCTGACCCTAGAAGCACATCTCTTTTTCTCAGCTATATCTACTAATAAAAAAAAAAAGTTTGTTTTTGCAAAGATTGTCTCTCTTCCATCCCTTAGCAATCACGACTACTGTGTGATCAACAGGAGAGAAGATTTCTGTTTATAATCTTACAAGGTTAACTAATTCATGTTGCAGGCTACACATCCAGATTTGGCAAGGAAAGGAGGAGAATGACCCTGCAATTAACAATCTGGTGTTCTCTGAAAAATGAGAGACATTGCGAAAGTAAAATTAATCTCTTAAAAAAAAAACCAACACAACTAAAACACCCTCAAAAAGTTGCTTATATTTAACAGCTTGTGATTTTGAACTTCACTGATCTCTGTTAATGTCAGAATTGACTTAGCCCATCCTCGTAGATGAGATCTAGATCACTTGCCTTAAGGTACCTAATTTGCACCTGCACTGAACAGAGTCATTTCCTCCAGATTTGCTGGCTGCACTCATACAAATGCAGCATGGTAGATGTTTGGTCTTCTTGGTTGCAAGGATGCAATGCTTACTTTTACCCAGTTTACGCACCAGAACCCCTTCTCTTGAACTTCATAGGGATCCTGTCACCTCATTTCTCCAACCTGACTGGTTCCCTCTGAATAGCAGCTCTCCCTGACAAAATATTGACTGCTCCCACCAAACCCATATTATCCACAAACTTGATGAGAGTCCACTCTAAATAATACTAGCCCCAGTTTTGATCCTTGAGGGTCTCTGCCGGCAACCAGCTTCCAACTTGGACTTTGTGCTGCTGGTCACCACACTTCGAGCCTGAGAGTCCAGCCAATTTTCCACCCACATTATTATCTGCTGTTCTACTTTGTATGTCAAATCAGTTGGGCTATCTGGATATCAGCAAACTATGCTAAAAACCCTCCTAAAATCAATGTATACAGCATCCATGGCTCTCACCTTATCTACAGAGCCATCATAGAAGACTGTCAGGTTAGTTGGGCATCAATTGGACTTGTAAATCCATTCTGGACATCCCCAGTCACCTTCTTCCCCTTCACATGTCTTCCCCCAAACTATGTATATTACTACTGTATACAGTAGGGAATCAAATTACTACCATTTATTTCTTAATTTAAATGGTCTGCTCACTCATCTTAGTATTGATTTTTTTTTTCTTTTGCAGTGGGAAAATCTAAAGAAAGAAGATTATAATGCAATCTGCCCCTGCTACACACACACTCCACACTGATGCTCGGAGCCCTGCATTATCCAGAGCTATTAAGTAGAAGCCTGAACTGTAGTCAGCCTTGCATAAAGAGTCAGAAATGCTGTACTCTCTTTAAAATCAATTTACCACTGTGCTCACCATGGTCTCTGGAGAGAAACATTAGGCCAGACTCAGAAAAGGTTATTGAATCGTTGTTTCTTCAACAACGGGTTTCAATTATAAACAAAGCAAGGGCTCCACTCCACAAATCCTTACTGGTGGCCTGTACACACATACACTACTACACACAGAGGGTGAAGGGAAA
>VZTO01025576.1:4474-16473 GCA_013400615.1 Syrrhaptes paradoxus
TTTAGGGTACTAACAGAACAGGCTTGAAGTCTGCCTTTGTTGCAGGACATTCACAACAGGTTCTCAATAGGAATGCTTTTTACTCAGGATTTTTATTCTGCTTATTTGGATTTAATTTGCAAAGATTGTAATAGGGTCTGCTCTCACTACCTTCTTACAAACTGCCAAGACTTGCAGAACGCTCAGTGAATATGAAGCTTAACATTTATCTCATCACTGCTTGGGAACTGCTAAGAACCAACTGAATCAAGTCAACCCCGTACTCCTGTAGAACTCACAAAAATATTAAAAGACTCAGCACACAGACTTCTGAAAATGAGAAATATTTGGAGGGAAAACTATGAAGTCAAGCATAATTTGTCTTATGTCTTTGCAAGCCTATGACTGAGAAACACCACAGGATTTCAATGACGGGGTTTTAACAAGTCTGCTTTTCAAAGACACTTGAAGACTCATTCAGAAATTTATAGTGATGTTTGGGTCACATTCAGTAGAAACACCATTCACTGAAACTACTACATTCTGGGATAAATCCACACACATTTTTTTGTACTAATACACATTCAATGAAGTTTCTTGCTATGACTTTTTTCTCTGAAATTTAATCTAGGTTTGCTGTGACACACTCATGGAACATGAACACACCCAGCACTGATGTTTTCAAGATCTAAGCCATAGCTGTGTTAATCCAATTCAAACAAGCATGGTAAGCACGAGTCAGGAATCCCATCTGGACTTGGCCAAAGAAAAACCACGTCCATGTATCTCAGGATAACACACTGGTTAAGTTCTGCTGTCAGCCAGAGGCAGACTGACCTACAAACTCTGTTGACATCTGAAATCTCAGCTCAGCTCCACCCTCAACTGCTTTTGTGAATTGTCTTACGTGGAAGGGTTCTGTAATTTAATTGAATAAATTATCATGCATCATGTAACAACTTCCTTATAAATAAAAGCAAAAGAAACTCATTTCCAGTCCTGCCTGTCAACAAGCCACAGGACATCTCAGTAAAAATATANACAAAGTGTAGCCAGTCATTTGATAAGAGCACAGCCTATAGTTTCCTGGGATTGGGTTCTGCCGTTATGCTTAAGTGATGAGAATCACTTTGCCTCTTTTGCCTGGATACAACATCTCAGCGACGAAGCATCCTTGTCTTCTTTCACTAAAAACCAATATAATCAAACCCTTTCATCTTTCCGCAAATGCATCTAGGACACAATTTCCAAACTCAGGTGCCTAAACCTACGACACCCAAACGAGAGCCTGTTAAAAAGTGCTGAGTAGATACAAAGCCCTCTGAAATCAATGGTCTGTAGTCATCCCTGAATACAATTGACTCACATCACCTACACAGCAAAAATGAAGCATAAATCCTTCCTACCGAAATAGCCAAGATTGCCCCAACAAAATAAAGCCCCAGGTAACACAGAACTGGATGCCAGGAAGAGCAGGTTGAGCCAACACCAATTCATCGGATCAGCCACCAGGAAGGAGTGGGACCATGCAGTTGAACACAGCACTATAAAAATGTTGTGCTGCTGACTTGTTGTAAATTACTCCTTCTGTTTCTCTCCTACAACATCACTTCTCTGAATCACAATGCAACACTAAATATTTGTTTTGCAATGCCTAAGGGAATATATGTATTGGCTGTAGCAACTAGGCTGTAATGAATTTTTTTTAGGGGATATTACACAACTATTACAAAATCCTCCAATTCTGTCAATAAGCAGAAATGTTCATTTTCCTTTGAATGGAAATCTGTAACACAAGATGTTCCAGTACTCACATTGAGTGAGAATGGCACTGAGGACGACTGTACGATACGACAATCTTACTCGTTTTCCTTTAAACATAATATTAAAAAAAAAGTATGAAGTAATCCTTCTAAGAATTTTTAAGATAACTTTAATCTAAAAATACACTGGGTGCTGTTCTCAGGCAGGGGTATTTTTTCTAAAATTGGGCAACATGCTTCATTTCAACTTGGTCACTGGCTGCTTGAGTCACTGACATTTGTGAATGAAAAACATTTATAAAACAACAAGCAGTGCTGCCAAACGGAACAGTCTGCTTATGAAAATTTGGGAATATTTATCCATGAAAAAATGACTAGCTCAGGGTATGACAAAATTAGAACACTTGCTACTTAAATTGAAATGATAAAAACCAAAAAGAAACATAAGACGGTATTAGCTCTGTGTTTTTTTTTCTTTTAAAGTTATATTATTAGATTTTCTTATAGTTTTGCCGCCTTTAATGTACTTTAGTTACACCAGATTGGACCCACTTGTCTGCTCTTTCTCTTCTCACATAAAGCACTTCAGGGAAATTAATTCATTACTGCTCTGTAACCCTTCAAAAATTACTACTAAAAAAATAAACTCTCAAGAATATTGAGGGTCATGATTTTAAAATCTTGATTCAACACATATGTTCAACTTCATACAGTACATAAATTAATATTCAGAATAAACAGTTTTGTAAACAGTAACAGCGTCCTACTGTCTGTAAAATATGAATGAACATGAAAGTTACTGAAAGCTGCCATAGCACAGTTGGGACAGGAACCAAAACATACTCTAAGCTTTGTGAATTGTCTAATGCCCCGACAAGCTTTTAAGAAAGCTTCACGCTCTACCACTAACGATGCTGTCCTGAACACTCCATCTTCCAGGGAACCTTGGCTTTTGAGAGCTTTCAATATTTTGGAAGAGAAATTTCACTTAATGCACTTCTTCAGGCTTTTACTTGCCTCCCTTAGATAAGATTATTTCAGCTTTCTATTCTACCCCATCCAGTATTGTCAGGAACCTCTACAACCAAAATTTGAGAAAAAAGGTCCCAACCACTTCTTATTCCTTTAGTTACATGCCTAGGCACTACCACTCTTCATGTCATCGCCTTCCTCTGTGTACTCTGCTCTCATTCTGTACCTTTATTCACGCGCAGACGACATACAGCCACAAAGTGAGTCAAGGCCAATTCCCAGTTTCCAAGCTAATCCTCATTAATTATAAAAAATAATGAAATACATTTCCAGGATGTGGTAGAACACAAGAACTTTTTTGGCCTCAGCTATTTGATGCCATTGACATTGGAAGATGTGTGCAGACTGTTCGGCCGACAGACCAAAGATAGTCTGAAGGCTGGAGTACGAAATTAGCACAGGACATTTGCATCGATCTAGTGTCAGAGCAGATGATGTCAGAGGGAGGTTTTCAGAAGCTAGAACTCTGTATTTATGTATTAGCTACATTTGCAGTTGTTGCTCGTTAGTTGTCCAGCACCACACTGTCACACTTAGTCCCACACAGATTGGGAAAATGTTATCATCCCAAGATAAACTCTAATTCTACCTTCTGCAAGCTCTCCTTCCTCCTGCTTCTGCTTGTCCCTTTTTGCCTCTGTGTGCTCTTTTGTCCTTCCTTCTGTATTGCCTTTTCTCTAACAACTCCCAAAGTCAGTCCTTATGTATTGGTTTTTTCTTGTTCCACACGGGTTCTGATATTCTGCTGTTTAAAAATAGTTAAAGCTAAAAAAAATGCAACTACAATTCACGTTTGGTCTCTCCTTTTCCTGTTGCAGCTACCGGAATGGTGATCACACATTTAATGTTGGCAAAGATATTACACTTGAATTTCAGAATTGGCCTATTCTCTAAATTGTTCATCCTCACAAAACACAAAGCTGAGCTCCAATTTTCATTCCCATCCCACCCTGGCTATAACAGCTAGCCCTCTAGTTCTACCCCTCATCATAGGTATAAATGCATCAAAATAACAATTTTCAGCAGACTGCTAGAGATAGACTGTTTAACTAGGAATAGAAGTTCATAACATCTCTATTTCACTGCTATGATCTTGACATCGAACGTTTTGTGCATTCTGGGGAATACCATAAAATGAGATAACAGTGAGGAACAGGCTCTATACAGTGGAATTCCTGCACTGTTCATCCCCAGATACTGTTTTCCATTTTTTTCTTTTCATATTTTCTGTTAGTCTTTGTTGCCCGAACTACTGAAAACAGCTATCAGTAAATTGTGACTGGAAGAGTAAGACTGAGTGTTCTTTAAAAAATACTGTTCGTAAAGTTTCTTATGGACACAGATTCCTCTTCCCTTCATTATTCTCAATAACTTCCATTCTTCCCATGTTTGCTGCCTTCCTATTCCCTGTAACTACCATCCCACATCTTCCACGCATTCTTCTTGTTCCTCCTGTAGATGCAGTAAGCTATCCTGCCTCCGCAGTGTTCTTCCAGCCTCAACCAAAATTTCTGTGTTTTTAAAGACTTTTAAATAATAAAATTGAATATTTTGTCCAAGTCTTCAGTCTTGGTAACCATCATCTTATTCCATCTTGGAGTCCTCTTGTCTCCTCCATTCCCTTCTCTCAATTCAATAGACTAGCAGAATTATTTTTAAATCCTCAATTGCCTACACATGTAAACATGCTGCATAAGCACAGCCAGAAGCAAAAGGCAATTAAGAACATTATTTTAAAAATTAGAATTCCTACCAATTTTCAGTGTAAATCTTGCAGAACATTCCTGCACCAAAGCTCACATGATACCAGCCATACTGCTCTTCATCCTGATCCAGAAGAACACAACAAACCTTCTTCTGCCAGAGACAGGAAAAAACCCTATTTCTCATCTCACTTCACTTTTTAGAAGCAGACACTCCTCAAGTCTCCCAGTCCTTCCCATGCATGACGCTGGGGCACGGAAGAGCTGAGCGAGCACCTCCTCCTCCTCCTCCTCCCCTCAGGGCCCTTTAGGAACAACTGACCAGCTCCCACTTTTATAATCCAGCTTTCCTAAATCCCCCATTAGAGACCCTACTTTGATGTGGGTTATCTCAAACCTGGTTTTTGCAATTTTGTCACTAATCTGCCTTCTCCACACCTACCTAAAACAATTGAACAAAACCAGAAAACAAACCACCTCCAGCAGGATCAGCACACGGTACAACTGTTCCACAAGGTTCTGGACCAAAGCGCTTTGCAGACTGGTATGTCAAAAAAGACACATTTTCAAAACTAAACTTGAGACAAATGTTCAAAATCTCCACCTCTATTGTTTTGGAGGTTTTTCCCTAATGATGATGAAGCATATTACCCAACGTGACTGAAAATACTTGCCCAGGCAGGTACATGCCCAGCTTTGATGTACCCAAAGTGCAGCTGTAAGAATTTGTGCATTTGGCTCCAAGAGCTCAAGAAGAGTCTCTGAAACTGGCCTCATACACGGCTGCCCTAAAATAACAACCACCTTTACTTTAAGCACACCAAAGCAAGTTTTCAAACCATTCCACTTTTGTTTACTCTGTGTGTGTGAACATCAGCTGTTGCATATGTTATTTATTTCCTTACGAGTTGTGACACTCATAGCCAGTGAAGAAAATACAAAGAAAACCCTGAAAGACAGCTTAGTGAAACATGTGGCTTCATATTCAGGGCATCAGAACCCTCTTTAAAGAGTATGTAAAAAAAAAAGGCACAAAATACTTTTCACTATAAGATTTATAAAATTAAATCCCAAAACACATATGTTCTTGTAAGCCAGGTATGCTTTATAGCATCCAAGAGAGTTCAGAATGTACAATTGTTACGAGGGAAGACATACACAATACTGAAATATTCTCGTAGCTTCCTTTACCATGCAAAGCTGCTCCCAAATAGATCACTTTACTGATGTGCGTTACGGCAAGCACCTCTCGCTGGAAACACTTCAAACAAGGAAAATTCCACAAGAGAGAAGGCTACTGCCTAATACATCGCAGTGATACGACCTCTTGACCGCAAGTTTTTTGTATGTGTATCACAAAAGGCTCTTGACACCTGTCATTTTCAGAGATTAATAAAAACATTTTAAAAAAACCCCACCTATAATAGTGTTTGAACTGAAACAGGTGAAATCAGATGCAGTGTAGTGCAGTACAGCCATTCATTTTAACCACCTTCCCCCTTTCTATCTGTTTTAATTCTGGCTCGTTATTACAAATTCTTAGAGATGGCAGAGCTGTTGTATTAAAATTTACCTCTTTTTGACCAGAAATGTTACCTTAATTTTAATTTGATGAGAAACCGCTCTATCAATATGATATGCACAGCTAGTTCAAACTGCCTTTACGTTATTTCTTTGTCTTCCATAAGGTGGGACAGCACAGGTACTGGAAGGCACCAGTAACAGATGGATTTCCCAGTGTTTATGCAAGACTGTACAATCCCTGCAAAATCAAAATATATAATAAACAAATCACCTATCCATCCATAATTATTTCAGACATGCAGGATGTTCTTTGTTTGCCTTTTCAGTATTGTAAACATCTCTCTCGGTTTAGGGTGAAACTCTAGCCTCATATATTAAACAGGGACAAGATTTGTACCCACAGTATATAAAATATCAGTCTTTTGGTATAAATCAGCATGATAATAACATATGCCTTTCCATACTGTCAATTGAGTCTGGATTTTACGACCTCAGGTCCGTCGCTGCAGAGTTTTGTGTCTACGAACGATCCCAACCGCTCCACACGGGAAGGATGGAGGACAACCATCCCTTCTCAGTCCTAAGAAGATCCTACGTCCAAATTACTACAGGTTGTTCAAATTATGAGAGCTCATTCGTCTGAAAATCATTACTGTGTCATGGCTGCACAACACGAAGTTTTACACCAATGTGCACAGCTCCTGGGACAACGTCCACAGCTCCTAGCACAGGGGCACCAACTTCATGAAGGCAAAGACCCAGGGCGATGACGTGTACAGTGCCGAAGAAAAGCAATGTAAAAATGTAATTAATTCACTGTCACATATATACTGTCACTGTAAATACATGAAGTGTATTCAGGCAAATGCATTACTAGCATTATGTCAATTTTGTAATAAATTTAGTATATTTTTATAGAAAATATAGATGCTGAGGGAATGGATGAGAGGTGCAGCCACCCTGCAGCCCTATAGCTGAGCAAGCGCAGCGAGACGGGCTGGTGGGACGTGCCAGGGTGACCCACTGCTCCCCACCCTTCCCATGATCAGCAGCTGGAGGGACTCCCACCGCCTTTTCAGGAGCCATGTGCTCATCTCCTACAGCTTCAGGCCGACCACTCTTTCTGCAAAAAATAAATCAGCCGAGGTCGGCTGGCTCTGTGGCCAACTGAAGGCGCACAGCACGCCCCATCTCCCCAGCTGTGCTCAAGACCATGGACGTCTATTGCCCTCTGATGGACAGGGACTGGGGCAGCTGGCTCATCAAGTCTCCCATGGCCTTCAGAAATATCTCCCTAAGAGTTGACTTTAAAAATATCTGAAATCTCACTTCTCAGTGTTTAACGACCCGGACACCAGGTAAACCTCAGAAACACTGTCATTTGTCACACCAAAACAACAGAGCACGTATAAAAGGGGCTTTTCAACTGCCCACAGGACAAACAGATCCACATTTGTGCGGGTGAGCTGAAGCACGTCTCCAGACCAGTCTGTTACCTGTCCCACCCGCTCACAGGGTTTTTAAACTCCCTACACAAACACTTTGTGTATTTGTATTTTCATGCACTGAAAAATGTGGAGGGGAGAGTCAACTCCGGCTTACCGTAATACACCTGTGTCAGGTACGGATAACGTACTTTTAAAGATTTGTTATATATTTATCAAAAGTAGCGAGGGATGGGGAGAGGAGGCAGAGCAAAGAAGCTCCAAGAGAGCTGTTCTGGTCCCTTGGCTGTGTATTTTAGATTTTTCTCACATAAACATCTTATTTGGCCATTTAACAGGATGGATTGATTTAAATCCAATTGTTTAAATCACCAGTTTTAATGACAATTTAAACCAGCATACAGAAACTCTTGATTTAAATAGTAGATTTATAATCTTGTTTTATATTTGCCTAAGCAGCAGCTCTTTGTCACTGACTCATTGAACCATTAGGCTATGCTGCTTCTCAATAAAACATCAGCTCTTACGTTATATTAGTTGTTCCTTTTTGCTATTATGAAATGCATTTTTAAATTCCTTATTTTTTATATTTAATTAGGTTGGATATATTTCTTATTTAGAAAATAATATGGCTTTATTTTTTACCTTCCATTGAGACTGAAATCAGATTCAAAACAGTATTTTAAAACTGTTTCGTATTTATTAGATTATTAAAGTATCTGAAGTTTAATCAGATATGCAAGGACTATGTCAATAGTTCCTGGTAACCAGAGGGGTATTTTCAAATACAATAAGTATACATGCAGACACCCAAAGAAACATCCTCCCACAGCTTCTAAAACGAGTTAGGAACTTGACTGCCAGGGAAATAACCTGGAAAAGGAAAACAAGTCAGATTGCCCTTTTAGTTACCACTGGATTTTTCAGCCCTGAAGTAGCATGTCCATTGAGGAACAACAGAAACATGTTCCTGTGCAGTGGAAACATATTTCTGCCAAAAAAAAACCCCAGGTAAGTACTAGCATTCAGTCTAATTAAAAACATTTTAATGATAGACACTTAAATGGATGACACGGCAACATTTTTACAAAGAATGACTAGACTCAGAAATTTAGCATGTCTTCCTTCGATTCTGACAGCAATTACAAAAAACAGAAGTCTTTGCTTCACTCAGATTGGAAGAGAATTCACTGATGCAACAAGTCTGCTTTACCTATTTAAATTCTTACAATAGGCTGCAGCAATTTTAAACCTAGGCTAAATTTAAACTGGGCTATTCTGAAAAAGAAATCCATTCCAATGTCAATAACTTAAACTAGAATGTTAAAGGTATATGCTTTATGCTTTTTTTTCCCCCAATTCTACTTCGGATTCAACTCATCTTGAAGTCTGGATATCCAAAGCCTAAAATACGTTGAAGGTTATATATTTGAAGCATGCTGTTTTAACCCATTCCACTGTGTTGTACACAGTGCAATACTCTACAACCCTTGCCAATGAGTTTACTTATTTACTGCTAAGTCTTGCAGTCCTTAAATAAAATATCTGTATAATTAAGGATGAAAGGATGAGGGTAGAAAATTGGAAGAAGTTAACTGTATCACTCGGAAATTCGGAGCAACACCACTACATGTTAAACATACCGTTTGTCTGAAGTATGAGTTTGTACTTTTTATGTCTGTAAAACAGGATCCTTAAATTATATATTTCAGAAATACACAGGCTTTTATGCCATGACTCCTGTTATTATTTTTGTGTCAGTTAAGCTCTTTAAGAATATGTTTATTTCTAAGAAGTATTCTCTGTCAAACACAGCAGATAAACACCTGCTTACGTCCTCTCCAACTAGGCAGGTACAGGTTTGCTCCCTAAAGCACTTTCAGGGCAAATTTATTCTGTTAAATTCATGTTTTTCTTGTTTCTACTGCTACGCATCTCCAACCATTTCCGCTGTATGGCAAAATCACAGATGAGTTATAGTATTTAGTGTTAGCTGACATTAGCTACCCAACTCTAACCTTAGAGATTACTGGCCAAATGAAAACAAACCCCTAGTGCCAAGGTACTTACCTTAAATTATTTTTACTTTAATTTTGTACAGTGATATTCCAAACTTGGAGTCTTAAAAAAAAAAAAGGATGATGCAGTTTTTAAGATCTGAGACCACTGTTCATACTTTCTCATGCAAGTATTTCATGTAACCTGTATCACAGAGCTCACATAACACAATTCTGCATTCAGTATACTCTTCTGGACTTGACAACACTTGGCTTTGTTTATTTTGCATTTCTCAGGGTTCTGCCACAACAGAAATCACACAGAATATGCTTCCTAATCTATATTTTATGTTGTTAATGCTGATTGACTTGGATTTTAAGAAAGTTGAGGCTGGGCATTATGACTGAACTTGAGCAAGTACAATTTTGTTCTCAGCCTGAGAGGCTTACCTGTTCTCTCTCGTCTCACTGAGAGCAGCAGGGAAGGCAGGCATGCTAGCATCTGTGACTACGGCAGCACGTTTCTAATTCATGTATAATCTCAGCAAAACCTCGAGAAACATGTAAAACGGCAAATGTGAAAGACATTTCTAAAAGGACAAAAATATTTATTTGTGTATCTCATTGCTGCATACAATTCAGATAAATTCTACCATCTTCACTGATGTGCTCATAAACAGTGACACAACTCNCAATTAATATTAATGATGCATTTACTGCACATCAATTACTCCAAGGATACAGACTGAGAAGATGATGTTCACCTCCTCACTGGAGACACAATCACTCCTGAAGCACTGCCATCCATGCCCAGCAAAGTCCAGCCTACGAAGGAAGCAAAGAGCAAATCCCACATTTGATCTGCTCTGCACTGCAGGCTGTAATGAGAACTTCGTAGCACGGTTACTGTCATGTCATTGAATGTGTATGTACTCAGGGTCCTAGAGGGGTTTTCTGTTATGAAAGGGGCTGGTAGAAATCCCAAAGGATCCCTAACGTTAGGTCCTCCACACCTGGAAGGATCTAGCAATGTTGTGATTTAGGACAAATCCACACACTGCCGTACAGGATCTCCCCATTACAATATCAGATAACTGGATTCACACTGTTTCTCTTCAATGTTTGAAATAACACCTCAAGTATAACGGGGTTCTTTCTCACTCCTTTGCAAGTTCACTACAAACACCAGACAGGCAGCATCTCGCACAAGGCAAGATAGAGAAACATTGATGTTTCATAGAAACACTGACGGATTTTTCATGTTATTTGTATTTTGCTTTCTCTATTTTTTTTTGCCCTTTTTTTTTTGTTTATTTCCTAAAGCAGGACTAGCTGTGAAAAAGGACTGTTAGAAACACTCCAGTTTGAAATCAGGACAGTGTCCAACAGCAGGTTCAGTGTATCTCCTATCCCAGATCCACAAACACGAGAACTTTGCTTGCACTGGTGCTGTCTATAGCAGATAACGGATTCTGCCGTTAACTTCATTCACTTGGGAAGTCAAATCTTGAAGTCTAGGACTGGATGGTTCCTTATGATTTAAGAAAAAGAGAAGATAGGCTGCTCTGTGCCATTTCTCCTGGGTAAACTGATAACAAAGCCTCAAAGACTAACATAAGATGAACTATTTCTGTTTCCAGAGAACATTCTGTAGGAAAAAAAAAAAGATGGCCTCAAACATAAAATCATCTGCAACAAACAACTTTTAGGCAAAAAAATACAGTTTCTGAGGCTTGTGGGAGGTGTTCAGTACAAAAAACAATCAGATGCATGGGTTTGGATTGCACCTGATGACAGCCTGATGCTGCACCTGGCAGAATAATTTGTGAAAAGAAATCCCTCTTACCTACTGGAGAGCTTTGCTATAATTTCCTGTATTTTAGGATAAGGTTAAAAGGATTAATAAAACAAAACACTAAGTTTATTATTTATAGGACACCTGGAGATACAACATACAGGGAACAGCAATCTTTCCTTCCTCTTTCCATTTTGATAAAAGAATTTCAAAGAAAGAGTACTCTGAGATGACAAATTAATCTACACAGCCTTTACACATGAAAACTGGCAGGGAAGTTTGAAGTGCAGTTAGATTCTTTGACAGCTTGGAGAGAGGCAACTGACAAGCCTTAAGAACGTAAATATATAAAAAAGATCATACAGCCTAAAGAAAGCAACAAACAAAAAAAAAATATGGATTCTCCTGGAGTCACTCTTGAAAAACATAAATTTCATTTTGATTTGTACAAGTAGCACATTCTAAAATTATACACACACATGTCCTACTCTTATGCATAGATGTCATGTACACACGTTGCAACAGACGTTGCAATATACATCTATATTATAATATCTTCCTAAAGAGCTAACCATTTGAACAATTATGATCAGGTGGACAATGCAGGGAGCTGTACACAGCACAGAAGAAATCAGTAACTATGAACTGCCCAGGGAAGGGGACCCATCGACATCACACCCACCGCTGGGGCTGCAGCACAAGCAGACAGACGGACATGAGTCGGGTTGGTTGTGACAGACATAGCTCAGGGCAAGCTACAA
>VZTO01025577.1:0-10242 GCA_013400615.1 Syrrhaptes paradoxus
GGGGTTATGTTTCCCCTTTTTCCTGTCAGTGAAACTTCACCAGACTGCCATGTCTTCTCAAATATGATGGAGAGTGGCTTAGCAACTTGATCTGCCATTTTGCTGAGGTCCTGTGGAAGCATCTCATGAGGTCCCATGGACTTGTGCACCTTCAGGTTCCTTAGGTGGTCTCAAACCTGATCTTCTCCTATGGTGGGTTTTTATCTATTCTCCCATTCCTTGTTTTTCTGTGCTGCGACTTGGGCGGTGTGGCTTGAGCACTTGCTGGTGAAGACTGAGGCAAAAAAGTCATTGAGTACCTCAGCCTTCTCCATATCCTGCATAACCATGTCTCCCATTTCCTTCCAAAGAGGACCCATGTGTTTCCTAGCTTTGATTTTGTCACTAGCGTACCTATAGAAGCTTTGCATATTGCCCTTTAAGCCCCTGGTCAGATTTAATTCTGTCTGGCTATACCCTTCCTGATCTGATCCCTGCCTGGTCTGGCAGGTTCTCTGTATACTTCCCAGGCTCCCTATCCTCGATTCTACTCTCTGTGGAAGCACCATATTAATCCCATGGATCATCATAGCAATACCATGGCACCCCTCAATCCATTTTATCCAGACGTCTGCCCAGATACTCCTTAACAATAGCTACATTCTCATCTAATCATGCAGTAGCACAACCAGAAATAATCACTGCTCAGTTTTCTACTAGAGGTCTGCTAATTTTGAGGGCAGTGTATTGCAGAAAGCAGAAGCCTACTCCATCTGTTCAGTAGAAGAGTCTGAACCTTCTGTCTCTGTGATGAATTTTTCCACCCTGAAGGAACTCAAGCCATTAATGGCTTCTCCCTCTTCTGACTCAGTTTCCACACAACCTTGTCATCCTCTTCTCCATTGATGCCAGATTTTGGCTTCAGAAGAGTGAAAATAGCAATCACCAGTAACTGCCAGTCCTGTGGGATCATCTCTGCCTCCGAGTCAGCCTTCCAGGGCACAGCCTGCTGTCATGGAAATCACCATCTTGTACTGTAAGAATTCTCTCACTGCTGAACTGTCATTTGAATCTGCAACTTCCCCATTGCTGAAGAATGCACTCACTCTCACTTCCATGTCCTGGGCATTCAAGCTCCAAGTTTCATGATCCTGAAGTCATTTTTCTTTTCACTTGATTCTTCTGCCGCACTAAAGAGATGTCTCTAAAACAGACCAGGTAACATTTAACCACATGCAGAACAGAAGCTCTGTGAACACTGTCTGAAGTTACAAGGCACAAGGCATACTGATAATGAACAACAAATACATACGTATTATTAAAAGGAAAGCTCAATGAATCTCAATCATGCTTTGGAAATCACAGAGCTTATCTTTACTAATTTTTTTTTTTGCCTAAAAATCCTGATAGAATGCATAGTAAATCTAGTCGACAGCAACATTTAAAAAATCAAAATAAATTAAATATCCAATTTTTACAATAAGTTGTTCTTATTAACCTATTTAAAGTAGCTGTTACTGTCACATAACAAACCAATGTACCATACCTGGTATAGGAACCAGTCCTTGCCTCCCACACACTTTTAAATTTCTGATCCAAGCAATGATAGTCCTGCTAACTCCAAAGCAGTCATTGAAAGGTCTCATGTGAAAATAAAATCAAGATCTGCTAAAATTTAAGAGGAATGTTAATTTCTGCAAACAATTTACAAATGGGCAAATTACAGTCCTCTGTCATGACCACGTATTCTACCCCACAACAGTGGTCTCAGGCTGCACCAGAAGGCACACGAGTGGTGTCATTGCTTCACCTGGCCTGGGCATGCAGACCACTCAGAGGACCTGAAAATTCTCATTATTCTCATTGCCCTTGATTTTTTCTTTCTTGCTTCTCTGGTGTCTCTAACATAATTACAGCATCTGCTTTTCCTTAAATCTGAGGGTGCCATTTATTAACTTGTAAGTGGCAATTTTCACATCTGAAGAATTCCCACTTCTATGGTATTAAGGGGAATAACTTTCTTCCTAGAGACCATCAGTTTAGGCTTGAGATTCAAGTCAGGTAGCCACTGAGTTTCTGGTGTGGAGTTATGATGTTAAAATACAGATGAATATTTTGGTGACAAGTTCTAAAAGAGGACTAAGAACATTTCAAGAGATCAGCGAATACCAAAATAGTCCTTTCCCAGTAAATGATTGGTTTTACAAAATCAGTTTGTTTTCAGGAAATTCTTACCATTCCAGAAAAGCAACAGTTCCTGCTATTCATACTGCCAGCAAAAAAAAGAAGACGGGGAGGATGACAAAAAATCTTCAGTGATATAAAAAATACGTGCAATGACCCCATCAAAATCCAAAAGCACATGTCACCAAAGTTACAGTTTCAGTTTGTCATTTATAACATATCTCCTTCCCCTCTTCAGCTGAAACATTTTGATAAAATGCAGCATCCTCTCAAAATTAAATAATTTCTTTCACAATTATTCCAATGGTTAACATGACTTGATAAAGATAAGCCACCTCTCTCAAAGTTCAGCAAAAGTACTGTGAATTTAACCTTGATGTTTCCATTACTTCACTAAAAAAAATGGAGGAGAAAGTCTCAAAAAAGAGAGCAGTAACTGCACTGTGTAGAATAAAGGATATAACTTTACTACAGGAAAGTGACAATTAAGAATCTCTTTAAATTTCAAATGAAAAAGAAAAGCTGAAAAACCAAAGTCAGATCTCTCTTTAACAAACAAACAAACCCACAAAAAAAAAAAAAATCTAAACCCCAAGAAATGAAAAAAAAACCCCACACCCAAAGAACTAAAGCCAAACAATTATATGTTACCTAGAGGATTTTTTTCCCCCCCAGATAATATGGAGCAGGAAGTGTTATGAGCCTTTGAAATTTAGGGATTATCACACACCATTTGATTTTACAATGAGGCACCACACACACAAAGGTAGTCAACTCCAATTTCTTTGATCACTTGCAGTGGGGATCTACTTTTCACATACTGACAGGCTAATGCCACTTTTGACCCACTATGAATTAACTGAAAAAAGACTGCAGCAAATAAGTTCTGTCTGAAACTCCATGACTTCTTATTTGATGAATACTTCTCATGACTAGTGTTACTTGCCATAATGTACATACTCTGTCAAAGAAATTCTGGATTAGTCTCTGGCTTATTTTTATGATGATCAGTTTTAAAACAAAAGTTGTTGAGTGGTTCCTGTGCTGAGGAAGAGAGCTACTGTTTATACATTGATAAGAAGAATAGGGTAAAATGAAAAAACAAAAGTGGTGCATTTGGGATTACTGGTTCTCAGGAGAAGACTAGAAATGAGGCTTAAAAAGGGCTTACATCATCTACATGGATCAAATCTAACCTTTCCAAAAAGGTTGCCAAAGTATCAAGATGTTTAATTCATATGCTTGAATGCTGCTTTACACCAGTTTATTTTTATACTCAGCTCTAAAGGAGTGAAGATGACAAGTTATCTGAAAAACAATAGTTGGAGAAATTAAATAGGGTCAGCATTGTTCTGGAAAGTTTAAAGCAGATGAACAATTAGAAAGATGGCTTTTGACTAATTAATTTATTCCCAATGCTTTGAAGGACAAGATTGCCTGTGAGTCACCATCTGTTTTTAAAATGTTAATAAGTGACTTGCTACATTGTGTAAGAAATCAGTGCTGTATTACTTTAGATGCATTTTGGATGAGTTACTGCATTTTTCATTTCATCCAGACTATGTTCTGAAAACACCCATCGCATCTTCCTACAATCAAAATTCTTACATTTATCTAGTAGTATGTCTTATTATTCACTGGAAAGTGTTTCTGGTATACAGTAATAAACATACGAATTTAAATAATGCAAACATAACTGCAGGAAGTATTCAAAACTTAAAGGTTAAAATGTAGTGTCAATTTCCAATAAAATAAGCACTTAATATAGATAATGGTTTGCATTGCATTTAACATCCTATTAGAAAAGCATTTGAATAGAGGTGTTTCTGAAATAATAGTTGTTAAAAAGATGCTTCAGTTGCAAATCTAGCAGACACTGGACTTCTGATAAGTCATTAGCTCATAATTCATCCTGAAAAGGTCAGGGGAAAGGAGTGTGGAAGTAGGGAAGAAGGTAGGAAGCAGAAGTGAACTGAGGCAGAGTATTAAAACAAACTTCTAAACACCTTATGAGTTAAAAAAACATGGCTAATTTTTCCTTAATTAGCCATGATGCAGCCAGCATCTATATATAACTCCAGATCAACAACAGAATTAATCAGTTTTCCAGATGAGAGACTGCACTGTTACTTGTGAAGTGATACATTTTAGAGTAGGTAGCAACTGAAACTCTGGAGCAGATGCAGAAATCCCAGGGGATGATAAGGAGGAGAAAAGGAAGAGAAAGAATTGAGAGAGATCTGGAGAATAACAATAGAGGAGGACAAAGCAAGGAAAGACTTTGCTATCAATTCTGTTAGCACAATCATTAGGGCAACACTCCTGTCAGTAAAAGGAAAGGAAACCCAACCAGAAGACAGACAGAGAAGGGAGATCTGAAGGGAAGAGCGCAGAAAGAGGAAACTCATTCTGGCAAGAAGGTGTCATTGGTGACCTTAATGAGAACTGCTACAGCTGAATGGGAAAAGCAGGAATCAGACTAAGACAGTTCAGCGCAACAGTCAGATAAGGACCATCACCAACTTTTTCAGATAGTTGTAGGGTAACCATGAAGATTCAGTGAATAGCAAGTGCAGGGTGCAGTTCCACTTGGCAAAACAGATAGCGTTTTGCATTTTACCAGTGAAATGTCATTCGCTTGTGTTAAGGCAATATTCTTCTTCAGGAATTAATGTAGGCAATGCTCTTCTTCAGAAGATAATCTGAACCTTATTGAATGATGCTTCCCTTCCAGTTTTGTTTTTAGTTTTACTTCACAGATCTAACACCTGACAACAGCTGATCTTTTTTTTTCTGAAAACTTAACAGAATTCCTCCCTTATTTAATGAAATTGCAACAAAATTCATATTGATCAGAAAAAAAAATCACACAAGCAATTCTCTTGCTCCTATGTTCAACATTAAAACTTGTTTCTATACACACAGAGAGAGTGGAGGAGCTCATTATAGTCTCTGAATTTCCAGCCTTTACTAGAGTCTACATGAAATACTGAGCAAATAGCGTATTATGGGTAGCTTCACTCTTTGTGCTCTCAGTCTGGACTTTCATGGTAGTAGTGACTTAAAATAGCACAATATACATGTGAGTCAAGGGCCAATGGCCATTGTCTTAAAACCATGTGAAGGATGTGCAAGCCAAAGTTGAATCACAGCAATGTTGTAACTTTCTTATAGGAAAAATATTTACATTTTATAGACTTAGCTGAGGTGACAACATATCTGTTGAATGAGCGCTAAATACCTTTCAGAAACTTCCATCACTGATTCAGAACTAGTCATTACTCACCTGTGAATTAAGCCAAGTGAACACCAGTACAGTTCATCAGAATAGGCCACCTCTCAAACCTGTGAAAAGCTGCTTGGTTTCTCCAACTGAGCATGAACACAGTCAGTCTCCAACACAGTGAGACACCATTGAAATACTTCAGGACATCAACTGAAATCCCAACATCTTATGCTTTCACATAGCAAAATCTTTAATTAACATGAACCAGAGTGAAGTTCAAAATGGTTATAACACATCAGAATTATAGAAATTTCAATTTTACTTACAGAATATTTGAAAACAGTTATAGAAAATAATACTGTCAGACTATTATGCTCATTTTATTACTGATACAGAACTTTTCCTGGTAACAATTTTCAGAAACTTGTTGAGGATATTAGTGTACAGAAATGCAGAACAGATAAAGTTTCCATTGCTTCCTTTGAAATATTTTTAACTGGGTTTTGCTTGCTGCTCGAATTAATTTTTTTTCCTTAGTTACATATGTTTTGGTTATACTTTTCAGTTCTTGTTATTTTCACAAACATTTGTAGGTTTGCTTTGCTCCTTGTCTTACCTCTTTGATCAATTATATCCAGAACTTATCTTTTATTGAAAATGAGACTCTTATGTACTATTTCAAAGTTGCTTTTAGGAGTGGGGATAGGCAAAAAAAGAGCAAGAAATAGTTAAGGGAGAAGATGGTCTGATCTCTTTTGAATTACCTTAAACCCTTTCTCTCCCCTAGTGCTTTAGGAAAGCACATAGCATGCCAAGTGAAACCAGGTCTCCAGCGCAGCTGGGCGGCTGTATCAAAGAACAGAAAACCAGAACACCAGAAAGTTACAATGTATTCAAGTAGATGTGTGCTGAGTTAGTTTCTCTCTTAGCTTACTTACTCTCCTCAAATGGAGCAAGTCTTTTGTGTAGCATTAGGAACATAACCACCATAATTCTGTGTATATTGGCACACTGTGGGATTTTTTTCTATCAATCCAAAGTAAGGGTCTTCTTTGCACTTGCAGTAAGAGTTGCACAGTGTACCCTGAAGGTACCACATTCAACTTTGAAGCTATAGCTTGAGTGGAGGGAAGACTGGTGACAAAACATGTATCTTTTTTGTACCCAGAATTGCCACTCGTGGGCATGTAAACAGGAATCTTCCAACAAGTATCAAAACAGCAAATTATTTTGTAAAACATCATTCTCATTTCTGAGCCAGTACAATGAATTTTTATTGTTATAAATCCTGATGCAAAACACCTGGCCATCATATATGGATTTGGATGTAGAAAATGGAGAAGCTCTTAAAAGTATAGTATAAAATAAGCAAAGGCTTCTGTTCACAGCTGTAAGATCACACAGACTAACAGGGTTTCTGTTTTCCCTGATTGAACTGAACAAAACCACAACTCTGGTAACAATGGATGTTGGAAAAGCTGGGTATCATCCACTGAAGGCAACCTGGTTGTGATGGCTATTTTTCACATACTGCAGAAGTTCCCTGACTTAAAGATTCAGCATCAACTTCCGTTAGTCTCCAATTTTTTGTTTTGTTAGTCTTTCAGATTGTCGTAGTTTTACCCTGGCTGGCAGCAAAATACCACAACACTGCCTAATCACTGTCCCCTCTGCCAGGGATGGGGGAAAGAATTAAAAGTGTAAAGGGAAAAGAGACTCCTGGATTGAGATAAGAACAATTTAATAACTAAACTACAATAATATGGGAAATAATAAGAATTATAATAATAATAGCAATATATACAAATATACAAATGAGAGATACACAGTGATACTGCTTACCACCCAATAACCAAGGCTCATCCCATNCCCCCAACTTCTCCTGCACCTGCAGACACTGGCACAGCAGAGAAAGTGAAAAGTCCTTGATTGTCCTGGCAGCAATGATGAACATTGATATGTTACCAGCCTTCTCCTCAGCATAAATCTAAAACATAACCTCTCAGTAGCTACTATGAAGAAAGTTAACTCTGCCTCAGCTGAAACCAGGACAAGATTAAAGGCACAACTATGTCTACAAGAACCTGTTAGTCTGTGTATCAGGATGCTCCTTTAAGCAGAATGGCTGGGAGTGCTGACAAAAAAAAAAAAACTGTCCTTGGATACCTGTCTATTTCGTGGGACAGTCTTTAGTACTGCTGTTGAGAGAATGCCTCAGATGTTTGTGATGGGTTGGATACTGCACAAAAAGTGAAAATGCATTCATTACACACCCCTATAATGAAAAATTAAGAATTAATACAATAAAAAACCCCAACCCTCTTCTGCAAACTTAAGGGATTTTTTTAATGTCTTATCCTAAAACCAGACATATTCAAAGCTAGTAAGCCTCTGCCATTTGGTTTCAAACTGGATTGAAGTCCTAGGTTGTGACAGAATATGCTTCTCTTCTTTCTACAAAGTGCTTGTTACCTCTCCAGCCTCTCCAGAAAGTTTTTGTGCACAATACCTCACAGATGCTTTAGGTAAGAAAGCTATGCCTTTGTATGTTATGTCTCTTCATCCTGGGCAGGGATACCACAATGCATAAAAGCAGTTCATTTACTTAATAAAATGAGAAAAGTTACTGTAATTTTTGTGTAAGGCTTTGGCATTGCTTAGTTTTTACACGCTAGACTTAATATAGTAGTAACAAAAAACTTAGAGATAAAATTTATGTTTAGGCAAAACATGCTTCATAGGTGGTGGCCTTATGTTTTAACTATTTTAAATCCAAGTTGAAAAGTAGACAAAAGGTACAACTAAGTGAGAAGTCCATGTGATTAACTTGTCATTTTACTTGGATCCACAGATTTAAAACTTTGTTATTAGCCTGATTCTATCAACATGAAGTAACACCTTCTCCCTTCTGTAGACTATTTCCTTCTGAGTGATGGAAAATCCTTTTTGTGGAGAAGGACGGGAACAGCAAAAAATACCAATTGGAAATCTAATCTTCTGGCTACCTTTGTTAAAAACCTAGAGAAAAGCAAACTGCCAGTAAACAAACCTTTACATCTTGGTTCCAGGGGCCCAGTCCCAAACAGTGACAGAATAAAAAGTAACTGTAAAACACAATTTCCTTCAAACAGCAGATCAGAACCCTTATTCAAACAAAAGCATTATCTCTGAAGCAATTTTTATTTCCTGATGAGAACTTTCTCCCAACAGGCTTCCTGATACAGATTGAAAAATGCACTGTGTGTGTTCAACGCTCTTGTCATTTACAACATGTTCTGACCTGAAGAGAGTTTCATTCCTGAAGGATTTGCAAGATGAGGTTCTTTATTGGTATATTAAATCCTTCAAACCATATAAAATTTAATTTGTTACTCATTTGATTAATACGAAGGTAACCTTAAAACTGTTCTATGTATGCAAATCAATTAAATGCAATCAAACATTCAAGATTTGTTGAGTCTTAGGTTCTTCTTCAAATGTTCTCTTTCATAATGACTTTCAGTACCACACTTCCCTGGCTTCTCACCCTTGCTGCTGTTGCCTTCATTTTCCTACCAATAATGAACTTGTTACTGTATTTATATATTTCAGCACATGATCTTTTGACAATGAGGGGAAATATTTCGGAATAAAATATCTAATTAACTCACAAAATGTGCATTCAATTAAATCTTTTAAAGCATGAATACATTGAAACAATTTAAGACCAAAGGAAATCTCCTTTCCTTTACTTTTAGTGGCAAGAGTGGCTTATTTTTTCAGCAAGTAGTGTCAGAATTATCACTGTAACTTCTGTAGCGAAACAGAAAAATAAATAGGTTCCCTTTTTTGTTTCTTCCCATAGAGACTTGAGCTGTTATTACCTCGTCTATATACTGTCTACAAAAGGAAGCTGTGAGAACACCACTTACAACCATATCCACTGCTGGGTCTTCTTTTGACCAGCTCCCTATCATACTAAGCACTATAAAAATACAAAAACTCACATAGCAAAGGCTGACTTGCTTTTGACAATTTGTCCACATGAAAGCCAAGTAAGTGGCTTTTGTTTGTTGAAGCCACATGAGCCACTGCAGCCACACAAGATGTTTTTGCTCCCAGAAGAGAGGGCTACTACTGTCTGCACACTGCAATTTCACTCCATAAACCTTCGACTTCTTCACCATGGTTTTGTTTCGGTCTTCTTGGATACAGTAGGGGTGCAGATTTTTTTATATTTTCTCAGAGGTGGAATCCTCTGCCCTCTCATCCTCATTTCCTCTTCTACTTGACGTACACTAGTGTGCTCTGCAGACCAAGGATGAAATAGAGACCTCTCCACAGGTTTTTACCTCACAGGTAAGTGCTAAATCAAAAATGTAGTTATGGTTTTCCTCTGAACAATTAGCAAGGAATTAATGCATGAAACAGTGCACACATAAACACAACTGTGAGATGGACTATCCAAAATGTTTACCATGCACCATCAGAAGATGGTTAAATTGCCCAATATCCTGTATCCAGTATCACTTAAAAAGCAATTAATTTAGATGAATAAACAAACCCAGGTCTCTATCAGCCTCTCCTCACATGACAGGAGCCCCAGTCACTTAATCATCTAGATGGCCGTTTGTGGCACTCACTTCAGTTTGTCCATATTATGTTCCCTTGTGCCATGGAGCTCAAAATCAGATACAGCACTCCAGAGGTGATTTCACATTTTGGGTTTGCAGATGGTGCTTACGGGCACGTCCCTCTTGTTTTGCAGCAGGGCAGATGGAGCTTAGTAATGTGAAATATGTCCACATGATTCATGTCAATATGAAACAATGAGGACATATAATGGGACGTTGCCCTCTTTGTGAGGGTGGCCT
>VZTO01025577.1:10433-22780 GCA_013400615.1 Syrrhaptes paradoxus
CCCAGTGCTGTTTGCTTGCCTTTTATTTGCTAAATAAATTGGAAATTTATTTGGAATCCCGTTTGGGACTAAATCATTTATCACAGTAATATAAGGATTTCTAAGTTACAAAGTACTCATGATCCGTGTTCTCATACGTATTTGCTCTAAATTGTCAACCAACAGGTGTTTATACAAAAGCTTCTCAGTGTTTTTTGTGCACCTAAATAAACCCTTACTTTCATGGGCTCAGTATCATCTTCCTTTTTGCAAAAATTTTTTTACAAAAGCATATTTTGCTTGTAATATCAGTACAAATCGTCACTAAAAACTGCTGTCTTTTGTGACATTTAGAGTTGATTCCTCTGTAAGAAGTTTGTGTTTTTTGTAATCTACTGTTTTGATGTGGAGAATGTTATATATATGAAAATTAAATTCAGTACCAATCATACATAACTCATCATATTGATACTATTAAATTATAACAGAAATTGTGTACCTTTCTTTCCCAGAGAATCTGGAATAAAACAGAAATGTTAAACAGGAAAAGAGAGAAATGTAATGATCAGTTTTCTTTTTGATTCTCTGCTTCTGTGCTGAGTATAGAACTGGAATAAAAAAGGTGGATTCTTTGAAGACCATCTTTTAGCTCCTCGGTTCTGGGTACCTCTAACCCACAAGATCTCTCAAAGCCCTGCACATGTGATTAGTATGATTCACCACTATTATAATAAAAATATTTCTAAACTCATTCCTTTTTCTCTTTGCATAGGTGTAGCTAGAGTAGGACCTCTAAAGAAAAGGATGGCTGACAAGCCTATTGTCCTGCTAGGGGAGAAGGGGAGAGAGAGGTAGAGGAACAGAAGGGAAGAGAGAGAGGTTCCTTCTCTCTTTTTTTTTCCTTCTTTTTCTTAATTTTTCTTTCTTTTCTTTCTTTTCTTTTTTTTTTGGGGGGGGGGGGGCTTTATTTCCCCCCCCTGTCCTGGGTTAAGCTGGGACAGAGTTAACTTTCTCCATAATAGCTAGCGAGAGGCTGTTTTGGATTTGTGCTAATAAAAAAAGCTGATTAAAAAGTTATGTTTACGCAGATGCCAAGGTCTTTCAGCTTCTCTGGCTGTCTGCAAACAGGAGAAGCTGGGAGGGAGCACAGCCCCAGTTACTGGCCCAGGATTTGATCTTAGGTTTGGGATTGAGGCCCAGAGTAGCCAATAATCTATTCCATAACATACACGACATGCCCAATATCTAGGTGAGGACCCTCTGGAAGATTGTCCCTTTTTGTTCCGGTTCTCTTTTGCTCCGGGTCATCTCCCTCCAGGTGGTCACTCTCCCAAGGCCTTCCCCCCCTCACCCCGGTCAGCTCTCTGTCTGGGATGCTTGGACTGTTATCTTCGTTCCATGAGTGAGGTCTTGGGACTCTCCCTGCTTTGGGATCTTAGCTGGGAACAGTCTGAGCCTTGGTCATCAGGTGGGGAGGGCAGTATCACTGTGTATCCGTCATTTGTATATTTGTATATAGTATTATCTTCAATATTATTGTAGTTTAGTTATTAAATTGTTCTTATCGCAACCCACAAGGCTTTTTTTCCCTTTACTCCTTTAATTCTCTCCCCTGTCCTCTGGTGGGGGGAGGGTGAGTGAATGGGTGTGTGGGCTGGCTGCCAGCCAGGGGTAAACCCATCACACCCCCAGAGCAGTCAGAGTAGTCAGTTTCATCCCAGCCTGCCATGGGTTTGTTGCACGCTCAGTTCTGGAATATCTCTCCTGACTGGACTTGAGTGCAGCAAGTCTTTTAACCCTCCTGAACCAAGGACAAACAAGTTGACACAGAGCTTAATCCTTTAAATCCTCAGTGTGAATCTATAGGAGCAGTGTTGTGTGCAATGTTGGTTCTTTCTGGGTATGAAACTTCCATGTTCTTCTATGTGAAGCTCTGTGCACAACACTAATGCATGCCTATCGGTGCTTAGGAAATGTTTTTTTTTTCTTTCTGGACCAAGTAAAAGCATCTATGTCCCTGGTGGAATTCTTTTATACCTTTGACTTTTCCTCATTTATCTGAACATATACATTTTAGAGAAATGAAGGACAAGAGTTACATTGATCAGTATCTATATAATTTTAGGAAAATATGGCGGTTTTTTTACAATTACAGATTACGTAACAAAAACTAAAAAAAAAACAGAATGCAGCATTTGTAATGCATAGAATTTAAAAACAATTACTTATTTTCAATTTTGTGGCCTTTTTGTGGAAAAAAAATCTGTGGTACAGCAGTAACAGTAGTAACAGTTTTTATAAACAGGGGAAGTAAATCTAGAGGTAATGCACCATGAAGCCAAACTAAATCGTCCTTAAAGACATTTAACCACCTACAGATACACATGAGTCTCTATTGGGCTTTTTGATAGTGTCTTCATGGGTTGCTTTGAGAAAAAATGGAAATTATATGCCTTAGCATTTTAGACAGTTCGCTAAGTGTTAACCTATATCATTAGGCAACCAAGAATATTTGCAAAACTTTTTTTTAATACATTAATTAGTGTTAGATATAATATAGACCCCAATGACAAGGACCTCAAACAGTGATAGAGTTCAGCTAGATTAGATCAATTACATTTTGGTGAAGCCAGGATAGCATTTTCAAAAGCCTCACAGTTCTACTTTTGAAGTAATTTACAGACTTGGAAGTTCAAATCTCACTGAAGTGCAACACAACTATTCATTTCAGGAGCCTTTGAAAGTTCACTTACTAAGCTTCTAAAACCCGAGTTTTCAAAGATACCTAGGTGCTAAAATATAACAGGTTTCAGTGGGAGATTGCTAGGTACTGAAATGCTTAAGCAGTGTTATATATATTTATTTGTTGGAAATGGGATTGAGACTGCTTTGAAAATGTACATAGGTCTCAACAGGAAAGTTCCCCAAAGCAGTGTGAAAAGAGATAGTAGGAAAAACAAACCATTCCTCTGAAAACAAGTAACTTAGCATTGGTTGCCACACAGAGGAAGAGATCTTTGTTTGATGTCTTTGCTGTACTACAGTCCTCTGTCCTAGTTGATCTGTATCAGAATAATTGCACTTTCAGCTCTGCACTGAATTTAATTCTACCTTCTACAAAAAAAACAGGGTAATGGATAATTTACACTAGCAACCGAAATAGCTAAAAATTCCTTAGTTAAGGAAAGAGGTGGAGTTTTTAATCATGTACTGGGTCTGTCTGGGGTGGCGTTAATTTTCGTCATATGACCTCATATGTCCTGCATTTGTGACCACTGTGACCAGTGTTGAAAACACATCAACGTTTTAACTATTGCTGAACAGTGTCTGCAGAGTAACAAGTCCTTCCCTGTTTCTTACTCATCCACCTCCAAGCCAACAGGCTGAGGGGGACCAAGAGGCTGGAAGGGCACATAGCCAGGACAGCTGACCCCAGATGACCAAACGGATGTCCCATATATTATATATAACATCACGCTCAATTATAAAACTGTGGGGCAGTTTGCTAGTGTTACCCTTGCTTGCGAACTGTCTGTGCATCAGTCAGCTGGTGATGAGTTGCATGGGGTTTTGTTTTGTTTTGTTTTGTTTTGTTTCCTTTTTTCTCCTCTACCTATTAAACTGACTTTATCTCATCCACAAGTACTTCTACTTTTGTCCTTCTGATCCTCTCCAACTACCCCCTCCCCCATGGTAACTGAGTGACCAGCCCTGTGGGGCTGAGCTGCCTGCTGGGGTTAACCCACAACAAACCAGCTCACACTTACAGATTCAAGAATTTAACCTTACAAACTGTATTTCAGCACAGCTGCCACAGCTCATATCATGACTCACCATAACTAGCACTATGAAATCACATTACAGAATCATCTCATGGGCCATGCGTGGGCATCAGTCTTCCCTTTCCAAAAGCTTGAGGTCTAGAAAAAAATTTCTACTTTAATTTCTGCCTTGCTTTTTACAAAAAGTCATCCATGCTGTTCCAGAGACTTTGCTGTTCTCCAGTGATTCAGTTCAGCAGTATTTCACAGGAAATTATTTCCTACCATTTCCAGAAAAGGAAAGGGACAAAACAGGCTCTAGTAGAGATTGTAGTTTCTTTTTGTTTTTAAGGATAGGCCCTTTCTTTTTTGCAAGGCCCTTGTTTTTCTCCTACTATTTAACAACACCCTCTGCACTGTCAAGTTCTTCTTGCTGGAGTTTCAAACAGATATAAGTAGCTGTGAAGCAGCCCACAGGACTACTAACCAGAATAAATGAGATCGCATTACTCAAACACAACATATGATGTGCCTTGATGTGCAAAATGATGCTACTTGAGCAACTGTAGAAATATCTCTCAAGACACTACTTGCAGAACCAACCACAGATTTATCAGTTGGTTGTGGGGGATTTTTTATATCTTTTATCTTTCTCTTTTTTAAAACGGGTCACTATATTAAAGACACTTGAGGACAGAATTCAGAATGGGCCTCTTAGATCCTCTTACATACCTTCACGGCTGGCTTTTATTCCCATATTCATTATGCACATCTGTGTACACAGAGAGGTGAGAGGGAGACAAGCACAGGAGATGGTGTGTACTGCAGAGATCTGAGGGTGAGATGGTGCTCCAAAAAGAAGAGATGGGGGAGGCATCAATGCAGTTACATATTATCTCATCATTTTATTTAACTCATGTAGCCATCCCACTAGAGATCCTCCTCTTTACAGCCATGTAGTTATAGCTTTGAAGCATTATCTGTTCATTTATTTTTTCCTCTTTCAATTCAAAGTGGAATAGGAAGCACCAAAGGACTGAAAAAAAACCTCCTGTGACAATTTCTGTGTGATTGGAAGAGATTTTCTCAAATTTCACAGCAGAAAATGCTCACATGAAATGTAAGCTTGATTTTAGAAAGTCATGCAGTCCAGATAGCTTTTTTTAAGAGCTAGTAGAATTTTCATGGAAAGCATTTTTTGGCTCAAGACTGGTAGCACATTTATTCCTACAAGTCTCCTGTTTTCTGGAGATAAGTGATTAAACAGAACTAGACAAGGTAGGCAAGACCCATCTCCTAAAACTTAAACAGTCTCTATCCACCTCTTCTCAGTTTGATGGTTCTTAAAGGAGGGGTCTGAGTGAAATTATTCATCACACAAAAATCCAATAAAATCATCCATCTGGTCCTTCAGGAGGCAGACTTCTAGTGGATACTTGCTAAGAAGGAGAAAAAAAGTCCTGAAACACCTTTTCTTCACAAAACTGTGATGCTGAACTAACAGGTTAGCCTCAGGATCTACCTTAAGAACTTTCCTATTATATAGCCTCTGGTCAACAAACTTGTACCTATTCCTTACTTGAAGAGATTTTTTTCTGATAGAGCCTCAAAACCTTTCTTTTTCCTTACTACATCATCATTAAACAAATGTGTGTTAAAACACATGCAAGCCTCCCTTCCACAGGAGCAATACAAGGAAACTGTATGAGTACTTTTCAAAGCAGGTAAGTTTACTATTTATGCAAAGGAATATAAGGGTATTATACAGTTCTTGCAAAGCAGTCACCCTCTAAAGCACAAAGCTTACTGCATGACACTACTGGATGTATCAACTGTTCAAACAAATGCTGGCAGTTTTTTAATATACTAAAGTCTTACAATTTCAGCGCAGAACTGGTCATTAGAGTTATTCTTTCTTCACACAGAACTCATTAGTTTTTATGGGGAGACATTTCAGCTTATGAAATGCACTGTTTTTTCCATATCCTTTACTATTCTTTGAAACACTGTTCTGTTTATTGAAGTGCAACAGTAAAAGTACTGTTTATTCTTCCTGAAGCTACTTCAGTTAACTTATGCAGGTACTACCAAGTTCCACAATTTTATATTAGCATATTTTTTTAAAACCTGACTGGCAAAATAGCAATGAATTCCTAGTTTTGATGTCAATATTTAAAAAAAATGTCCTAGACCTGAGTAAGTGGTAAAGTGTGTTTTAAAAAACAACATTTACATTGTATTTGTTTCTCAGGAATACTGTCATTTAGCCTAGTTATAAGGATAGGACTGAAGCCTGAATGTATCCAATTTTTTCCCAGATTTAACAACTAGGCTTGAAGTTTGCCTGAATTGCCAAAAGTCCTGCCTAAGTATCTTCTATAAAGTGCACAGTCATATATACATATTGGAAGTAAAAATCATATTCAGGTGGATCCAGTATGGATACAAGACAAATTCAGAAGGAAAGGAATTTAAAAGATCTTCCTTTTAATCTCCTTTAAATGAATGTTTTTAGGCAGTTATTTTAAAGTGTGTGGAGTTAAGTGCAGTGTTTGGTTTGTGGAATTGAATGTTTTTATACTCTTTTGTGAGTTTATAAGGACGTCAGGACTCCATCCTTGGAGGTTCACAATGTGTATAAAATTACATTACATATATATACATATATATCTGAAAAAGATGCTTGGAAATTTAAATAGGCTGAAGCTGGAGTTTCAGAACACATTCCTGGACTCTTTAGTGATTTGGGAAACAAAAAGTCATTAAATATTTCGTCTGCTGTTTGTCAGCTATACTGCACAAACAAATCTGGCACTACTGCCCACTTTGAAATTGAAAGAAGAATTTAATTTCCAATAGAACGGAAAATAGGCACAACTTTAGGAAAGGGCAGATGCTGCTGGCTGATCCTAACATATCTAAATACCACATGCATTGCAATGAAGGAAATTTGCTAAAAAAACAGGATGGAGGAGTGAGCTGAGATGCAGCACTGAACCAAAGTACTTTGCAGGGGTAGCAAAATTCAAGGCACATGTTGCATTAAAGTCTTTTGATTCTGCTCATAGAGCTCACAGAGCTTAGTGGGACATTTTCCACTGTAGAGCCCTGTCAATGTCATGGACATGAAAGGTCACAGGGACACATGATTCCTGTTATCATAAACAAGTGTTACTCCAGGTAGAGTTGCTCAGAGACACCTCTGTGCCCTGTTCCTCCTGGGCCTGCTGGCAGGCCAACTTGTCCATGACACCAAACCAACCAGCCCGCAGTTTGGTTTGCCAGGCACCCCTGCAGCAGAGCCATGGGGATCAGGGTGCCCAGGGGCTGCCCTCTCCCGTTTTGGTCCCTGCAGCCTCCTCCTTGCCTAGTGTTGCCAAGGCAACAGAAACTTGCAGAAACGGACCAAAGAATACAAAATTTCTACAGTTTGGAGTCACCAGGATTCACATTCACATTCACATCAAAACTGTGGTAAATTAGGTTATGATTCATGTTAAAAGAAATGGAGATCTGGCATTTTTAATGTTCATGAAAGAGTACTGACTGAATTGTAATCTGTTGCAGTATTTTTTAATTGTCTGCAAGTATGTAATGATATAACTTTTAAGAAAGATGTGACGGAAGTTATATCAACACAAAACAGCCTCTCTCCAGCAAACACCGTTGAAATGCAGAGTAGGAAGGAAAGGGCATGATGGTGTTCCAGTGCTGAGCTAGCGTCTTCCTTGTGCACAGTGCAGTGCCTCCTCCGGCAGTATGGCATTTCTGTATAACTGCACATCATCTTACAACATCACAAATGAATGATACACCGAGGCCAATTTTAGGATTTGGAAGCACACATATTGGGGGCTTCCTGTTAGTATTTGCAATCCTTGTGTGGTTGAGGACATTGTGAGTGAAAAGCTGCTTAAAACAAACGATTGCTCTCACAAAGACAGAGATGCCACGCGCCTGCCCTGGGTTGAGGACATGTTTAGTGCTAATCTGTGGAGTATTACCTGGGTGTATCTTCCCTTGCTTCTCCCTTTACAATTCATTCAGTGGAGGTGCTTGAGGTCAAGAGCTGAGTGTTTCAGCTGAGAGACTGTGAAACTGAATTTCCCTTTAGGCTAAAGGACAAGGCTCCTCTGTTTAAAGAAGTTTTTGAATGATGTAATAATATATTGTTTAACTGTGGATTTAGTCTTATACTAAACAAACGATATGAAAATATTAATGTAGTTGTTTTTGTAGGTGCATTCTCCTTATTTCTCTATGAACTTTGATGTACGTACATTAACACAAATGTGTTTTTGAGACAGCTTTGCTTCCCCTCTCCCCCACCATGATTCCAGTAATCAAATGGAAGACACAGAAAAGACAGGATGAGAGGATCAAAACCGTGATGATAAGGGAAGGAACTGCTAATCAAAACGAGATGAGAGAATGCAAGATAAAGACTCCCTTAAAGGACTCTTTAGCTAATTATAATAAGAAATGGGGATAGGCAGGGCTGGAAAATGAATACGAATGAATGTATTGCGAAACTTAATGGATATGCAACATTTTGGGGAATAAATAGAGGGATAGGTTTTGTGGAAAGGCCCGCTTGTTGGTAGAGCGGATGCTCCCCTCACGCCCAGCGCTGTTTGCTTATTCTCCACTTACGAACAAAATAAAATTTTACTTTTTTCTAGCCGCAAAAGTGCCTTCATTTATAACAAAACCATCAAAAAGCCCAGCTCTCACATATTGCTGTCCCTCACTCACCTTCACATATGCTCACTAACAAAAGGAGACAAACTGTCTCCACAAACAGGAGAGTTTTCTCGTATCGGTCAACCAGATTTCAAACACACAGGCAGAAAATTAGAACAACCTTTAAAAAAAAATCACTAAACCCTTACGTTTTGCCACAAGCACAGGCACATGTCCCTTTTCTGTTAGGAAGATACTGCAGTCGGACCAACCTGCAGCCACAGCCTTCGTGCCATGAAAACCTATTCCCCAATCCATAGACTTGCTGGCACCCCTTGCATCTAACTCCCTGACCCAAAAGCCAAAACTCCTTATGAAGTAAAGCAGATCTCACAGAGCGTTCAACTTGTCCTTGCTTCAGCAAAGGACCTTGTTGCAAACCCAGGGATGTAAACTGTGCAATGAATAAGAACTCACCTACCATTTGTTTAGACAACCAAATGAAACCTTTCTATTATAACACCTATTTGCATGTTAGTGGTCTTGCACTGTTTTCCAAATATAAATATACAATACAGCTGTCATCAGTTACTGAGGGAACAGTAATGCTCTTTAAAGACTTGAATTAGTCCCAAGACAAAACAAAGTCCCAAAATTTCATTTTCTGAAGAAAGGAGTGTGGTTGCTTTCCTAAGGCAGGTTACCATAAACCCCATAAACCCTCTGCTTCATTGTCTAAGGCTGAATGTTTCAAAAAAGGATGAAACTTTTCAACAAGCTCTCTTAGTAAAGGCATAACCAATGAACACTGTCCTGTCCCACTGACCCCAGCTAGAGTTTTACCACCTGTTTCACCACAACCAGAACAAGTAAATTATTTCTTCAGGAGCAGTGGGATCAAGAAACAGACCAGGAATACAATATCCTTAATTCCCAGTCCCCTTCCCAGCAGACAGACTTCAGGCGTTCCTGAATGAAATGTGTGCACAAAGCAGAAACAACCTGATCTGACTGTTAAGGATACCAACAGAGAGATAACAAAAAAAGGAATTTTGACAGTTAAGCTTAATTTGCCAAGACAGTTGTTTCTTTGCTGTGCCCACAATACTGTTTCTCTTAGTTATTTTTCCCTAATGTGAAACAGTGATTTTCCTTAAGTAATTTTCCTCTGTCTTTTAAAAGCAGCCACACACAGCAAACCTGACAAATACTCCCAGCAGGAATAGTCCCAGCAGGACTGTTGCTTTTCTGTTTTGTTCTTAGTTCTATATAAAATGTTTTAAGGTGCTGACTAAAGCCAAAACACATGAGCCCTTCTAACACAAAAGCTCTCATTCCAGCACTCATAATAATAAATAATATAATCTTAACTACTACATGTGCAGCTACATATAGTAGGAAGGAGAAAAAGCAAGAGGTTTAACTCTCAATTCAAAAGAACCTGGAAGTTATTTTACCACTGGAGGATTACGTGTAGCAGTTTCTTTAGCCCTGTGGTACTATTTTTGAAAGGGTGAGAGGAAGGGAGAGGAATGAAAGAGAAGTCAGTGAGAGCTAACACTGCATTTTATTTAACTTCCTAGTTCTAGATAACATTTTGTGGCATGTATTTCATTGTGTTAAGCTTTGCAGGCTCCATTTCATCACTGAATACCTCCACACCAAAAGGCTGAGAAAAGCAGGTAGGAATCTGAATAAATGAATCAACACTTTGAAGATTCATTTGGAACCAAATTTGAGATAGGAGGCCACATTACACAAATCACTACTCTCTACTGAATGTGTGCAGCTATGATCTATTGAGGACTGTGCATCTCTTCTTCCCACAGTGTGTGAGTTTTCTCTTAATACTATATTTAGTATAACAAGCAGGAAGCAGGTGATCAAGGAGAGTTCCAGAACAACTCCTAGTTGAGCCTATTCACAACCAAGACTTCAAAACCCTATTTGACAATAAGCTGCTTAGAGATAAAATGGAAACTTGCTTTTCCAGTTGGTGTAAGTCAGACAAATCCTGAAGTGTGTAGTTGACACTCAAAAACACTAATATGGTGATGTTATCTGGCAATAAAGAAGTTAAACTTGTATGTCAGGGAATAAGTGAACAATAAACAGTCCTGGATGGTCTCTGTCCTTCAAGTCAATGATTTACCCCTTACCAGGGGAAACTGCTGTCCTTGAGGTGTAAAATATCCCAGAGCCTTTGTTATCACAAGTCCTGAAACCTTATTATAATATGAAGATCACACCTTCAAGTGCCTGAGACACCCCTCAAATTAAGATCCCCACTTACTCAGCATGCATAATGTCTATGTAAATAAGATAATTAGTTCTGGAAAATATAATGAATATGCATGATCATTCTGGTAAAGTTAATTTATATCTATGTAAGAGGGGAATATGGACTCTGACTGGCACAACATGCGATATGCAGAATTGGGATAGGCAGAATTATCTCCCATGTATCCAGTGCTGCAACAAAGGAACACCTAATCTTTAAAATCACATTGGTGTTAAAGAGTTTTTGTTTCCGTATTTTGGTGACAATGAGGCAGCAAGTGAGATTGCCTGCGTAAGAGGTGTCTGCATCACCCCACTGCTTGATGTTTCTGTCTTTCCAGATAAATAAACACTTCTTCCTTTCCCCTACCCCGGAAGATATAGCATCCGTCTCTCACGTATACACACACACCCCTTAGCATATGACACTGCATTTACCTTGCCTCAGTCAGATGACAGAACCTCTAAACTTACAATGCTGATACTGTCTAGAAAAAAGAAACAAAAATGGTAGGTCAGTCCACCACAATGTAGTTTCACTCTGTGTGATGCCTGGGTGGGAATCCAGACTTGGTTTTGTACTGCAGAGAATTCCCAAAGAAGAAACACAGGTATTACTGGAACCATGGGAAGATTGTGAATATTGTTTTAAATGTAAAGCATACAGTCCATGCAAACAGCCAGTATCATCTGCTATGAATTATAGCTGCTTTTGCCTGGATTGATTCCCAGGGACCCAGTACATATATTATATTCTGGAAAAAAATAATAAGCCTTTATATTTTCCTTATAATTTTCCAGCCTATTGGTCAACATAAACAGAAATTTTCATGGTACTAAGAGACAGATTCAACTCAGATATGTCACGTGCATCTGAGAATAACTCCTCACTGACCATCTAGAAAAGTCCCATGTAAGATTCTGCTTCTGAAAAAATTGTCTGACTCAGGCAGCTCCAATTTCACAATACTGTAATAGCTTCTGCCTTTCTAGAGCCAGATACCCACTAAGGAGGAAACAGAGTTTGGGGCACACTGGAAGAACTTCTGTCTTTGTCCAGAATTTCTCACAGTTGAGGTTGGTTGTATATTGTAGTCCTAATTCAGTTATCATAAGCCATACAGCAGATTCTCTTAGTACCGCCTCTTGCACTGGGACCGATGAAAGGGAAGGGAGGTTTTCATCTTTCCCACAGCAAATAAAGGATACAAGGTAGTAAATAATGACGTGAGGTTTACATGACTGTGACACTTGTACATGCATTCATGCCATCAACAGTTCTGGTTCCTAATTAACAGGAACTTGAACTGGATTTAGGGAATATTTCTGGGAAATGTCTATCACTAAGATACAACCTTCTTTCTCTCCACTGCCATCCCTATTGCTGTGGAGTTTCTGTTTACACCTGTAGATGCATGGAGAACTTTTGTAGAGATCTGCCCATGGTAAGAGGATCATGGCCTACAGTGCCGCAAGTTCACCAGTAGTTTTAACATGAAAACTGGTTCTAAAGTTTCGAGTTAACTTCAGGTTCAAGACAACTTTACTGCAGTGAAAAGCAAAGACATGCCTTTTAAATTCTACTTTCACAGAACAATACACTGCATATATGTGCTCCTCACCATTGATGAAGATGTTAAAGAG
>VZTO01025577.1:22810-34563 GCA_013400615.1 Syrrhaptes paradoxus
AGAAACTGATCAATATCCAACCCCTTTGTTGTAACCTGTATAAAAAATGTGCAACATTTCCAGGGAGGTGTTGCAAGTTTTGCAAACCATTGCCTAGCACCCCCTTGTGTACAGAACGGCATGAAAGGTTAGAAGGTAGATCTCGACTCTGTGTGTTCATTGGCTCTGGTACACTGGGCATGAACTACAATATCTCTGATCCGATTTCATACAAAATGGAGAAAGAAAAAAAAAAGCCAAAGAGAGGGGTCAGCAATGTGGAGTATTCAGGATCCTGCCTTGAAAGAATTGATGGAGGAATTCAGCCTGAGCCTGCGTTATCCAAAACATTTGGATCCTTCCCAGCTCAGCCATCAACAATCGAGGTCTTGGAGCAAACTAGCAAACTTCATCTCACATGCAAGGAAAAAAGACTGTACTGAAAAACTTCTCTCTAACTACTTTCAAGGAGGACAGGGTTTTCCAAAGACCTTTAATCTTTTCTGTGGCTCATTTTTGGCCTTGAATAAAGTATTTCAACCTTTCATTCTCTTTTTCTCCAGCTATAAAATGATAGCAGTAATCCCTCCTGGCTTCTGATGCCTGCAGCAGGAATTAGGTTCACCTGTTCCAGTATATAGAGCTATGCAGGATAAACAAACTGAGCTTCAGTCTTGCTTTTTGTAGCAGCAGGGTTGAGCGTAGCCAAAGCAGAAGAGGATAAGCTGCATATATGTTACAGGTGGAAGGTGAGAGGAGGGAGAAAAGAGACAAAGCACTTTATGTATCTCACTGTGAGCCCTTGTTGGAAGAAGCTGCTGCTGATACACATCGTACATGCTGATTTTTTCTCTGACCGGCACTGCATGCTAGGGAGGATCAATACGAAGAACTGGCAAGCCTTTCTTCTCTCTTGCCAAATAAACTTTCTGCTGAAGCACCAGTTCTCAGTATTGTCCTCTGTAGTCACTTTTCTGTCTTGTGATAGGTACAGAGTCAAGGATATAAACAGCTGATCAGTAATATATGCTGTATTAAGCACAGCATAAGCAGATGCATGTTTTAAACAACTGTATATTCTTACAAAATATCTAAGAAATATCTAGAGCTGCTTAGCATAGCTGATTGACTTAACCAATTTGATGTTTGACTTCCGTGGTAGACTTAAGATACAATTCAAAAGGAAAAAAAAGTCAAAGACTGTTTTTGCATTAAATACTGGTAGCAAGTGCACCCCTGGGACTTCCCAGAAACCCTGCAGAAGGATCTTTCAGATAATCATACAACAGTTAACAAGTTCCTAACGCAAACCATGAGGGCTTTCTGCCTNTAATGCTACCACTTGCACCTTTTCATCATACCTCCTTGTCCTTTTCATACTGCCTCTTCAGTGATGAATATTTCATTATTTTTTTCTGGGTGCAGGGGGAAATGGATTTCAAAAGCAGATAGCAAACTAAGGCACAGAAAGTTTATGTTATCAGCTCCATTTTGCATATGATGTGACTAATGATAGTTCATTTGTTTGGTCTGCATGTGTTGTCTTTCTCAACACTTGCTGCACATTGTTTTGTTAATCAGTCACTGCCACACTCACACATACAGATATATATATGTACACACATATACCTTGTTTTTCAAGGGAGGGACTATTTTCTTCACTTGTTTGAATTATGTCCAGCATATTTGTATTTTACCATAATCTGTGGGACAAAAATAGCAACAGGGAACAGATGCCTTTTTATCCTCAGTAGCACTCTAAACACCTCACTACCATTCTCCTGTGCATCACTTGCACTTCCCTGTTTCTGATTACAAACATACAGGTCCCATTCCACAAAACAGCAGGGTCTTTCGATGTATTCTGAAGATAAATTTAAAGAGAAATTCCTCTTCCTAAACAATGTCTTTCCAGAGAGGTATTGCACCCAAATATTGACATGCCTCAAAATGATCAGATTGCTGAAGCAAGTAACATGATGCCTACTGGGCCCATCAGTGATGGGTCATATTACTTATAACATTTTACTCAAAACTGTAAAGCNCGCAAACCATGAGGGCTTTCTGCCTCTCCCTCCCACTCCTCAGTAGGCAGCAGATACTGTGATCTTGCTGGAAAGCAGACTTATTTAATATTTCATAGAATAAATAACATCTTTTTTCAGCAGGCTGTCACCTCTGGAGATAAGGGAATTAAGGCTGTTCTCACTTAAGTCTTTTTTTTTTTCTTCCCCACAGTAATAATGCTACCACTTGCACCTTTTCATCATACCTCCTTGTCCTTTTCATACTGCCTCTTCAGTGATGAATATTTCATTATTTTTTTCTGGGTGCAGGGGGAAATGGATTTCAAAAGCAGATAGCAAACTAAGGCACAGAAAGTTTATGTTATCAGCTCCATTTTGCATATGATGTGACTAATGATAGTTCATTTGTTTGGTCTGCATGTGTTGTCTTTCTCAACACTTGCTGCACATTGTTTTGTTAATCAGTCACTGCCACACTCACACATACAGATATATATATGTACACACATATACCTTGTTTTTCAAGGGAGGGACTATTTTCTTCACTTGTTTGAATTATGTCCAGCATATTTGTATTTTACCATAATCTGTGGGACAAAAATAGCAACAGGGAACAGATGCCTTTTTATCCTCAGTAGCACTCTAAACACCTCACTACCATTCTCCTGTGCATCACTTGCACTTCCCTGTTTCTGATTACAAACATACAGGTCCCATTCCACAAAACAGCAGGGTCTTTCGATGTATTCTGAAGATAAATTTAAAGAGAAATTCCTCTTCCTAAACAATGTCTTTCCAGAGAGGTATTGCACCCAAATATTGACATGCCTCAAAATGATCAGATTGCTGAAGCAAGTAACATGATGCCTACTGGGCCCATCAGTGATGGGTCATATTACTTATAACATTTTACTCAAAACTGTAAAGCCACCACACTGAGGCTATATCTAAAATTCTGCAAGGCAGGCCTTCCTCAGCACAGTGATTTTGGTTTAACTTCCCCAAGTCTGATGTTCATTTATCATTCTCTCCACCTAGGAGGGATCAATATTGTATTTTTCTAGGCTGACCTAGTTATGGAATCATAAAACCTAAGCTGATCCACTGATTTCAGGAGTCTGAAGGAACTTGGAATCTCTCAACTTCTGCTTCAGTATATTCCATAACGGAATGAACAACTAGGTTTATATAATCAGCCGCAGCTAGGAAATGCAGTTCACCCAAAATTTCCAGCTTCCTCAACTGAATCCACTGTTTTGTTCCCAAAGCAGCAGATTTTAAAGTTTGCAAAGGAATAGACTTTGGGGAAAAAGAAGTGATTAGTAAAATCCTACTATTTGTCTTACTAAATGCTGCACCGGTCATTCACAGCCAACCTGCAGTTAGTAGTTAAAGCATAGCTGTGAATGTCCTAACCATGCTGCTGCAGCAAGAACGATGCATGGCAACTTTTGTGCTTTGAAATCTGGATCCTGAATCTTAAGCCAAATGTGCTTTGTTATTCTGCAAATCTTGACAACCATGATGGATGTCAATTCTGGAGTCTGTAAAAAAGTCTATATTGGCAAAGAGCATCTGAAGAATTTTTCTGATGTTTCCTAAAGGATGCATGACCCATTAGACAGTATTTTTCTTTAGATCAGCACATTTTAAAACACTGTGAGAGACAGAGCACTGCCTTGGTGGACACAATGCATGTTATGCCTACTGACTTCTCATTCAACTATTTGATCTTTCTTAAACCATTTTGTTTTGATATTTTATGTATTTTGTCACGTAACCAGTCCTATGCTAGGTGAAGAAATATTTTTCAAGACCTGCAAAATAAAAATTCATGGCTAGCTTAGAAACTGTGATAAATGTCAACACAACTGTCAGAAAACTCCAGCTTCCATTGAAACCAGTTCTCTCTACTCCTCCCTAATAGTTTTCAAACATTTCATAAGTGACTTGGTCATTTGTCTTTCAATGACCTTGTTAGTTACATGATGGCATAGCAAAGTCATCAAGTAAGTTAAATCAAAAGTACTTAAAAGTAATATTCCATGCTCTAAAAGTAGGTATATGCATTTTTCAAGGCACCTGAGATTTCTAACTACACTTCATTGTCAAGCTTTGCAGAAAAACAAGAACTGATTATATTTTGATCCACAAAAACCTCACACTTTTTCTCTGCATAATGACCATAACACTTGAACTTCAGTCTCATGCAAATTAATATTTAACACCATGTCTTTTGTTACAAATTTATTTTTTCAACTAGAGAAACTAGAGACTCCACTGCATTTTAAAAATACCATAAAACAAGCCAGATGGACAATAAACAATACTCAAGCCCAATGAGCTGAAGCATTTCTACCGATACTGAGTGCAGCACTCCCACTACCCCACTGGTACCGGGCTGCAGCCCACAATACAACTGGGCTTCTTATGAACAGGATTTTTTAGGTCTTTAGACAGATATACAGATTCAGTTTCCCCAGGAAGACATCTTGAGTGAAAACTGAAGCTCTGTCCCTTGCAACTATTTTTTTATTTCTTATAGAGGACACCAGCACGATTCTCTAATTTACACACATTTGAGTAAATCTACCACCTTTGTTTTTTGAGAGGATGCTCCTAAGCAAAAGGTGTAAAATAGAGGGAGCAATCTGGGTTAGATTAGCCCAGCCCCCTGTGAAACTTTCTTACACATTAAGAGTTGCAAAGCTTGAAAACTTTTTAAATTTCACAGATTGTCTCTCAGCCTACCCTAACCATCAAAAACTTAGGAAAAACATTATAGATGAAATATTTGCCAGCAGTTGAAAGCCTGCAGCCCACTTCCCTCCCCCCAACAATTTACTATTAGGTAACTGAGTAAAAACAATTTTCTGACTTCTTCCATGTAAGAGAGTTTGCTTTTTATCTGAGTTCAGAGCTACCTGAGAGCAATCCATGTAATTTAAAACACTGTAATCATATTAATACCTCGTGAAAGCCCTGAAAGTCTAACTTGCTTGTTTGTTTGTTTTGTCTGTAGAAAACAGTCCTGCAGCTCTCCAGTTTGCAACCAGGGATGCCACTGAAGAACTTTATACTCTTCAGGTGTTTTCCACTACCCTATACTTCATGCATCTGTAAAATTCATGTGCTAAGTATGTGAAAGAGAATATATGAAATTATAATTCCCATTCAGTACCATTTTATGTGCACATCTCCAGATTGCAATCCCAGGACCTGAGCAGTGAGCTATCGGCCAAAGCTAGAAAAGTTCAAATAAATACAGGGGAAAAAAAATCATACTTGGCCCAATCAGTGTCACTGACTTGACAGGTACTATAAAGTAAGATTTAATATAAAAAGAGCGATCTATTATATTTTAAGACATGTATTCTAATAAAACACAATATAACATAAGGAATATAAGGGTTTCTCAACAACAAATACTAAAATTCATAAGTCTGAGTTACAAGATTAACAAAATTTAGGTTACATAAAATGTTGCAGTAGTAGATTAAATGTTAATTCTGTGATCAGATGAAACCATAGTTTAACCCCAGCACAAGGAAAGAACAGCCATGGCAACTTATGTGGGTCTGTGTCCTGCAAATTATTTCAACTTCCCCTTTATCCTTTGGAAACAGTTGGTAATCTAAATTAATGTAAACCATTAACTACACAGAACTGGATCTAGACACAAAATGGGAAGAAGAATCAAAGGTATACCTGTTTAGGAGGCATGGATGAAAAGCTAGATGTTTAGTCCCTGCTACCTGCTCCTTCAAAAAGAAAATGAGCAGGTAAATAATCTAGTCAAGCATCAGTACCCTAAGTACAGATAACCCACGGTGAAGAGTAAAACTGACAGCCTTAAACCTAAGACCTATGTCTAAGTCTCAGATTACTCTGGATGCTCAGTGAAGGATTCTGGAGAAAGAGTCTGTTCTTCATACATCAATATACTAAAAAATATTTTCATATCAATACATTGCTGTCAAATTAGCATATATTTGCAAAGATATTTCCACTCTAGAAAAATTGAGTCCATTACTGTTGGTGACTCAGCTGTCCTACAAATATAGACCTTATTCTGCTAGTAAAATACATGCTCTGTGGAGCATGCTTTTGTCAGTATCCCCCATATGGATACTGGGTACTAAACATGGTTCAGGTATCCAACTGCATGACCATCCTTGCCAACACAGGGACTGGAGGTAGCACTTCTGCAGGCAGAAAACGTACTGCAGGGAATCACTTCTGATATCCTGTCCTCACTCTCAAATCCGAGCTGTGGACTTGTAAAATTTATTCAGTTAGAGGTTCATCATACTGAAGACTCTTCCTCAACCATGATAAATTGCCTAGAGGAAGACTTGGGTCTTCATAATTGTTTACTGTGACAAACTTATCCAGTGAAGTTTGACTTCCAGGACCAGGCAGATATGTTCCTCAGGGTGAAAAATCACAGCAAAATAACAGAGGAATGACAAGGATGAGCTAATGTCAACCAAAATAACCGGGGGGGAGGGAGATGAGGTTGTCAGAAGGTAATCTAGGCCTTAATAGCATGATAAAAATCTCCTCCCTGGGAAGAAACCCTACTGCTAGTGTGGGATCACCTTTCTGTGATGAGTTAATAATTAATCAGAACATGGGCAGGAGTACACCAGTTGCCCAACTAAAAATTGACCAACAAGCAAGTGTTGTGCAACTTCTTTGTTGTAAACTGTATAAAAACCTGGAACTTCTCCAAAGAGGTGTGTTAGTTTTCGCGAACTTACCACCTTACCACCGAAGCACCCCTTTCTGTACAGAACAACATTAAAGGTTAGAAAGTGAGCCTCAACTCTGTGTGTTCATTGCTTCCAGCCCACTGGGAAAAAACCTATTCCAGGATTGAGATACAACACAGATACACATTTGAAACATGGGAAAGAAGTTAAAAAAGAAAAATTACTCATGCTAAAATACCCTTAAAGAAAAAGGTAAGCCTGTGTGTTCCTACAGGAGATGCTTTTCTCCATGAAAAGTACATTTATTTCTGTTCAGAATAAATTACAGGTTATGTCAAGACCCTTTATAGAATACCATGGTCTAGTGATTTCAGATCTATTCCACAGACTGGGCCCAATAGTCATTTAAAATTATTAAGTACTAAGAAACCACAAAATTGCTTCAGTGGAATAGTTCAAGAGCTGTGGTTATTGCTCCATCAACAGCTTTCCAATTGATCTGCTGTTCTTGTGCTGAACAGCATTCTCTCAAGATCAGTATCTTCTGTCTCAGTTTGGTGGGTACAGAAGCTTTTCTTTCATTGGCAGCTTTGTTGTCCCTCAGTCTGGGAACAGGTTCGTGCCTGGTGCACCAGAGCCAATGAGCACACAGAGTCGAGATCTACCTTCTAACCTTTCATGTCGTTCTGTACAGAAAGGGGTGCTAGGCAATGGTTTGCAAAAACTTGCAATACCTCCCTGGAAAAGTTGCATGGTTTTTATACAGGTTACAGCAAAGGGGTTGAAAATTGATCAGTTTCTGGTGTACTCCCACCCATGAACACTCATCATGCAGAGGTGGTCCACTTTAGCACATGGGCTGTCCTCCCAGGGAGGAGAGCTTTATTACGCTAATTACGGGAAACCTTATCTCCATTTTCCCCCCCTTTTGTGGTCTTCTTGATTGCCATTTGCTCATACTTGTCACTGCTGGTCTATCTTTTTCTGATTTTCTACCCTGAGGAGCACAGCTTGGTCCAGCTCTGTAATAGCAATGTGCCACATTGTTCTTGGTGGGAATTGGCATATTTTTCTCCTTTAATATTATGATTGTGCTGTAAGAAAGTTTCCCCTTCAACCACAGTTTTATGGCAAGAAACAAAACTGCGTAATAGGCAACAAATCCACAATTCCCGAGGTATGCAAAAACACCCCACCCTTAAAACAAAAATTTTCCCGTCAATAATAAAAAAAGGTGGTGGTTAGACTCATACCATCAATTCCAAGACTCCCTGCACTAAAGCAAAAAACAGCTGTTTATGCCAATTTAGAAACTCTCACATCCTGTCTAAATGTAGAAACAGAAATTATCAGCTAAAATATAGACAAAACTAGAAATAAATAACTGGCTTATAATATCTATGTAAATGATGCTAAAAAGCTAAAGAAACACTCACTCAATAGCAAGTTCTTGCAGAAAAACTACACAAGAATTAACTGAATGTGTTCTGCTGCTTCAGAGACTTAAATTGCATAACTTGTCTCCCATTCATAAGCAATAGGTAGTTTATATTAAGGCCACCAAAGATCTGCTAGTAGCAAAACTTGCAAGCTGAATTATTAGTGTGTTAATTTCAATGACCTCCTTGTGTATATGGCCTTTGTGACACAAAGAAAAAAATTATTTAAAGCTGGGTAGATAATTTGACAGGAATAACAGGATATAAAGAAACAGCTTTTTTTTTTTTTGTCAGAATGGCTTATAACTGCGCAGGAGAACAGTAATTAATCGCTTAATTGTTTTGAAAGGACAAGCACTAGAAAGTATGACCTTTGATTGGCATGTTTCTGCAATGGTACATTAATTATAGCTGAATTGTAATGGATTTACTGTGGGAACACATGACGTTCACATTAGTACTAGATAAATTTACTGTGGACATAGCTTTTATAACAAACACCTAATGCTAAATTAAAGCACCATTTGGCTCTTAGTCTAATACGTCCAGAAATCTTAATACTTTTTTCTCTGCTAAGTATTTCTTGCATTTAAAAATTAGTATCTCTCATAGTCCAAGGAGCTGGCAGCACGTAACTAAAGAAACATACTGGGGAAAAAAAAACAAAAAAAAAAAAAGAACACCTGGAGAACTTAGGTAGACTGGAAAATCTTCTTTAGCTGTCAATTATTTTTCTTCTAAAAGTTTTCACAACAGTAGATGTCAGCTTTTGCAAAGCTCAGTGCTTTACTCCAGCAAAGTCAAGGAGCGAGTCTAGGACTCTTGGACAAAAAAGATTGTGACGGGCATCACACTGCACAAATTCAGCCTGAAGGTAACTGTTCTGAGGAGCAAAATGTGACAACGTGAGCTACAAAGAGATTATATGATACAGAAACTGTGTCCAATGATGCAGACGACTCATCTGTTTTTTGCTGGTTTTATTCTACAAACTTTACCCTGCTCTTTCTGCTTTAAATCAGCTATATCAGACTCATCAGATTGTCAGCACGAGGATGTTGCTCTGTCAAGGAGCTAGGAAACAAGGCATCTGCACACAACCCAGACCCTCCTTTAGGAAAACATTTTCAAAAAGAAGAAAAGAAGTCTGAAAAAATCTTGTCATGAACATTCATGTATTTTGTTTGCTCACTGGTTTTTAAGCTTGTGAGTGAGTCCTGAGCCTATCACACAATTGCCCAGGATCCTGTCCTGCTCATTCCCACATCAACTCTGCAAACACGAGGCCTGATGTTTTTTTCCTAATGCAGCAATAGGGACCACCTCTCCCTCTAAAGAAAGCCCATTTTGATGTAAGAAGATGAATTTTTTGGGTGTACTGATAAGGTATGGAGGGCCCACAACTCACTCTACAATGTGGTATCAGTGTTTTGGTCTGGCTGCTCCCAAACATCACCCATGATGGGGCAGGTAGCCTCCACAAGAGCTTAGACCAGCAAAGACCACAGCCCCAGGTCAGCATCTTCCTTCATGATGTTCAGTCAGGGACTTGATTCACAAGCAGATGTTCAGCAGGACAACTTTGGATAGGCTGCTTGAGGCAGCTAAATCCCTTTCTTTCCACCTTTTAAGAAAGAAAAAGCCACAAGAGTAAGCAGGACATCTTCTAAATTCCTGAACCAATTACACACTTGAAGATTACATTTCCTGGGTCTTACAAATATCTTTAGATGACACGTGTTCCACCCATATCTTTTATCAAGAAAAGCAGTTGGCTGCCTTCTTTACAGCACAACATTTGTTTTCTTCAGCCACCAACATTGTTCTGCAAAGCCTTGTCAAAGTGGACACCTCTGCAGAGAGCAGACCCTCTCAGAAACACTGTCAGGGACTTTAATACCTATTTTGAAAACCTCCTTTTGAAGCAGTTTTACTGTTTGGTAAATACTTACTATTGTTCTTCAAGGTACAGTGAGTATTTACTGACATTTTCTTTTACACTTGATTCAGAAGCCAGAATGAGTAGCCCATCTAAACAGTCTTCAAGTGTTAATGCATTGCATGTCTTGACACACTAACTAAGAAGCCTTCAGGCTGATCTTCCTCCCTATTATAACCTGAAGGAGAACTGCAGAGGGTAACACAGTATTTGTGTGAGCAGCTAAGCCCTGGATGAGACTCCCTTGTGCTCCCTTTTACTGCAGAGCAGCTGCAGCACAGGAGGAGGTGGCAGAGGTGGCCAGGGCACAGTAACAAGGCCCCACAGCAACAAGGCTGTGCAGCTCCCGCTCCAGCAGTAAACCCACGTGCTTCCGTACAGCTGGTTTCTCGCTATTCTGCAAAATATTCACTAATTCTGTACTTCTGTAAGCAGAGAACCAATTTTTAATTTGCAGTTTAAGGCTCTAACTTAGAAGTGACAAAACTGATTTCCACCCCAACTGGGAATTGACCAACATTTTCCTAAATCTGCTACTTGTATGCAAATGGCCCACAAGTATAAGGGCAGACTATTTCTAACTCTTGCTAGAATGAAAGAAACCATCCCTGATCTGTGACAGTTCCCAGACATGTTCTCTTTTTCGTCTACATAAAGGCCTATCAAAATACAAAAAGGCACTTTTCAGTTAATAATTTAACATCAGGGATCTGCATTCCTTGTCTTTCCAGAGAAGAGAAATTTGACTCCACAGGTTTTTGAACAAATCCCTCCTGTGATTGAGAAATCTCCACTAGCGATTGACATGCCAATAGATCGGAGCTGTTGTTAGCACTGACATAAAATATTTCTGGGTGTAACCAACATAATGCATCAAGGTTATACAGTTGGTGTCAAAACTATAATCCATGAGGGTCCAAACCAGAAAGTCTGTCATGTAAATGCTTTCCTAACACTTCAGTTCAGCCTCAAGTAATCCCTATCTACTTCTGCTATCGCTTCCCGCTAACTGATGTTCTGTGTCTACTACTCCTTCCGTTTTCCTTTTTGCTTTCTTCAAAGTGACTGCTGCAACCCTAAGCAGAGATACTTCCACTGCCACAAGAAGACCTTCCTTTCGCTAGTGCAAAAGCTGAGGGAACTATGCAAATTTACTATTTCCATTCTGTATTATGAATGTAGCATAACTGTAACCTTCATTGCCAATTAGAATGTTTTTTTGTGGGAAAAAAAATTGGACTGGATTGTGAAAAATGATGGCTTAAGGTTCATTTCAACTTCCTCAATGTAGGAGTACAGCTTCTTCTGAGAGGGTCCTTACGTGCCCAAAGAATATCTTATCAGCCATTAAAAGACACAGATATTGAGATTTAAGGCATTCTTAGCCGTATAATATTAATCTGGAAAAATCCCAGCAGAAGAACAGAAAGAGTGGGAGAGCAGAATCCGGCTAGTCAGCCTTCTTAAGTTGGGAGAGCAACCTGGGAGGAGGTTGAAGGAGAGGGAGTTAGATTTCTGAACACCAAAACTCACAGAACTTTATTTTTTTCCAAATTTATCAAATAGGAAAGTTAAAAGCCCATGAGCAGGCTGCTCCTGGCTGACTGGCAGCTTGACTTGCATCTCCCCCATAAAATCACACATGTGTCTGTCA
>VZTO01025578.1:0-30298 GCA_013400615.1 Syrrhaptes paradoxus
GCCTAGAAGTAGCACAGAAACGACTAAAGTATTCAAAACCTCTTTTGCCTATATCTGCAGAAACAAAGACTGCTCCAAAACCTCTGCATGCACTGGCACAGTCAGAAAGAAAAGCAGCGATGTGGGGAAAAATGCGTTATGGTACTTAAAGAAATGAATTGTCCAAGGAGCCACGTAGAGATTTTCCAGGGCTGCAGAGGAAGCTCACTGGTGTGACCGTCAGAACACTGTGACAGAATCTATATAGAAGAATATCTAGAAAAATCCTGCTGACTTGGGGAGATCTCTGCTGGCTAGAAATGGGCTACAGTAACAGCCGTTCTTAAGGAAGGCAAAAAGAGGATTGAGGAACTACTGGCTGTTCAGCCTCAGCTCAGTCCCAGGGAAGATCATGGAGTATGTCCTCAGAAATCATTTCCAAACACAAAGAGAACAGGAAAGTAATCAGGAACAGTCAACATATTTACCAAAGGCAAATCATGCTTGACCAGCTGGGTTGCCTTTCATGATTAAATGATTGGCTATGCAATGAGTGCAAAGCCGTGGATGTAATACATGTTGACTTTAGGAGGGCTTCTGACACCGTCTCTTACAGCATTTGCATTTGGAAGCTGAGAAAGTACTGGCTGAAGAACAGACTGCGAGGCACTAGGCACGTCAAAAATTGGCAGGACCACCAGCGTCAGTGATCAATATCTTGATGTCTAGTGTGTAGCAGGTTACCCCAGGGGCTGATGATGGGGCCAGTATAATCCAATATCTTAAACAATAACATGAATGATGTGACAGAAAACAAGCTCAGCAAATTTGAGGTCAACCCTAAAGAAAGGGAGAGTGGACATGCCAAACCAGCAGAGCTTCAGCCCAGCAAGACTTTGAAAAATTTGAAGTCTATGCCAATAGAAACTTCATAAAGGTCAACAAGAAGTGCAAGTTCTGCACCAGTGCAAGTTTCTACCCTGCTGGAAAGGACCTGTGATTATGCTGGATGTCAGGTTAAATATGAGCTAGCAATGTGCTCTTGATGCAAATAAAACAAACTGTGTACTGGACTGCATTACAAGGAGCATGGACAGCACAGCAAGGAAAAAACCCTCTCCTCTATGCCGTACTGGTAAGAATTCACCTGGAATACCATGTCCAGTTTCGGGTCCTCAGTTCAAGAGGGACATTAATAACACAGCAAGGGTCTGCAAGGTCAATGCTCAAGTTCATCAGCAGCCTATGGCACACAAAAAACCTATGGAACTCACAGAAGCTGGGTGTATTTCAGCTGGTGAAGGACAAACTAAGGGATAATCTTACAGCAGCTTAACAGGGAGCGAGAAGGACAACCCAAGCAAACCCTTCTCAACAGCACCAGCCAGTATCAGGAAAGGCAGCAGCCAGCAACTCTCATGTTGGACATGAGGAAAAACTCTTTGAGGAGAAGGCAGACGCAGCATTGGCACAGGAGCTGAACTGGAGTGCCCTTCCAACCAACACTCCTGATTCTGCAGTCCAAGAGCCATTTAAACAAAAGAAATGTTTCTGAGTAAATGTTATGTAATGTTAAAATGTAAATTGCTATTCTTTTCTGAAAGGAGTTTACATCTTTAAAATTTTAACTTTTGCAATGCATTGGAGCTCCATGGTGTTAAATGCATAATATCATATTTAGTCATAGAATAAAAATGCCCAAAAAGATAATATTTAGCCTTATGAGGACATTTTTTGTAAAGCAGCATAAAATTATTCTACCTATGGAGTTACAGAGCATAAAACAGACCTAGCGCATCTTCTGCCCAGGCTTTTATCAACCAGCAGTGTGAAGGTGCCACTTTGACCTATGCAATGTGCTTCTCCTGGAATCACCTCTAGAGTTAATTGCCCTAATTGAGTCCACCTTCTCCACATCAGACATAATACTCCTCCTGCTGCCTTTAATTTCACCTCAACCTTCTCGCTACCTCCAGCATTTTCCCCACAGTATCTATCAAACGTAAGATTTTACTATGCTCTCAAACACCTCTTTCACTGGGCTTATGCCACCATCCCTTTATTCTTCTCCCACCAGCATTTATGTACCTTAAGTGGTTTTTTTTATTAAGTTCAGACTTTGTAAGGGGCTTCAGGTGCCTGCAGCAAAGACACACGTTAACACCTTGTACTACAGGAGGATCACACACGTCAAGAGCACCCAGGTGCCACTGTAATTCCCATCACTGTGATGACAGTCATCCTGCAATGTTTCCAGTTCCTAGGAGGGCTGACGGAAGGCAAAATTCTTGCTTAATTCCAGGGTGCTACCTGAGAGCACACATTTACCCAAAAGGAGCACTGGAGAATCACTGAAGGAATCATTAAGAATTTTTAAATCCTTTGCAAACATTCGTGTTAGAACATCCACACCATGCTTAGGTATTATTTTTATGTATTATTACTCGAGAGAAAAAGCAAGGGCTAGGGAAGTCAGTTCAAAACCCTGAACAGGACTGCTACGGCCCTAAAAATTAAACAGAAAATTCCCATGTGGCGAAGATAAAAACAGATATGTGCTCGCTGGCTGCTCCAGCTGTTGATTAATTCCTATTCCTACGACGACAGCGCGCAGGAAAAGTCACCGTGCAGCCAAATCACGGAACAACCGGGCTGCCGGGCTCTCACCGCCCCCCGCCATGACACACACCGGGACGGACACCCTGCCGCGCATGCGCACACACCGCCGCGCAAGCGCCGTAGCGCAGCCCGCCCGCCCCGCAGGGAGCGCTCCGCGCATGCGTGCAGGGGCCGCCGGAGGGAGCGGTGCCGCCTCTCTCCCGCCGAGCCGGTCTGCGCTCCCCCTCCCCCGCCACCGGGGCGGGCCGCGGGGGTGACGAGGGGGGAGCGGGGTCGTCCCTACCTGCCACCGGGATGCGCTGGCTCCTGCCGGGGAGCGCTTCTTCCTTCCGCGGCAGCCGGGAGGCCGAGTCGCCCATCCTGAAGGTGGAGCTGCAGAGCGCGAGGAGGAGGAGGCGCCGCGGCGCTGCGGGCATCGCCCCTCAGGGGAGTCGCGTGGTGGCGGCGCGGGGCGGGAGAGGGGGTAACGGCCCGGCGCGCGCTGCCCTTTGGGACGGGCGGGGGCGGGAGAGGGCAGGCGCGCGGCGCGGGGCCCGCCCCCTGCTGAGGGGCTTCGGGAACTGCCGGGCGCACCGCCCGCTCCACTGGGCCCTGTGTCCTGAGGGGTGGGGAGGGGGCGGCCGCCTTCCCTCCTCCGCCGGTGTGACCTGAGGAGGGGACTGCAGCCTCCCCGGGTCCGTGTGTGTGTGTGTGTCCCTAGTCGGGGTGAGCTGGGGGTGCTGTGGAGGGGGCTGCAGCCTCTTTGGGGGGGGTTTAGGGGGAGCAGCCACCTCCCTATGCCTCGGAGCGGTGTAACTTTGGGTCTCTGATCTCTGAGGGGGTGCAGACACCCCGCAGGTGACACTGGTGGCCCTTGCTGGGGGTTTGCCTTCTCTGGTGTGTGTGTGCCCACCCAAAAGCGGCCTAGGTGACACTGGTGGCCCTTTCTGGGGGTTTGCCTGCTCTGCTTTGCATGTGCCCACCCCAAAGTGGCCTTTTCCTGGAGCTCTGCCCGCTGAGCTTTGTCCCCTGGCCTTGCTCCCTGAGCTGTAAACATTTCTGTGGGGTGCTCCTTGCTCTGAACTCCTCCTTGGAGTTGTAACCAAAATGTTTTTGCGTGGGCTCTGCCTCAGGAGGGATTTTCCTGTGCATGCCCCTTTCAGGGGATGTATGCATGGCGTATCCACCCCCTGGCTTGTTGCCCGTGCTCCCAGTTGAGGAAGGGAAGGGTTGTGCAAACATACTCAGCAAAACATGCCGCACAGACTCATCAGGCAGTTATATGTTTTATTGTACAATAATACCTTTTCTTTTTCCCCAGAGTTTGTTGGTATATGCAGCCCTCCCCTATGGTATGTTTAGCCAATATACTGCATCGTGTCAACCTTACAGAGTATGTTTTGTATGAAGATTAAGTAGCAAACATCTTCAGAGATCAGTGTCTGCATGTATGTTTGCAATAAAAACATAGAAACAGCAAGTGAACAGAGTATATGAGTACTTGTGGAAAATATCTGCCGTATCTTTGGGGGTAATACAGTGCATATTGGAACTATACCACCAGGTTTCTAACATAGAAAATTTACAGAAGCTAGAACAATGGTGTTTTGGTTTTTGAACAGTTGAAGCTCCTTCTGTGCATAGAGTCATGGTCAATAGAAAAGAAGCTCATACAAAACCCTGCAAATGGGGTTTGTGAACTAGACATGGGTCTTGCACTGAGAATTTCAGACTACCGAAAAAGATAACGCACAAATAATAAGCCAAGAAGTTATAAAAAAGGCGTGACAGTAATGCAAAATTCATCTGAAGGGTTTTGAAAAAGTTGGATTGTTGGATGAATGGAAGAGGTGATAAAATGTCATGCCTAGTCTGTGAGAGGAAGGCCAGATAATTCTCTCAAAAATGTCCCAGGACAAAGGAATACAGGTCCATTCAGCTTGTAATCAAGCTGGGTTTTACACAGATAAGATATTATTGAGACATAGAATTTAATTCATATTTATAAAGGAGTTGGATATTTACAGTAATATTGAGAATTCCCAGGTCTAGAGAAGCAGGAAATTCATGTCTGAGGAGCCAAGTTTTCCATAAAGTTAAAAATTTATATGGGAACCTGCAAGGCAAGCTGTCCCATCTCTGTTTTCAGATTCGCTGTTCCTGTGTTCGAAAGGTGAACAGCGTCCTCTCTGAGCACAAGTAGTCCCAAGATTTCAGTCAATTCTTCAAGTTTTGTGAAATGTTGATACAGTTGGAACCACTGAGATCAGGACTGGAGAGGACCTTAGGTGACCTCCAGAAAAACCTGCAAGAAGATGAAAAAATCCATTAAATAAAGAATAAGTACATATAGAGATGCATATGATAACTGTGATATTTTGACAGTTCAAGTTAGTCAGAATCAGAAATGCTCGATAACGAAGCATGAATTTCATGTAAAACATATTCACCTAATTAGCTGTTCTCTCATTTATAGTCATGCTGACATTTTCCAGCTCTTGTTTTTTTAAGAAGCCACTAAAGGTGATGATGTCCACTGGTTTTATGCTGACCTGTTTCTTCTGTTTCACCGTCTATATCTACGCTCACTTCACTGTCTGCCAAGAATGTGTTTCTAAAAAATGCACTGGCTAACGTCACGATGGATGGCATTGCGGTTTTCCTGTAAGAGTTAATGTATCTACCTGTGAGCCTGACCGCCCAGCCTGAATCTTTTACTGTGAGCATCCTTGCTGCCTCTTTGTGAACAGTTACATTTTCATTGCCATCTTCCTTGCGTGAATCGAGGTCAGTCCGAGGTGAAGGGCAGAAGAACAGACTAATGTTTGGCTGTTCAGCCTCGCAGATGAAGTGGCTGAGGTCTTTCAGAGCCCTGATGTGCTCTGAAAAGCCAGCGTTGTCTCCGCTCAGACGATCCCAGTGATCCTCAGTGCCATACATATTGTTTGTATTCCTTAAATCATAGCTGTCCCTGCTGGTACATTAATTCTTAGGGAAAAAAATTGCTTTGTCACCCGTTGCATTCAGCTGCTTCGTTTGTGAGGCTGATAATGGCGGAGCAGGGCTCGGAAAGATTGGCAGTGGGACTCCAAAACAGTGGTTAGAGCGGTGACAGCTAGCCAGGCTGTTGATGCATTTCGATTACAGCTATTAGGGGCAGGAAACATTCTTTCATTCTGTGTTTGTATGGCACTTCACACACTGTGTTCCTGCTCTGTAACTGGAGCCGAAGTATTAAATAATAATAAGCCATCATGCCACTTACCAAATAAAAACTGCTGATTTTCAGAAGTGCTTAGTGCTCCTTGGCTCCCTGGAAACAGGATGCTTTTTAAAGTAGATAAATCCCACTTATATTTCTGGAAAGTGTGGACTATCCCCTTCGCTTGTTCTACAGGCTGAGGTAGAGAGAGTCTGAAAATACATTCTAACTTTTTAAGAGTTTTCTCGATACAGATTTACCTGTCCAAGCAAGCAGCAGAACCAGATTATCTTTTTATTTATAAGGTGCTATGCTTCACACATAAAAATAAGGTTTGTATGTTTCAACATATAGATTGAATTAAGAAGTGTATCAGAAAAAAGCCTCGATTAAGGCACCTACCCCATGCTTGCATTCCCGTGTCATGATCACAGTATTCCTACCACAGCAATGTTACAGCATATGCTAAAAATCCTCAGGAAACCAGCGTGAAGAAGGAAAAAGAGAGGCACGAGGGAGAGAGAAGAAAGAACAGGGATGTGGGCTTACCTGTGTCCTTCCAGCCAGGATTCTACACAAGTTCCTAGTCATCCAGTGCTAGGAACTTCCTCAACGTGTGCACGGTTTTTTCCAGGATCTGACATTTACTGTATCTAATCTTTCCCTTCAGAGATATATTTGCTTTTCTTTGTGTTTTAGGATAGAGGTGTTTCCCATGTAGCAGAATGGACACATGAAAGCAAGTGTTGATGGTTTCCTGATTCCTGCTTGGTTTTGCGTTCATCTATCCAAGGGCAGCATTAAACTTTCCAGCCTCAGAGGTACACTGCTGTGATTCCTGATGGCTCTTAAGGATTTTATTACAAATGTATAGAAATACATAAGCAATTATGGCAGATATATAGGAAAGGGTGTTCTACGCCTAGTCCTTGCCACTGTTTAAATCACTACTATAGACTTGTACCAGTCCCCCATCTTTGTCACTACTGCTCCTGCAATTTTTGGGTCAGCTGCTAGCAGTTGGAAATCATTTTCCATGTTCTTCTCCATAATTGATAAAAATGTCAAATAATGGAGCTTAGGACTGCTGCCGACATGACATCGCTGTAAACACACCAACCTTAGGATGATTGCCTCGTTGCAATCACATTTTGTGACTGCTCGGGTAACGACATCTCTGAAAAAGCACGTATTGTCATCAGAACAAATCCACTGCTTGCCCAATTTTAGCAAAAAAAGACCTGAACTGGTTCTGAGGGTTTTCAATCAAGGGAACTGGAGACTTTTAAGTGCCACAATTCTTTTTGGAAACGAGACCTGAATTCCTGTATCAACAGCTGTATCTGTTCCCCCAGAAGGACAGCAAAGCTACAGTAAAGTAATCTGCACGAGACGGTTTCTAGAGAGAGGCAGGAAGATTAATCAGTCATTCATCCGCCTTCCATTTGGGATCTAGATGAGCATTTAGATACAGATTAAGCTTACATAAATTATCCTAAAAATGGAACTGACGTAGGAGAGCCATCAACACTGTACCTCAGAATTAATGCAGCGTGTTGGGATTTACAGAGGGATGGCAAAAACAATGGGCGATTTAATAGAACAGAGTCTACAGTACATGCCAGGGAGAAGCAAAAGCAGCCTCTTCACACAAGTTCTTTATTTTTCCATTGCACTGTAGCAAAAAAAAAAATAATGCGACAAGCAAGCTATCTGCAAATTTTCTTCCTGGCAGGTATAGCCTTTGGCTCTCTCTTTCCTTCACTGGAGCTTCAAGATGCATCTTCATAACCAGTCCCCACATGCTGACACAAGCCACGGTGATGCAGACATCTGCATTTTGTCTCTCTGTGGTCAGGATTTGAGCTCTTGCGATAGTCACTGCAGAGCAGGTCAACACAGGGCTTGGTTCTGCTGCCTGTACATAAGCGTGTAGCACCGTTTGTGATGCTCTCGGGCATGTCACCCACACCTTAGGTGCTCCTCTGGGTGGGCACTGGTCTCACAAACTTCTTGTATCATATCTACAAGCTCCGCATGAACATCTCAGATGTTGTGGAGCATTTCAGAGGGCTTTCAGCACCCAGATGGGAGCTGCTGAAAGAAGTCAGTCTTCAGTGTGAGTCATCAACAGTGTGAGGAGAGCCTAAAATGCCTCCAAATCTTGAGCCGAATCCTGCTCAGTCACAAAAAGTCAAAGGCCTGAGTTGTGTCGCTGTAGCCCAAGAGTTAGGAGAGATCTCCTTCGATGGCATGGCTTTTCACCGCTCCATAAGTTTCCGGGACTTCAGTTATCAGCAGCTGAAGCTCGGCCCTGGGGTTTTTAAATCAAGATTTTCCATAATGGTACAAAATAATCTGTAGGTCAGGTTCCAGTTGACGAGAGGACAAACGACTGGGTACGTCCAATGGCTGGTGCTGCACACATCAGGTTAGATTGTCATTAGCATCTTTCCTTGCTTAAAATCTGAAATTCTAACACATTTCATTATTTGGAGGCCATTATGACTTGGTAAAACTAACTTTGGTAATAAATTTCTCAATAAATATTTTCTGTGGAGTTCACTTTGGGATTTCTGTGTTTTTATCACCCTTGAACTCTTGTTTTGCAGGATGGACTTTATGAATAGAAATATATCACCGCAGGTAAGGGCAGAGAAGAAGTTTTGTGTGGGACTGATAGCACCAAACTTTAGCTGTTTGGAAGTATGGCAGCTAATCCAAGCTGAGCAACTGGATATTTTTGTAGCAAAGGACGAGTAGTATCCTCAGAACATGGTTCATCCTATCTTAAAACAGGAGAGTGGAGCAGGTAGGATGGACTGTTCTCCAGAGACGTTTATTTTATTCAACTCACATCAGGTGCCCTGGTGAGTAGCTTAGAGTAGATGGCTTGATTTTTTTTTTAATAATTAGGCAGAAATTGTTTGCTTTATTTACCTAGGAAAAACTGCAGAATTTTAAAGCAAATTTAAAGCCCATGAAAATTTTATTCATATTACACATTGATTTCTTCCTGAACCTCAAATTAATATTTGCTAAAATATTTGTCTTTTTTAAGTTCTTCCAAGTCATCAGAAGTCTTAAGTACATTCACATAAATCCATACATGTGGTTAAACTATATTAAGGTCTTTTATTTATTTAATCAATAGTGAAAAAATAAGCAATGATAATATGTAAACTGTGTCTGTACTTGGGGATTACAAGCAACTGCACCCCACACTGCTCTGCTGGAAGTACTGATGTGATCTCCTACAAATACAAATAAATGCTGTATAACTGGATTTCCTTTCTAATCTCCCATAATAAATTCTGCAGGTAACAATAACTTCAAAATCTGTAAAAACATCACCTCTGTAAATAAAACCAGGGTATTTTTTCCTTTTGGGCTGACTCAAGAGTCATAGAATCATAATAAAACTTATAATAGATTTGATAGTGGAAAAAGTGAAAGTGACATGTCACCTAACGTGTATTTTTGGCAGCCTGTTTTGCTTAAATGCAGAGATACACACTTGGTCAAAATATTGTGTCTTTCTTTGTGATTCTCTTTTCATCTGACAGCAAAACCACACAATTAAAAAAAAAAAAGGCTAATGGAATCAATTAAGTTTTTCGGTGGAAAATTATGCAATGTAAACACGCTCGGCTGGTGGTTTGAAATGCATTGCACGGTGGCTAGTGGATTCCTTGGCTTTGTCAGTCGGTGCTGGTTTGTACGCAGCGGCACTGATGACTTTATAAAAATAAATGACGAGAGTTGTTTACGCTGCCCCGTTAAAGGAAATGATCATATTTAATAGTGCTGCTTTCCCATACAGGGCTGAAAAGAAATAAAACAATTCTTGTGCTATATGCTGTAATAAGCTTTTTATAAATGTGCTCCTGCGGCGCTCAGCAGAGCCTGCTGTGCTGATACTATAAAACTGAAACGGAGCTCCGTGAGCTTTGAGCGCTATCGTATGTAACCATACAGCAGCATTCCCTGTTGTTAATAAAATTTGTAAGAAATTCACTGATGAAAGATTAAAAATACATGTACGATACTACCCACGGTAAGAAGAGCTGGTGTTGTTTGAACTGCTTGTTTATTTGCTTGCTCTCTATGAGATGTTTTGAGGAGTACAGATTGAACAGATGAGCATCCCCTCTGGGCCCTGCCTCTCCCTGCCCAGCACCTTCCCAGGGCTGCTGGTGCGGGGCTGTGGGATGCTGCCCTGAGCCCTCTCGTGGGCTCCTTCTTCCACTGCAGCAGCCAGCTCCTGCAAACCAAGCAATTCATGTGCTCCGAAATGATCTTTCTGAAACCTGAGCTGTTTCCTCATCTCCATGCATAAGAAAAGCGTGTGAAAATAAAATAAAATTGTATTTCATTAAAGGTGATGAGAAATGTTCAGGGCTTTGACCACAGATTTTTTTTTTTTTGCTCTGGCATCCAGCAATAACGGCGATTATTGAATTGCAACACAGAAAGCTCTTCTGGGAATAGATGCGCAGCACAGCCTGTCGTTGCTTGGCAAAACGCATTCAGGTGCTGATGTAAATGGAAAGGTTGTGTGTTTGAGATAGTTTCATTGGAGAAATCATAATAAAATGGATTAAGAGACACCTGAAATGCTTCTCAGTTTTAAACAAAAATATCAGGACATTTCCTGACAGCATCTGGATTCTTGAGGGAAATTAAATACCAGGTAATATTATATTGGAAGAAAACAGATTAACAACATACGTAAAATATATTTGACTGCCTATTAAATGATCTGCTTTATCATCCACGGGATGTGCTGACTTTTGATTCCATTCTGTATTGGAATTGCTACGCAGTGTATTGCTGCATAGTACATAAAGGAAGGCGCAGGTCCAGATCACCAAAGAGCCTTAGGTATTGAAATTCTGCTGGTATCTAAATATTTTAGTCCCAGGGGAATCAGTGGGACTTTGTCACCTCTTCTGCCCCCAGGAACTTAAGTTCCAAATGAGACAGAATATCCCAAAGCCAGAAGGAGCCCAGTGCAGGTGCTGTTTATGGAGTATAGGTTCATGGTGATGGGGTAGAATTACTAAACTGGTCTAGAAACGGTGTGAAGAGGATTAAGGCACAGATCATCCACAGAAGAGTGTGTTTTGACATTTCCATGGGAAAAGACACCAAAATGGATGTAAGAGGGTTGCAAATGACACAGAAGAGTGGTCTGTCATAAAACCAGATTATGGGGAGGAGTAGAAGAAGGAAAATGGGATATGGATAGCTGTAAAACCTGGGTTTAACTTTTTAGGACATAAATAGCAATACTTTATATGGACAAACTGAACAGAACATCAAATATCCATGGATTAAGCAAAGATTATGACTTTGAGCAGCAGTGTTCTCGGACAATGAAGTGTCCTACAGCTGGAGTCATTAAAAATTCAACATTTGTCATATCTCTGTAATTGCAGTCCCTTGGTATCTTCTATTCCGAGTGTGGGAGGTTATAAATATTGTTGATGACTCAGCATTTGCTTTAGACTTCTTGGTCTTTACTAGTCATGTTTGCACTATTTATTCCCGTTGTCACTGCTCATCAATGTGAACCTTCACTCAAGTGGAGGAGATTTGCAATGAAGTCTGGGGGACATTTGCCTTTGGTTCAATTAATGCCAATTTGGACTCTCCTTTTATGAAGGGGATTTTTAAAATTGCGTTCCCTTTTCATTAAAAGATGCAAAAGAAGAACAAGGTGATACAGTTTTTACCTGTCTTTGGGAAGGGCATGTTCCTTCAAATATTTTCCAGGATAGCTGGAGGGATTTAAAAAAAAAAAAATCCTGGTTTGGGGATGAGCAGTTCTGGCACAAATACCAAGAGACGACACTTTCATCCTTAAAATAAGCCCCCCGACATAAGTGATAATTTAATATACATCATACCATCTGCTTGCAGAAGCGTGCAAGCTGCTCCCAAAGAAGTCGATGGGAAATGTATTTTTCCTATTATTTGCGACATTCCAAGATCTAACTTGATGTCACAAAAGCATGCGATAGTCACCTTTCCCCAAAGACAGATACAGCCTGCCACCAGAGAGACCAACAACCGCTGCAAGACCAACTTTTTCTCCTCCTCCTCCTCCCTCTGCCCTTCACAACCAGCCGGATGAAAAAACAGCCATTGCAGAGTGTTCTGCCGGCTAAAAAGGCAGATGGGGAAGGGAGAAGGTTTCAGAGCTACACGGCNAGGGCTGCTGGTGCGGGGCTGTGGGATGCTGCCCTGAGCCCTCTCGTGGGCTCCTTCTTCCACTGCAGCAGCCAGCTCCTGCAAACCAAGCAGTTCATGTGCTCCGAAATGATCTTTCTGAAACCTGAGCTGTTTCCTCATCTCCATGCATAAGAAAAGCGTGTGAAAATAAAATAAAATTGTATTTCATTAAAGGTGATGAGAAATGTTCAGGGCTTTGACCACAGATTTTTTTTTTTTTGCTCTGGCATCCAGCAATAACGGCGATTATTGAATTGCAACACAGAAAGCTCTTCTGGGAATAGATGCGCAGCACAGCCTGTCGTTGCTTGGCAAAACGCATTCAGGTGCTGATGTAAATGGAAAGGTTGTGTGTTTGAGATAGTTTCATTGGAGAAATCATAATAAAATGGATTAAGAGACACCTGAAATGCTTCTCAGTTTTAAACAAAAATATCAGGACATTTCCTGACAGCATCTGGATTCTTGAGGGAAATTAAATACCAGGTAATATTATATTGGAAGAAAACAGATTAACAACATATGTAAAATATATTTGACTGCCTATTAAATGATCTGCTTTATCATCCACGGGATGTGCTGACTTTTGATTCCGTTCTGTATTGGAATTGCTACGCAGTGTATTGCTGCATAGTACGTAAAGGAAGGCGCAGGTCCAGATCACCAAAGAGCCTTAGGTATTGAAATTCTGCTGGTATCTAAATATTTTAGTCCCAGGGGAATCAGTGGGACTTTGTCACCTCTTCTGCCCCCAGGAACTTAAGTTCCAAATGAGACAGAATATCCCAAAGCCAGAAGGAGCCCAGTGCAGGTGCTGTTTATGGAGTATAGGTTCATGGTGATGGGGTAGAATTACTAAACTGGTCTAGAAACGGCTTGAAGAGGATTAAGGCACAGATCATCCACAGAAGAGTGTGTTTGGACATTTCCATGGGAAAAGACACCAAAATGGATGTAAGAGGGTTGCAAATGACACAGAAGAGTGGTCTGTCATAAAACCAGATTATGGGGAGGAGTAGAAGAAGGAAAATGGGATATGGATAGCTGTAAAACTGGGCTTAACTTTTTAGGACATAAATAGCAATACTTTTTATGGACAAACTGAATAGAGCACCAAATATCCATGGATTAAGCAAAGATTATGACTTTGAGCAGCAGTGTTCTCGGACAATGAAGTGTCCTACAGCTGGAGTCATTAAAAATTCAACATTTGTCATATCTCTGTAATTGCAGTCCCTTGGTATCTTCTATTCCGAGTGTGGGAGGTTATAAATATTGTTGATGACTCAGCATTTGCTTTAGACTTCTTGGTCTTTACTAGTCATGTTTGCACTATTTATTCCCGTTGTCACTGCTCATCAATGTGAACCTTCACTCAAGTGGAGGAGATTTGCAATGAAGTCTGGGGGACATTTGCCTTTGGTTCAATTAATGCCAATTTGGACTCTCCTTTTATGAAGGGGATTTTTAAAATTGCGTTCCCTTTTCATTAAAAGATGCAAAAGAAGAACAAGGTGATACAGTTTTTACCTGTCTTTGGGAAGGGCATGTTCCTTCAAATATTTTCCAGGATAGCTGGAGGGATTTAAAAAAAAAAAAATCCTGGTTTGGGGATGAGCAGTTCTGGCACAAATACCAAGAGACGACACTTTCATCCTTAAAATAAGCCCCCCGACATAAGTGATAATTTAATATACATCATACCATCTGCTTGCAGAAGCGTGCAAGCTGCTCCCAAAGAAGTCGATGGGAAATGTATTTTTCCTATTATTTGCGACATTCCAAGATCTAACTTGATGTCACAAAAGCATGCGATAGTCACCTTTCCCCAAAGACAGATACAGCCTGCCACCAGAGAGACCAACAACCGCTGCAAGACAACTTTTTCTCCTCCTCCTCCTCCCTCTGCCCTTCACAACCAGCCGGATGAGAAAACAGCCATTGCAGAGTGTTCTGCCGGCTAAAAAGGCAGATGGGGAAGGGAGAAGGTTTCAGAGCTACACGGCGTAGGAGCCCTGGAAGCAGCTTTTCTCTTTATCCACCGTGAGCTTCCATCTTGAACAATTTTACCAATCTTGACTTCACCTCAGAAATGTGTCAGCAGGGAAGATGTGTGCTAACACATGCAAGCACCATTTGATTCTAGAGAAAGTCTCAAGCTGGTCATTTGCCCTGTATACCAGTTTACACCAAATGCCACGCTGGGTCAAGCCTTGCAAAGGTGTTTTTGTGTGTGGGTCAAACACAGAGCAAGACAATGAGCAAGAAAACTACATCAAAAGGCACCTCTCCCCAACCCTCCCTTCTTCCCGGGCCCAAAGCCTTTGTTCCCCAGGGGCTGTGCTGGGCTGGCTGGGCCATGGCGGAGGCCGGGCAGGCAGCAGGCAGGAGGCAGCTGGACGGAGCAGACAGCCCAGGCCCTGCCCAGGCCTGCGCCCCCTCCCTGCGCCCTGTCCCCTCAGCACCTGCCATTCCCACAGGCGCTGACGGGCTCGGCCTTGGCCAGAGGCGGGTCTGGCCTGGAGCTGGGGAAACTTCCAGCAGCTTCTCCCAGGGGCCGTCTCTGTGGTGCTCCCCCCCGGCTGCCAGAACCTTGGAGCCGGGGAACTTGTGGCCGTTACTGACAGGAGCCATCGCTGCAGCCCCCTCCCCTGCCACCAACAAATCCACCACAACAGAGAGGTGCTGGATAAAGGGCTTTTAATGGAAAAACTGAGAACAAAACTGTCATCAAAGCTACTACATCATCACCCCCCGCCCCCCAACTCCCCCAAACCATCTCATCCCAGCAACAGGCCTCGTCCCACCCTCCTGCCCCAGCACTGCCTGCGGGGCCTTGCTCTTGCTGCCATGTTCTGTCAGGGAGCCACACCGCCGCTTCTTTCCTTCCCTTCTCCAGTCTGGTGTCGTGCTGGGACACTGCCCTGGGGTGGGAACAGATCTGTCCCTGCACCCTGCCGTGCTTCCTCAGGCTTCATCCCTGTGGTGTTGGAGAGCTCCATGCTCGGGACGGCTTTGGAGTCCTGATGGGTTGGACATGGAGGGCGGGAGAGCGGCTGGGGGGGATGTCACAGTGTAGGAGGGTGTCCTCATCCATGGGGACATCAGTGTCGAGGGAGATGTCACTGCCTGGGAGGGTGTCCTCACCCATGGGGACATCACTGTCCAGGGAGATGTCACTATGAAGGAGGGTGTCCTCATCCATGGGGACATCACTGTCCAGGGAGATGTCACTATGAAGGAGGGTGTCCTCATCCATGGGGACATCACTGTCCAGGGAGATGTCACCACCCAGGAGCTGGCACCTGCTGGGGGTGCTCAGAGTGCCTGCAGCGTCTGTGGTCTCACACCCATGGCGGGTGCCCAGGGTGCAGGGCAGGGCGGCCTCTCCTGCCCAGGCAGTTGGCAGAGGTTGGCTGATCCTGAAAGAGAGACAGGAGCAGACACTGGAGGTCACATCCCAGGCTGGGGTGTGAAGGTGCACAAGGGGACTGAGAAGAAGGAGGGAGAGGTACAATGGAGAACGGGCTGTGACGTTCTCCAAAGTGCATCCCTGGGCTGCTGGGGTCGGGGTCAGTCCTCATCTCTGGTGTAGAAGGTTTTGGGGAAGATGAATGGCTGCAGTAGCCAGGGCATGGGGGGGGACGCAGGGGCCAGACGATGGGTGCCACAGGGCTGGCAGTGCCGCGGGCAGTGATGTTCAGTGGGTGGTCAGTTGTGTTCAGTGGGTGCAGGTCTGGCTGCTTCTGTTTGGGTGTCTCCCAGTATGTAATGTCGGGGCTCCCAGTGTTCTGACCCACCCCCAACAGCTTTGGTAGCTCTCCATGGGGAGAGAAAGGGTTAACAAAAGAGTTAAAAGCCGTGTTATAGCCAATGGCTCAGTGTCCAAGGTGAAACCAGTGATGAGCGCTGCGCCTCACGGGTTCCTTCTGGGACTAATGCTGTTCAATATCTTCACCAATGCCATGGGCAGTGGGACTGAGTGAAACCTCAGCCAGTTTGCTGACAACCCCAGGCTGAGTGGTGTGGATGACACGCCTGAGGGACATGGTGACATACAGAGAGATCTTGACAGACTATGGCCTGCGGATCTGAAGTTGTTCATTTTACGCCCTGGTCCTCTGTTGGCCCTTCGTACTGCCTGGCAGGCTTCTTAATCTAGTCGTGTTTGGAAAAGGATTGATAATTTGTTCATGAGCTCAGAAAGTTGTTCTTCACATCTTTTAGTCTACCTTTTTAATAGAATGTATGCTCTCTGTTTTTTTCCTTGTTTGAACACGAAGTCTTCTTACTTGTAATAGCCTCCTTCGCTCTGATCTTTAATTACAGTAGCTTTCTTCTGGTCTTTTTAAAGTCTTTTTTGATACTCTCTGTGTATATTCTCTCAGCCTCGCGGTGCGACTCTTTAAACAATATCTCTGCTGCTTGCAAATATTTCACCCAGTCATGGCTCGTACTAATTTCCTTTTAACAAGTTGCCTCATTTTTCATAGGGCTTCTTTTTAAATCCAAGACTGTGCTGATGATATTTTTGGCTTTCTTGTTCCTACAAGTATACTAAAAGCTCAGTACATTACGGTTTCTCGTACAGTGTGTCTCTTTGATAATACCACAGTGAACCTGGGCTGCACCAGGAGTTCCTTCTCCACTGACTGCGTCTCCAAGAAGTATTTGTTCACAGGTATCTAAAGATTATAGTTATAGTCCTCCTCTTGGGTGGACAACCCAAGGACAACCCTCTTGGGCAACAGATGCCTCTGTTGGCATCAGTGTTATTAACTGATACCGTTAACTAACTTATCTGCTGTGACTCTTCTGTTTTCCTTAACTGCGGTGCGACTCCTCCACAATGCATCTAAATCTGCCCCTCCTGTATAATTTATGGTTTGCTCTGACTGTGTCCTGGTTGTCTTCTCCTCAGTAATTTACTGCAACGCCTTTTATGTTCATGTCCACACTCGAAAGCAGACTGTCTGGTTCCTCTGTCTTGTCTTTTACACCAGTTGTATCAGTACAAGGAGCACATCAACGTATGCCCCAACTGCCTGTTTGATGTGGCCTCTGAAGTAGTCTAAATTGTCCAAAGAGTTCTTCACCGCTTCCAAGTGTATCTTTCTGACCTTCAGTCATACCCTTCACTCCAGAACACACAATTCTTGGCCAGGATTCAGTATCCAGACAACTCCCATCCTTTACATTCACACCGGGATGCTGTACAGCCAGGAAGGACAAGCTGAAGGTCAAGAGAAGCAACTTCACAGTTGGGAGCCTGAGTTTGGACTCATGGTGAGGAAAGGACATGACCTCAAGGATGGGAGCTCCTGTTCCTAATGCTGTTCATCCACTTTATTTAATGACCCTTCAAATGGATGCACCCACCGTTTAGATACCCGCCTTCTCCCGTGATCCCTCTAGAGCTGCACCTGCACATCATTTCTCCATCGTGCCCCATAGTCCTAGTCAACACATGATCCAGATCTTCACCATGGAAAATGTGTCTTAAGTTCCTCTCTGCAGCAGAGAGATCTCCTGCAATGCTGCAGGACTTTTCCATCCTCTTGTAGTTTGCAGGCTGGAAGCTCCTTCACATGCAGGGAGCTTTCTTCTAAACACTGAGGAAAGCACAAGGAGAAAAGGAGAAATTGCTGCTTTTCTTTAATAGTTGAGGGGGTAGAGAAGGCAGATATCTTATGGCAGACCCACATTTACCACATTTTCAGAGAACGTGAGATCGCCTTGGAAACTTCCTCTGAAGCAGATCCAACCAGGAGAACTCAAAAATCCTTTTTTTCCCCCCCAATCCTTGTGAGATTCGGACACAAGGAAGGTGTTGAGCAGATCAGCCCTGCGAAGGACACTTTAAATCCCCATAACATTTACCAACCCTTGGCTTGAGGTTGTCCTTTGCAGGCATCATTCCTCTTTTTATACCACCCTGAGTATTTGGATGGCCATCAGTTGAGCCAGACCACAACAGTGATCTAGATTAAAACTATAACTAAATAAAATAATATTTATATTATATATATATATTTGCTTATATTTTAGGAGATTAAATCTTTTCTTAATCCTACTCCTAAAAATCTTTGGAGATGACAGCCAGCAAAACTCTGTGGCACTGCTGGTCTGCACATTCTCGACCTGCATAAGGCTCTGGTGGGCTCTGGGCAATGTCTTCTCCCTCCCAAGAGAGTGGAGCTGCTGATTTGGAAATGGAGTTGGAAAATATTCAGCTGCTGGGAGGTGGGGGTGCTTGCTGCAAAGCTCTTACAGGTGTGCTAATGAGAGACAGCACTCTGCTCATCACAAGCCTGAGACCTTGGAGAATATTAGTAAAAATGCCAATTTGCACGTCTTGGGGTTAATTGAGGAAATCTCCGATGGAAAATCTTGCTGTCACTTCTGAAGCCTGTTCTGAATACAAATGATACGTCTCCACGGGATATTGTGAAAGCTTTTCAACTTCTTCACAATCCTGTAGAAACAAGGAAGGTTGTTAGCTCCCAGAGCTCACAAAGGAAGTTTTCCTCAAAATTTCGTAGTCCCTTGTTATCTGGGTTGACATTAACATGGGACTCATAGACCAAGCACGGAGAATATGTGAGATCCTCTAGCAAACAAACAAAAAAGGGGCAGGAGTATTTTCTCAGATATTACCTAGGCCACGCTCTTTTCAAAGAAAAAGGGACATTTCTGCTTGCAAAATTTTTCTTTTCAAGCGGGACAATGCCCTTACTGTATGCCTTTACTCTATGCCAAGTTCCTTGTGGATAAATATAATTACTGGATTTTTTAATCTTTTATTAAGCTGAGAAGTTGTTCGACAATTTGCAGATTTCTCACTGAGAAACTTAGGAAAGCGGAGAAGAAATAAACTAGTTAATTTGCCTGATACTGATGAAGAATCAGTGCAGATTTCTATTATCCCAGAATCACAATGTGTTTTTCCATCACCTGATCTTCTAAGGAGGCTCATTTGCTTTTACAACTGTTTTACTATGTGCCACTATAAGATGACCACTGACAGTACAACTCACAACCAGAAATCCAGAATATTTCTATGTTTAATTGTAAATGCTGTGTGATTCTCTGATTATTTGTTCAACCATTAGGGGATTTTATAAATGTCTTGCTCCACATAATTTCTGTATAATTAACTGCTCTTGTTGAAACACCTAATTTTTTTAAGAGTTTATGGAGAACACTAGGGAGAGGCATTGGCTTGATGCTGATTTAAAATGAATTATTACTTGCTTTTCAAAGTTTGCTTTTAGTAGTTTTGACAGTCTTTTTTTTTTTTAAACCAACATGTCTTATGGAACAAAAAGATTAAAAATTAGTTAGAAAAGGCAATAAAAGAGAGCAAAAAGATGAAATTTGCCTTCAGCTAGAGTTCCATAAAACCCAACTAAATTTCTGATCCTCCATCAGAGCAGGAAAGTTTTCTCAAATTCCTTTAACTTCGGTTTTTCCGGATTTTCTTATTTGAGCATTCAGAGATGGCTGTGCGATGCTGCTGGTGTCAACATGTCACTAAGGGTATAATTAAAAGCAGAATTCTACCTTGATTATCGCTGTGCTATGTGCGCTTACCGGCAGTTGCAAGATGATGAACTGCTAAAACCATACAACCATGCAAAGTATTACCGATAATGTGGCGTGTCCTCATTTGGGGTGACTTTCTAGTTAGTGCCACGGCGGCACCGGTGAAGGGAGAAGATCTTGGGGTGTGACCCCCGAGGAGAGCACCCGAGCCACGTGTGTGTTTGGTGGCTTTGTGGTGCCTCTCCAATGTTTCCTTCGGTGAGTACCAATTCTCCGTGCCCAAACACTGCACTGATGAAGTGGTGACAAACACACGTCATTCTTTGTCTTGCAAAAGCAAGGGACATTGAGAGGATAAATAAAATTAATTAATGCCTGAAATAGTAAAGATACGTACTACAATGGTAAACTGTACAATAAGTACAGGTTTCAAGATTTGTCACAAGCTGCTGAAGGAGAAATAAAAATCTATTTTTTTCACCAGCGTTGACATGGGAAAATCATCCCAGGCAGTCACTTTTGAAGAGAAATTAGGAACAAAAGAGAACACATGTGGTAAAATGTTATAATAGTCAGAGCCAGAAGATCCTACTCATTTCCTGTAGGAGGAAAGTCACCAAGAACTGGAAAGGGGAAAGCCCACATGATTAAAAGAACAAGATTGACTTCTCTCTGACTGACAGTCTGCGCATCAGTGCTATTCTGTTTCAAGGCAGTCGTGTTCACAAGATAGTACAATCAAACCGAATATAAAGCTGCAGAAAGGCACAATAACCGACAGAGAGAACATCAAAGATTCAGCTACTGATGTAAGGAGACAGAAAATTACATCTCAAGTGGGAAACAAGGTTTTGACGCGTGTTAATGTTGACCAGAAAGACTAAAGCTAAATATGAGATATAAACCACCAAGTGCCAGACTGGAAAAAAACAGGGTGTTGTGGGTGCATTTAACATGCGACATCCATAAGTCTGGCTCCATTTATAGAACAGAATCACAGAATCCTAAATGGTTTGGGTGGAAAGAGACCTTCAAGACCGTTGAATTCCAATCCCCTGGGGGTTGGGGTCAGTCCATGTTGTCTCTGTCGCTCCTTCCTCCTCAGGGAGGGCTCCTCACAGTCTGTCCCTGCTCCACCGTGGGGTCCCCCTCACAGGAGGGTCCTTGAAAGAGTGAGTCCTCCCCACGGGCTGCAGGTCTCCACTCACTGCTCCAGCCCGGGTCCTTTCCACAGAGTCACAGCCTCCTTCGGGCACAGCCGCCTCTTCGCAAGGGGGAAACACTCATGAGCCGCAGGGCCACAAAGATGATGAAGGGAATGGAGCACCTCCCTTATGAGGAAAGGCTGAGGGAGCTGGGTCTCTTTAGCTTGGAAAAGAGGAGACTGAGGGGTGACCTAATCAATGTTTATAAATATGTGAAGGGTGAGTGTCAGGAGGATGGAGCCAGGCTCTTCTCTGTGACATCCAGTGATAGGACAAGGGGCAATGGNCAGGCGCTGACGGGCTCGGCCTTGGCCAGAGGCGGGTCTGGCCTGGAGCTGGGGAAACTTCCAGCAGCTTCTCCCAGGGGCCATCTCTGTGGTGCTCCCCCCTGGCTGCCAGAACCTTGGAGCCGGGGAACTTGTGGCCGTTACTGACAGGAGCCGTCGCTGCAGCCCCCTCCCCTGCCGCCAACAAACCCACCACAACGTGTCCTGTGACTAGATTTTCTAGAACCAGTGTCAATGTACCGTAAAGCCGCGAGCACAGGCTGCCTCAGCCTTAACGTGCTGTGTCTGCTGAGAGCACGACAGCTTCCAACAGGGCAGTGCTGGGACAGGCAGCATCAGCCATTGCAGCCTCATCCGTGGCATCATAGCGGTGCTTGATGCTGCATATAATATATAAGGGCCTTCCTCCTTTTAGTTTTCACAGTCCTGCACCTACTCCAGGTACCTGAGATTTTGCTTTCATAAAAAGAGGGGTTTTTATTTTCAAACAAAGCAAGTAAGTGCTATTACAGTGCGTCCACCCTTCAGAGCATTCACAGCACGTGGGTTGGACAAGCACAGCCTTTCCTCTCTGGATCAGGCTTGCCCTCCCGTTTCCTTCTCTCTGACCACACTCCAGACTCCTCTCATGGAGGGGATGCTTTTGCCTCCTTCTGCTGAAGCTGTTGAGGTCAGTCTCTAACGTGCCATATGTTCACTGAGCTGCTGGGAAAGACCTGTGACCCAGACCTTGCTCCATAAATTAATCCTTCACCTCCATTCACATGAACAAACTAATCAGGGTGTAGCGAAGGCGAGAAAATGGCTCTTTGCCCTGAGGCCAAGCAGCACGGCTCAACTCGCTATCCCAAAACCAGGGTGGCTGTGTCCACACCGTTCACTGGGAATGACCCCTCGTTCGTGCTATGCCCTCTGCCGTGCCTGGGGATTCTTTGTGTCAATGGTAGTTGGCGCAGACCAAAACCACGACAGGGAACACGCTGACAGTTGAACGCTGCCCTTGCACCTTTACAGCCCGACACCGTAGGCATAACTTAAGCCCCCCCCTTTCAGCGTCAGGCTAAAGGGTCGTGTTTCCTCTTCCTCCCTCTGGTGCAATTAATATTTCAATGCCACGGAAAGCTGAAAGCTTCCACTCAAGGAAGGTAACACACCTCATCCTGAGGTCACAGCCTGGGAATCACAGCCTGGGATGTGGGGCTCAAACTCTTCAGAGAAAGGAAGGCATAAAACCCTGGCACCCAGCATCCTGCCAGAGAGCCCCACTCCCAGAATTAATAAAGAAAAATCATTCTCATTGCTGAGCCCCAGATCAAATCCACCGAGCCCCAAAGGGCACCCAGCCATCCCCAGGGCTGTGGGACTACCAACAGTGTAGGCAATCATGGGGAGTGACTCCCTCGTCCCCTTCCCCAGGGGAAGCATCCCTTTGGCAGGGGAGCCAGGACAGATGGGTCCATGCAGGACTCACGGACATGGCCCACGTGCCTAAAGCTGTGCTGACCTCTGCAACCATGGGCACCATCCTCCCACCCTGGGCTTTAGCAGGGGGCTGGACCTCCTCCCAACAACCCCACCCTACCCAGTCCAGGTAGATGACACCCATATATCTTCCCTGCCCGCTGGTGCAGCCAGTCCCATTGTGGAAGGCCAGTGGATTAGTCAAGTACCGTTTGCCCTTGGTGAAGCCACGCTGGCTGTCTCTAAAGGGATTGCTGAGCTGTTGCCTTTCCATTTTGGAGCTTTGCAGTCACCAGTTGTGAAGCTTTTATGACTCTCAGTCACTATTAATTTACAAACTGGTAATAATGAGCTCTCTGAAACAGAACCATCCTTCTCAGGAAGCTGCCTCGGCATTTTCTTTGGATCAGGTTTTGTTCTCCTTCTATGCGTTCAAATCTCGCAAATTCTTCAATGTTGCTTCTGCCACCATTGTTAATGCTACTGTTTCCCAAAAAAAGTGTTCAAGTTCCCTTTTTCCTGAAATCGCTTTGGAACTCACTCACTACTATGACGCCACTAACTGGTTTGCTGCACACCATATCTCCTACAGCTCTAACCAGTTGGTCTTTTTTGATGTGCCAAGCTACAAGCTATTGATTCATTTTGCACTTCTCATAATACCAGGGAATGTGAAATACTCTCCTTTTTATTTTTAATATATTGCTGCCTATCCTCACTTTCTCCAACAGTTTCACAGATTTTCAATGTGTTCCTGTCACTATTTCTCTTAATCACCAGATTTTCTGCAGAAGAGCCCATTTACATCAATAAAATCACAATGACCAGAAGTGTCAGGAGAGCTCAACAAGTTCTGATGTTCAAGTGTGCATAACTTGTATTTTACATACCCCTGCCCAGTTTGAAAATCTGAGTCCACATGAGGAGGGAGATGCTGAACACTTCTGAAAAAGTTCATTTTGTAGACAAAATTCTCAGACTCTCTTGAACAGCTTACAATGCAGACCTAACGTGCCCACAGTTGTCTTCATGTGTAATGGAGAGCAGAGAAAAACCCTCCAGTGTAGGACCAGAACCACAAAGCCTATGGTGTAGGCACAGAAACTGCCCTAATGTTGCTTCTAGGATGATATACTCGCTCCAGGATCCTTCCCTGGTGGAGTTGTTGTGTGGTTGATTGGTCATTATATCAATTTACATCAACCAGAGAAGCTGTGGATGCCCCATCCCTGGAGGGGTTCAAGGCCAGAGTGGATGAGGATTTGAGCAACCTGGGCTGGTGGGAGGTGTCCCTGCCCATAGCAGGGGGTGGCACTGGATGGTCTCTAAGGTCCCTTCCAACCCAAACCATTCTGTGATTCTGTGTTTTTCAGCAGTGTTAACTTCCAATGGTAAGATGTCATTAGTCCCCAGAATTATGTGACTACCTTAGGTAAAGAGAGTTTTAGTCTGAACGGCAAATGTTTTTATTCTCCTCCTGGTTTTTGCAGATGCTCCATTTTTTTTTCAAGAATATCTCTGCAACCTCCAGGAGATAAAAAGTTGCATGAAAAATGAAAGTTGGTTTCCTCATACAAGGAGCTACTTCATAGTTCCTGGGGAGAGGTTTCACAATTGTCTTTAAAATTGTGAGATTTGCAATAAAATCATGAGCAGTAGTGACCTCACATTTCTGCCTGGGTAGGACAGTGTGTGTGTATTTTATATCCTAAGGTACAACAGTAAAACATTTCAAAAAGAAAATAAATGTAATGTATTCATAATTGCTAATGTGATTGAGAATGTACATTTAAGAAATGTAATGGCATAAACCTGAAGAAATCTAATTCTGAAAGGAAGCTGTCTAAATTTAGAGTGATGTAGTACTAATTAATCCATTTAGCATTCCATGCTGGTTTCAGCCCCAGGAATGACTAAACAGAGAACTGCCCCTGGCTTAGGAGGGGCAAGGAAAATGAAAGAGGTTGAATTTTTTTTTTTTTTTCTGTCAAGTCAAAACAGATCATCTCAGATCATCTCAGTGGCAGAGGTATTTTTTCCAGGTCGTTTTACACTAGCTGGGTTTGGATGGAAATGCTTTCTGGCAAAGTGGGGGCTAAAAGTGTTGGTTTTCATGCGAGTAAAAGCCACGTCTACTTCTTTGAGGGTTTTATTTGCATCAGGACAGCTAGACAGAGCCCTGAAATGATGAATGGTATAGATGATTCTATGATTCTATGATTCTATGATTCTATGAAATATAGGATTGAAGACTGATGCATCCTTTGAGTGTCTTGGCATAGAGTGCAGGGACTGCGGAGACTTCAGAGACAGAACTGTCACCTGAATTAAGAGCATTAGGTGCCAAGGGACATTACACTGAGATATTTGGGACAGGGACATTTTTCTTTCCATGTCAGTCAGACACGTATAACTGTGGGGCTCTGGTCCAGACGTGCAGAAGGAGGTGGTGAATAGCCATTGGGCTATGCTCGAGCTGTCACTGTGGCTCTATGGGAGATACCACGCCATGCAATAAACCCCTTTTTGGGTCTAGGCAGACACTTGCCATGAAAATATCCACTGGGAGGACTGGGACCCATTGGATAGTGTGACAGGGGCATCCCCTGGGGGACTGTGATGCTGGGATGCTCCCTTGGGCACAGCCCTGGCAGGGAAAAAATGAAAAAGGCTTCTAAAACCAGAATTATATATATACATATACACACTTTATCTTTTAGTATAAATAAGGTTGTTTTTTCATGTTAAGTCCTTACATCATCCCCAGTTTGGCGTTCAGGTGCTCTACAGGATGAGCCAAGGTTGGCCAAGTTCCACCGGTTTGCAGCAGCTCAGGAATTCATGGTTGCGTCTCCGTGGACATGAAGTCATGGGGGAAAGGCAGCAGCAACCAATGCAGCTTGGCTTGCACGGATCCACTGGAATTACGTAATTACTTTCTTCAAGTTAAAAGTATTTCGAGTGTTTAATTGCCAGTGACACATAACAATCTGGAGTAATTATATAATTAGCAAGAAATTGCAGCTCCTGTTAGGTACTTAGAACAAGTCAAATTTAGGTTTGATTTTTTAAAAAGGTGGGAAGTTGTGCACATGTGGCTTTTTTGCATAACGATATGACCTCGAAGAAGTGAGGGAGTCAATTTTTTTTTCCTATCCATAAATGAACATTTCAGTATTCATTTAGAAAACAGTTCGAGTAAGACTCAGTTGAGAAATCTAGTGAAACTGTTATTTTAAAAGTTTTTTGGGATTAATTGTTTCCTTACCAGAAAGCTTGCCATGGTAGGTAATATTGGATTTCAATATCACTTTGAATGGAAAAAAAGAATTGGACGAGCTCCAGGGACAAAATCTTGAGCGGGAGAAGATGGGAGAAGAAACCAGATCTAACACCCCGCTCATAATTCTTCCACTCTCATGGGAGCTGCCCTCTGACACGACAGTGTTATCTGGTACTTTATAACCAGGATTGGAAAAAAGGGCTATCGCATCCGTGCCATATTGCTGATCCTGTTGTTCAAGTGATCAACATTGCATTCATTAAAACCATTGGAGTCTTGCCATATATATCAGCCAAATTTCCTCCCCGAGTGAGCTCCCGACTCTCCCGACGATAAACAATTTTATCGAAGGAACAACGTGAGCCATTTGTACATTGCAGGCGGGGGGGGGGGAAGGAGAAAAAGAAAATGCCTGTGCATTTTCCACTCAGATGTGTAAAATAAAGATCCTGCCTAACCAACCTCTTTTATAGTCTTGAGCGGGGCCCAAGAGATATAATTGATTTGGATTTTTTAAAAGCCATTGCCAATTTCATCAGAAAGATGTCTTGCGCAGCTAAAACCCACCGGGACCCGGCATGAAATAATGGAATGGTTAAGTAACTTATTGCAGACAGCAAGGAGAATTTGTAGCAGAAAACTGTAGGCATGTCATTCTGGTGCCAGGTCAGAGAAATCAGTTAGAAAATTGATTTCATTTGGTGGTGATGCAAAAAACCCAAGGTGCCAGACAAAGGGAGATGGGGCAAATGTAATATTCCTGTTGCAACGCTGAGCCTCTGAATGGGGAGAGAGTGGGAAAACAAGGGGAGAGGGGGGAAAAAATGGCTCGAAGGGCTGCATATGAAGACTGAAATTATACTGCAAACTTTGGAAGCTTCATTGTCACGTGGAAAAGTAATTTAATCGCCAGGCAGACAGATAGCTGTGTCTCAGCTAAATGCAGGGCTGAGCAAACCTCATTGATTTCCATGGAAGGCAGCAGTGGTCAGGGCCAAATCCTGCACCAGGGTCGCAAAAATACTGAGCATCTTGGTGCAGCGATGGGGAGAAAAGCAGCATCCCATGTAATTCAGGTTGTGTCAACCCTTCCACCCAACAACAACCCCCCTCATGCGGTGGGGACGCATCCAACTGGGGCTTGGGGGTACGCAGGGTGGGAGCTGCCACTGGTCCGTGCACCTGGGGCTGCAAGAAAATTTTCCAGCTGCCTCCTAAGCAGACAAAAAGCAGAGGAAAAATGATAAATTATCAACAAGGAATTTGATGGTGGAGATGGGGAAAGTGGGGAATGGGTTTTGGAGATAACCGGTGTCACGCCGTCGCAGATGTAAATCCCTACAGTCGGGGTCTGGCCGTTTACACCACGAGGATCCAGCCCTTTGTTCCCCGCAGACTCTGGGATTAGTGGAAATGAAAAGGATAAAGAACAGACCTCATGAAGCTGCGATTCACCCGAACATTAATGTATGCGCATAAAAGGAACGGCCACCCGGGCCAGGCTGCGGAGAGAAAAGATGCTAAGGTCATTCAGGAGCAGATGTCACCTTAGCAGAAAACAAAGCGGTAAAATGAACAAGCCTCCGTGGACCAAACGCCTTTTCAGGCAGGCTCCAGAATTCGTGTTCCAGTAACAGAAATAAATGTACAAGGGAAAATGTGTGTGTTTGTTTCTTTCTTTCACAGCAATATAATCACATAGCCGCGTCTGTGCGGGAGCTCCTTGAAATAAAGCTAGAACAACGCTTATCTCTTATCAGCACTCAGGATTTGCAATAATGAAAAGATTTGCATAACAAATGCTTCTTCTCCTTGTTCTGCTTGGGATGGAAGTATTAATTTCCCCCACCTTTCTACCGTATTTTTTAAAAATATATCCATCTTAGAGTCAAAACCACAAACCTTTCTTCTTTTTAACTACTGCCTAAGCCCTTCTGCATGCTGACTTTCTCCTGCTGCAGTTTGAGGATTGAAATAAATACATTTTTGCCCTCGTTTGTATCCTCGAAGTCTCCTTATGGCTTTTATAGACTTCCAGAGAAAATAAAGACAAAAGGCCTTATTCATCCCTCGCATGGATTGGTTTTACACCCATGTCGCTCTGCAGGCTTCTGCTGCCCTGTTTGGAGCAAAAGTGGTGAGAGAAGGATCTGCCCCATGTAGTCAATTAATTATGAAGTCAATCAGGAGGTAAATATATGCATTAGCATTGGCGAGGGCTAGAGGGGATCTCTTCTGCTGCATCAGAGCATCTTTATGCACATCAGCCTGCTCTGCCCTTTGATCATTTATGCTGGCGGCCGTGCCCCCCCCCGCACACTCGTGTTACATCTCCCGAGCTTTGTGCCTCGGACAGGCAGCGAGGGGAAATGCTCGGTGCTGCTCTGAGGGCTGGGAGCTGGAGAGATGGACAGACCTCCAAAGGCTCTCTTGGCCAGTGCTCAGCCTCTGCTTGCACCAAGATCATAGAATTATAGATCATGGAACGGTTTGGGTTGGAATGGACCTTGAAGCCCATCCAGTGCCACCCCCTGCCATGGGCAGGGACACCTCCCACTAGCCCAGGTTGCCCAAAGCCTCATCCAGCCTGGCCTTGAACCCCTCCAGGGATGGGGCATCCACAGCTTCTCTGGGCAACCTGGGCCACTGCCTCACCCCCCAAAGGAAAAAAATTTTTCTAATACCTCATCTAATATCTAGCCTAAATCTTCCTTCCCCCAAATAAAGCCTCTTCCTTTCACTCCTCTTCCTGAAGATCAACCTACATTCACTCCAGAACAGCCCTTATCCAATGCATGCTCTTCTGGTGTCCCATCATCGTACTTTCTCCTTGGTAACAAGCAGCAGAAAGCACATGGGACACACCAGAGCAACCGTCAGCCCAAGCTCGTGCTCAGGGTCACGTCTGTAATTTGTCCTCTTTGGGTTGGCTTTGGTTGAGGGTTTGGGTCTCACCCCATGCTCTGCTGTCCTTGCTGCGTGGAAGCATCACAGGACCGTGGTGTCCAGTGAGGACACGGGGATGGGCAACTCTTCCTTTGGGACCCTGCCACAAATCCCTCATCCTGGCTTGCATGGAAGCAATGTTCTTGCTCTTTCATTTTTTTTTCTCCTCCACTGAAACCTTGCAGGGCACTAAAAGGCTTTTTTTTCCACCTAAGTAAATCCTTCGATAAATCTTCATATTTTCTTTTAAATGTAACAAAGAAAGATCAAACATAATGTGTCCACAGGGGACTGGAATATCTCAGTGTGTTACTTACAGTGTGACTTTCTGCATATAAACTAAACTCCACGCTGTTTTTCCCCTCTACATGGAAAAGACAAAGTGCAGAGATAAGAGTTAGACCGGATCCTTTCAGTCCTACAACAAACAGCACGTGCATCATCATCCCCATAGTCCACGAGCAGCAAACTCTTTGGAAAACAAAAAAGAGAAAAGGATTATAGGTTTTTTTTGTTCTAATATCTGATTTCTAACTCATTAATATCACTTCCAATTCTCTGTAAACCATTCTTGGGAAAAAACAACGGCAAATCTGGGTAAAGATGGGCTCATGGTTCAGCTCATGAATTACACCTGTAAATTACTGCAAAACCATATTTTCGTACCATTTTTTGCTACGACTGTGGATTTGTCAGCCAAGTGCCTGGCTTTATGACCGAGGGTGGTCAAGCTGCCCACAAGAATTCTGAGCCATTGTTCGCTCCAGGTCGCTTGGGAAGAGCCTCTGTGAGTCGTCCCTGGAAGACTTATTAGAATTTGCAGCATGAATATTGTTTCCCAAAGTAATCAGACTCTATTCTGACATACCCACAAAATCCAAGATAAAGTCCCATTTCATGTCAGCCAGGAGTCGGAGTATTACCCACGCGGACATTAATATGGGAAAGCAACTATTTCTGCCGAAGAGAGGAAATTAAAAATATTACCATTCTTTCCAGTTCATTGTGCTGGAACGCTCCATATTAATGATATCCATAGGTCAAAAAGGGAAGAGAGGGATGCTTCCTCACTCATGGACATTATGGAGAAAATTTAACAGGCCCTTTATTTATTTATTTTTCTTTATTTAGGACATTCATGCATGCCATGTCTTTATTTCAGGGCACCGTGCTTTTTAATTAGGACATAGGCTTTGGAATAAGCACATTTCAGTAGAATTACTAAAGAAATAGAACCTTAGGACATTCAACTAAAATGACAAGGAATTAAAAATGCCTATTATTTTCCTGATTTCCCCTCCTGCCCCCAGGAATCGTTTTGAGATTGTTGGGTCATCAACAACAATTTTCTTAACTTAAAATAGAAGAAACTTTTTTTTCTTTCCCTATTAGGACTGGAAAAGGAGATGAATCTCTGCGACATAATAAATAATTCTCAGGTCTGACTTTTATGTGAAGTTTAATTTAGTTCAGTCTCCAGCCACCGTTCTGCCATGACAATGTCCATGACTGACTTCCACATTCCTAACTACTTGGGGAAAAAAAAAAATTCAGG
>VZTO01025578.1:30637-56343 GCA_013400615.1 Syrrhaptes paradoxus
CAAAGCCTCATCCAGCCTGGCCTTGAACCCCTCCAGGGATGGGGCATCCACAGCTTCTCTGGGCAACCTGGGCCACTGCCTCACCCCCCAAAGGAAAAAAATTTTTCTAATACCTCATCTAATATCTAGCCTAAATCTTCCTTCCCCCAAATAAAGCCTCTTCCTTTCACTCCTCTTCCTGAAGATCAACCTACATTCACTCCAGAACAGCCCTTATCCAATGCATGCTCTTCTGGTGTCCCATCATCGTACTTTCTCCTTGGTAACAAGCAGCAGAAAGCACATGGGACACACCAGAGCAACCGTCAGCCCAAGCTCGTGCTCAGGGTCACGTCTGCAATTTGTCCTCTTTGGGCTGGCTTTGGTTGAGGGTTTGGGTCTCACCCCATGCTCTGCTGTCCTTGCTGCGTGGAAGCATCACAGGACCGTGGTGTCCAGTGAGGACACGGGGATGGGCAACTCTTCCTTTGGGACCCTGCCACAAATCCCTCATCCTGGCTTGCATGGAAGCAATGTTCTTGCTCTTTCATTTTTTTTTCTCCTCCACTGAAACCTTGCAGGGCACTAAAAGGCTTTTTTTTCCACCTAAGTAAATCCTTCGATAAATCTTCATATTTTCTTTTAAATGTAACAAAGAAAGATCAAACATAATGTGTCCACAGGGGACTGGAATATCTCAGTGTGTTACTTACAGTGTGACTTTCTGCATATAAACTAAACTCCACGCTGTTTTTCCCCTCTACATGGAAAAGACAAAGTGCAGAGATAAGAGTTAGACCGGATCCTTTCAGTCCTACAACAAACAGCACGTGCATCAGATGAGACCCCATAGCCCACGAGCAGCAAACTCTTTGGAAAGCAAAAAAGAGAAAAGGATTATAGGTTTTTTTGTTCTAATATCTGATTTCTAACTCATTAATATCACTTCCAATTCTCTGTAAACCATTCTTGGGAAAAAACAACGGCAAATCTGGGTAAAGATGGGCTCATGGTTCAGCTCATGAATTACACCTGTAAATTACTGCAAAACCATATTTTTCGTACCATTTTTTGCTACAACTGTGGATTTGTCAGCCAAGTGCCTGGCTTTATGACCAAGGGTGGCCAAGCTGCCCACAAGAATTCTGAGCCATTGTTCGCTCCAGGTCGCTTGGGAAGAGCCTCTGTGAGTCGTCCCTGGAAGACTTATTAGAATTTGCAGCATGAATATTGTTTCCCAAAGTAATCAGACTCTATTCTGACATACCCACAAAATCCAAGATAAAGTCCCATTTCATGTCAGCCAGGAGTCGGAGTATTACCCACGCGGACATTAATATGGGAAAGCAACTATTTCTGCCGAAGAGAGGAAATTAAAAATATTACCATTCTTTCCAGTTCATTGTGCTGGAACGCTCCATATTAATGATATCCATAGGTCAAAAAGGGAAGAGAGGGATGCTTCCTCACTCATGGACATTATGGAGAAAATTTAACAGGCCCTTTATTTATTTATTTTTCTTTATTTAGGACATTCATGCATGCCATGTCTTTATTTCAGGGCACCGTGCTTTTTAATTAGGACATAGGCTTTGGAATAAGCACATTTCAGTAGAATTACTAAAGAAATAGAACCTTAGGACATTCAACTAAAATGACAAGGAATTAAAAATGCCTATTATTTTCCTGATTTCCCCTCCTGCCCCCAGGAATCGTTTTGAGATTGTTGGGTCATCAACAACAATTTTCTTAACTTAAAATAGAAGAAACTTTTTTTTCTTTCCCTATTAGGACTGGAAAAGGAGATGAATCTCTGCGACATAATAAATAATTCTCAGGTCTGACTTTTATGTGAAGTTTAATTTAGTTCAGTCTCCAGCCACCGTTCTGCCATGACAATGTCCATGACTGACTTCCACATTCCTAACTACTTGGGGAAAAAAAAAAATTCAGGTACTCCATTTCCATTCTGGCTCTTTGGTCATACAAGAAATGATGCCTGTCATCCTCAATTCCTCCTCTTGCCAATGAAATGCTGAACAAAAAGCAGGACCAAAAGGATAAGCACGCAAAGTTAACGCCGTAGGATTCGGCATTTGCTTCTCACTCACAGGGGAGGAATTACGATGACAGGTGAATTGATCTGGTTTTCCTGCCCAGGGGTGGGTGACAAGCACAGAGAAGCTACAGATAGTCCAAGGATCTTCTTGTGGAAGTCTTCAGAGTACCCGCCTCTCTGCCTGAGCAATAACAAGTACAGAAGTTTCAGGACAGGAGCAAAATCTAGGTGCAGATTGGGAGGTTGTATTAGGTGGATTAGATCCTAGTTCTAACTCACACTCAGGGATTCGTATTTTGTTACTGGGACCAGAACTCATTGGTTTTAGCAGAAAAAGAAGAAACCTCTCTGTCCGGTGAGTCTGGTTCCTCTCTTGGGTTCTACTTGTGGGGATTTACTGGGCTGCTGCTTCGTGGAAGGATGCAGAAAGGCTTCAGATTGTAGGAAAAGGGCACAAACAGTGGAGAGGGTTGCGGTTGTGCAATCCCTGTCCTTGGACATTTTCAAAACCCAGCTGGATGAAGAACCTGGTCTAAACCCAGGGCTGACCCTGCAGGAGGTTGGATTGCAGACCTCCTAAGGCCCCTTCCAGCCCAAATTCTCCTACTGTCCAGTAACATAACACCACCTTGCTGTTAATTTTCCTTTCCTTGGCTTGAACCCCTCATAGTCAGAACTGTTCCCACCTTTAAACAAGGGTCTCTGTTACTAGTCGATGGCCAGGGACATCTCACTTCGATCCCTACTCGGCTCGTCTCCTGCATGGAGGCACAGCTCTGTCTGCAAAAGGAAGCTGGGAGATTAAATTCATTAGAGATCAATGTGTCCAAAATTCAGTGGCAATAAGGGCCGTAAGACAGACAAAATGCAGGATGGGAAAAATCTGACAAGATTTTGATATCTGGTCTAGTTGCCTGGATACTCTCTGCTGGCTCAGAAAACACACGCGCCACTGCCACCGTCACATGGTGTGAGCTCAGAAGTTGATTCACTTCAAGTCAGGATGAATAAACAGAAAATAAAATGTCTTCCATGATTATTTCACGGCCAGAACATTAGCAGAGATATAAATATAAATTGCTAGAGACCTTTATCGTTCACACCTAAGAGTACCTCCGCAGATGTAGAGGAACAAAATTGTCTTTTTGCCACAAGCCTTGGGTTTGGAGCAGCCTATGGTTGCGTTGTGTCAGGAGCATGATTTTGGAAACTGGAGCGTGTTAGACAGTCAAGATCTGCAGCCTACTTCCATATGGTCACATTAATTTCACGGCTTCACCAGCAACTATGCGGAGAAGAAGATGGTGTGCCTTCCACCATCCTCGTGAGGGAGAAGCAGTGCTCCTGCCAAGCAGTTTGTACAGGACAATAAATCCAAGTGCTGTCCCCTCCATGAACAGCGTAGGAGCTTCGGATGGGGCTGCTGAATCCTCCCATTGCTTCTCCAAACCACAGGTCAACCCCTTGTAAACCTCGTAATAACCCAGTGGGCTTTCTCTTCCTGGGCCACGGCACGGGGGAACAAGAAAAATAAAGAGAAATAACTAACTTTGCTTTGCTGAGGAAGGAGACAATATATAACTGCAGTTCTTTTAAAGCTTAAAGAGCTCCCAAAACATAAGGAGTACAAGTCCAGAGAATATAGGGAGGTCCTTTTTAAGGCATTATTACATTGAATTAGCAAAAAAGTGTAGGTCAAACTTTAAGACTTGTGGACTTCTTATGGCAAGAAATGGGACAACTGGTGTTCTGGAGCACCACCATCGTGGAGGATCACTGCCAGGTGTAAGTCGGTGCACACCTGCATCGTCCAAGGAGAGACACCAACATGCCATATCCCGTGAAACTGTTGGGTTTGGATGGATCTCCAACTGGGATTCATTTAAAAGAATCTTCGTTTCCTAAAGTTAGGAAAGCTTTGCAGAAAATGGGTTATTGGCACAGCACTTTTCCTCTGGCAGTCTGTGCTGTGGGCACTTCTTTGGGAAGAAATTACTTCTTCACCATCTTTTTTCTCACATTTTGTTCAGTTAGGAATTCTCAGTGTAAATTTTTATTCCCATCAACTTGGCTTCAAATTTGGAGCTTTGGCTTGGAGGTTTAAAGTTCTGGATCCACAGTCAACAGAAATGTCCTGAGCTGGTCCCTCCCTTTTTTCATGGCTGCACAAGAGAGGTCAACAGTAGAAATTTCTGAGAAAATTAGCTTCTTTATGACAAAGGTCCTTTCAGAAGACTTTGTGAAGATGGCTGTATTGCATATGGCTTGGCTCAAAGTTTTAAGATCCCACAAACATGCCGACTAATCTCAGCACAGCAACTGGTAGGCATGAGTGCCCATAAATATGATGCCGTAGGAAAGATTTAAAACTCCAAAGACCCATCAATTTAATAAGCTTTAAGGGCTATACCTAAAGTGCCAGCTGCCAACCTGCGGGCGCTGCAGCCGGCATGAGATGCTAACATGCTCGTGCTTGACTGCTCAGCATTACAATTGCAAATGGCCTATTCTGCTGTTTCACAACATCAGCCTAGCAACAAATGAGCAGGAAAAAAAACATTTACTGTGTAGCACATTTGAAAAGGCATTTCATACGCATTTAACAAACTTCCCGGTGCAAAACCTACATGCATGCAAGAGCTACCTGCTGTGTGGGAACTCCTCTGAAACCGCATGGGATCAGCGTTGGCCAAAAAATGGCAGAAGTTGGTGTGAACACTTTGGTTTGCTCCCTGGAGTCCTCTCTTCACCAGGAGGCAAGTCTCTTGTGAAGGACAGGATGGATGGATGGATAGATGGATGGATAAATGGATGGATAAATGGATAGATGGATGGATGATGGGCGGATGGGAAGGAGGGAAGGAAGGAAGGAGGGAAGGAAGGAAACCTGGTCAGATATTCCTAAATTAAAATCTAAAATAAAGTAGAATACTTCCTCTTGACACCCATCCAGGAAATAAAATGAGGACAATAAGATATATTAAATTCACTCCGGCTCTCGAAACACTTCTCTCTCCAAAGCTGTGTGCAAGTGATGGGGGAAGGCAGATAGTCTAACAGGGGTAATAAACCAGCCCAACTTCTGTGGGAGCAAAGCCAGGGCATTTTCTGGGCAAGACCTTGTGGGAGAGTCAACAAAGGCCTGGATACAGAAGGACCAGGATGGTGGTGTGGTCTATCCGCATCCACTGTTAAGGTCTTGTGAAGCATTGTGGTCCTGAGCTAAAACTCACAGTTGGACACTGTGAATGCCACCACCACGGCTACTTCTCCGCTGTTTCCAAGCACATCATCCCACAACTCTTGGGAGTTTGTGGGACAGCAGGACCCTGTCCCTGCCATGCATTCCCAGTGGCTTGCTGGGATCTGTGGGACCGTGCCATTCCACATGGCAAGCTGGCAGTGCAGTGTTTGCTGGACTGAGAGACTGATGACACGAAGCAGATGTGTCTCTGACACAGACCTGTTTATTCATGAGGACTAAAGCCATGTTCTTGTGGGGATGTCATCTCCCCAGGAACACCAGCAGGGTCTCTCCAGCGACTGCCCAAGGGATGGGTGGTCCTGCAGGGACAAACAGCAGTGGCCTGAGAGCCGTGACCTCCCTAACCTAATTCACAGATTCAATGCATTTTATTTTATTAATATTTGAGAAAGGGCTTTGAATAAAGACGCAGCAAGGGTATGAAGCACACAGGACTAAGAATGGTTATTCTCCTGGTTACCTGGGAGTTAAAGCCCTTCAGAGCCCACCTTGTCCCACCTGAGCTCACTCACAAGTGTAGACGAGCCCTGTGGCTTCTGATTCAGGGTCTGACTTGTCATTGCACTGACGTGGGCACTGTGCCAGCCAGCACACCAGAACAGCACTTTGCACCCACTTTGCAATCGCTTCAAAAAGATATAAATGAGGACGTTATGTAGGAGATGGGCCAGGTCGACAACGCGCAGAGACAATTCTCTTTTATTGTCTGATATTTCCAGGCTTCTCATAAGCAGGCAGCTCTTGTTTCCTTCCCAAGGAAGAGGTACCCTACAAGAGGCTGTTACGTAGCGCGATGAATAACTTCTGGTTGTCAGGTTTTCACTATTAATTGACTGGCAGAGAGAAAATAAAACATCAGCAACAATAACAGCTCCTTGCTGCCTTTCACTTGAGCTTTCCCAAGCACTTTGCAATCCAGAGTGAAGTAAGCTTCACAGCCTCTTCTGAGGCAGGTGGGGAAAATAGAAGCAAAGGTGCAAGGGAAAAAATTTCCTGAGGTTGCCCAACAAATCAAGACCTGGTTTCATCTCTCTCAGCTCACTCTCCCATCCTCTAGCCATCAAGATGGAACCCACCATGGAAATTAGGGTTGAGTTTGCTCAGTGCTGGGGTAGACTGAGGAAGCTCACACTCATGCTGAAGACCACCTTGATGCTGGAGGTTTACTCCCTGCTTATTGCCCTCCCCATCTCTCCTGTAGCCCCCTTTCAGCACTGGAAGGTGCTGGAAGGTCTCCCCGGAGCCTTCTCTTCTCCAGGCTGCACACCCCCAACTCTCTCAGCCTGTCCTCGCACGGGAGCTGCTCCAGCCTCGGACCATCTCCGGGGCTCCTCTGGCCCCGCTCCAGCAGCTCCGTGTCTGTCCTGTGCTGAGGACCCCAGAGCTGGGTGCAGCACCCCAGGGGGGGTCTCACCAGAGCGGAGCAGAGGGGGACAGTCCCCTCCCTCGCCCTGCTGCTCACGCTGCTGGGGATGTCCCCAGGACACGGGGGGTTTCTGGGCTCCAGCACACGTTGCTGGCTCATGTTGAGCTTCTCATTTACCAGCACCCCCAAGTCCTTCTCCTCGGGGCTGCTCTCAATCCATTCTCTGCCCAGCCTGTATTTGTTGCATTTGTATTTATTTCTTGTATTTGTTTTTATTTTTTAAAAGCAAGATCCTTTTCAAGAAGCAGCACTTGCTTGCAGGATGTCCTAAAAAAGGCATATTTTTCCCCAGAAGCTATTGCAGCATGCACAGGCTGGAGGCTGTGTCTCCAGGATGCCACATGGCTTGGAAAAACCCAGCTGGGCACTACCCCACCTTGGGATTTCATTCTGCTGGGATGAAACTGTTGGGTTCACTGGGAATGCTGGGCTGGGCATCAGCAGCCCTCTGCTCACGGCATGCCAGGACTCAACATGCCGAAAGTGGAGGACGAGCTGCTGCCGCCCTCTGGGAGAGCCGTCAAAACATCTGTGATATTTGGGACTGTTCCAGGACGAGGGAATCAGAAGTGGATCCTGGAAATCTGCCTATTATCCTAATGAGGATGTTTCCGTATTGTGGCAGAGCATTCGCGTACGAGCCGGGGAGGCTGGCGCAGGGGGAAAGGTTGGTCCAAGCGACCTTCTGCATTCCCAAAGGGTGGCCCAACACAAGGGCATTGCTGTCTTCCGCATCAGGGATCGGTTACTGGTCTGTGTTGTGTGTTATTGCCTGTGTAACTTCAATTCCCAGGAGGATTTTCCCATTTAAAAAAAAAAAAAAAAGAAAGAAAGAAAAAGCTTTGCACTGGCTTTTAAACAAACAAAATGTGGAACATGTGTGCACACAAGATTTCACACCCAAGCGCAATTTCCCTTCTAACGTCGCCAATGGCTCGTGCGCGAGGACCTGGCGTAGTGCAAGGGATCGGCATTGCAGGCAGGGAGAGATGGGATATAGGGAGAAAACACAGAAAAAGACAATTTTCAGTTACTGTTTCATCTGGGAGAAATCATGTAGGTTTTTAGAAAAAAAAAATTCAAAACCAGCCCTGCTTTATCAGATGTTTGATCGAGTTGAAAAACCCATTGGCGTTCCCTTCCTGCGCACTGCCACAAGGGTACCGCAAAGCAAATAAGAATTTGAAATAATCATAACTGATCTGGGGTGGCAAGTGACGTTATTTAGCATTTATTGCTGCCAGTCATTCTGGGTTTGCTAACCCCTTTTGGAGTCCCAAGTGGGTAGAGAGGACTCGGGGTTGCAATCACAGCCTGGATTGTAGGGCAACGATCTGAGCTACCAAAGGCTTTATGAATGGCAGCAGGGAAGAAAAATCCTCCTATTTTCAAGATTTTGGGAGAAAAACAAAGAAATATAAATGAAAATCACAATTTCTCCATGCACATCTGACAGAAGGTGATTTGCAACCTTTTCTGAATCCTAAAAATATTCCGGTGGAGCCTTTTAGTGTTTTCACGGAGGTGACTTTGCTCATCTATTCACCGACAGTAGCCCCAGCAGAAATAACTCACAGACCTTCAGGATGCCCATCCCACACCTCACGACTGCTGCTCTAGGAGTAGAACCACACGGACACGACCCACGTGTGCCTCGCCTTCGTTCACTCTACCAGACCTACCAGCAGTGGTGGTGGGTTATTCCCAGGGACTTTTTTGGCAGTGCAGGTTTTCCACCAAATTATACGTAGAATTTGGGGAAAATCGGTGTAATGCAAAACCACTTGTGGAGAACTATCTAAAATAAAGCCCCAGTCAGGACTCAGAAATCATGTGAACAGGTGAAGACCGCATAATATTAAACCTGATGGAAATGTCTACGCGGTGTCACACCGCAGCAGGATGTGTGGTCTATAGGAAGGTCCGTTATGATGGCCATGTGGACACCATCACCTGCCTTAGCAGGGGACCGTTGACACACACGCACATCTCCAACACTGAATTTCATGGCTCCAGCTTGGGTCACTGTCAAAAGATCGTGGCATAGCTCCTTATCTTCTCAAAGCCAATTTCTACTGCGTTCATTGAGTGTCCGAGCGCCTCCTCCCCACCACATCGGAAACACAAATGTGAAACACGTGCTCAGCTTCATTAAAAATTATGCTAATAGGAGACATCATTTAAATTGCTAATAGGGTCGGCTGTTTCTAGTAAGACATGACAAACTGTCTGGAAGGAATTTTTGCATTTTTAAAGATCCCCTTTATTCCCAAAGGGAAGCGAGTTGTTTCAGAGGGGAAAACATATATATGTATTTATATATACACAGGCACACGCACACACAAACACACATTCACATATACAAATAATATTTTTTTTTCCTCCATAAAATGCAACCGCTATGAATTCTTTTATGGGTGGGACTCGATGCACCAGGTTGAATCCATTTTTTTGCCACGGTGGTACTGAGCATGGGAAAGGGGTGGTTTGGTGATGCTGGAGGCAGGATCTGGGGCAGGAGCTGGCAGGAGAGTGTCACTCCATCACCCCGACCACCTCCCCACGCTCCGCACGCGCTAACTACCGCCGGCAGATTAGCAGCTGCTCGTTGCGAGGAATGCTGATTAGCAGCAGGCGGGGGATAGAAAAGCCACAGGGATGGATAAAAGATGAAGCCAGAAGAGGAACCAGGAGATTTGGTCTTCTCTTCCCTCCTGGGACCAGATCATCTTGTAATAAGTTATTTTTATAACAATTTGGAGCAAAACCTATAGCAAAAGGGAAGCCTGGCTGTATCCGTTATGTCTTGAATAGGCAGGACACTCAGCTGTCCCATCTTAAGCGTGGTTTTCAGGTGCTTGCATGCCACCAAGAGTGACATTTCCTCCACGCAGCAGTTGTTAGAGGGAAAACCTGACCCCTGGGAGTGCTCAGCAAACCCATCCCAAAGTGGTGGTGCCTCTGGGTTGTGCCAGTGGGAGTGGGGACAGATGGCAGCATGGCTGCTGGGGACACCCCCCATCACACCATCAATCTGCTGGAGGGAAAGGGCTTCCAACAGGGAGCAAAAGAGGACAGAGAAGGATTCGGAGGCAAAGCCAGGAGATAATGTCACTGAGGACTGCTGGCAGGAGCAGGCAGCTGCCAGAGGACCACAGCTGAGCTTCTCCAAGGGATCTGGGCATCTTCCATCAGCTTCACAGCAGCCTTCCAGCCCAGAGCATCTCCATGTGGTGTTACGGTGCTGACACCACCGACTGGAGAAAATATGTTCTTTGCACCTGCAAAAGAGGGAAATTTTTTTGTCAAAACCTGAATTGGTGCTTCCCCAAGCCTAGGTCAGGATCCTCAGCAGCAGCTCACACATAGAGGCAGTTTAAATTGTGCTGTTGGTTGTCACTTCATGATTTCAGTGATTATTAATAGATTTAAGCCATTATAATGACAGCCATGAATTAACTTTTAATTTTAAATGGCTTTTTCTTAGAGGCATTTGCATTGAACATATCTGGTTCTGCGGGGTTTCCTTATAACCCTTCAGTTTTGTCTATTTTGACTCATGGCTACAAGATAAAAGCAGGAACAGCCTAAATATATGGGTTTTCCCTGTGCTTCAACTCTCCATGCCGGTTTGGAAAACACACCTTAGCCCAGTTAACTTCACTATATGGCTGCCTGGGATTTCCAAGGGTGTTCCAACAGAAATGGGTGCAGACAGATGGGTGTTCACCCCTGCTCTGGGCTGATCTGAACGGGGCAGGGAGATGGCAGGGACAGGGGACCATGTCACCAGGGCTGCCATGTCCCTTGAAGGTGATCTGATCTCAGGAGGACAGGCAAAGTGAAGATCGTCCACATGGATGGACGGTAAATCGCTTTGTTCTGCTCCAGACCCATTTCTAACACCAGCTCGTGTCCATCCTCTCAAACATTCCCCTCCTCATCTCTCTCATCTTGGCAGAATGTATCTAATTAGCAATATGGCAACCACAGGGCTGAGGTTGTCTGTTATTTTATTTTATTTTCCCTAGACCACTGCTTGTCCTCTCCATCTTGGTATTTTCACCATCCTCTCTTGATTTCCTCATGTACCATCATAACTCAGCAGACCAAAGTCCACAGACAAGAGTCACAAAAACAAGAATGTACATCTGTCATCAAAAAAAAAAAAAAAACAGCAAACCACAAAACCCAAGGAAACCCAGCAGGCAATAAACTTGTGCTACACTTAGTAATGCAGGACATACCGGCTGATGGAATATGATTATGTCTGGTATACGATGGGCAGAAAAACTGCGCGACAACCAGGCAACCACTAAATTAAATTTCGAGAGTCCAATTACAACTTTCTCAAAGCGCAGCTTTAGAAAATGCAGCTGAAGCCCAGGATAAAATAAATGCACAGTAGCATCAGAAGATGGCTACTCTCATAATAAAACCTGGGATGCCAGCACGTTCAACAGTGACGTCAGGGCTGAGTTTGTCCCGGTAAACTAAACAGTGCCAGGGTCTGTCCTCCAGCCCCAGCAAGGCTGGGGTGGTGTAGCCACATCCTTACTGCCAACCAGGGGGGTTGGAACTTGATGATCTTAAGGGTCCTTTCCAACCCTAACCATTCTATGATTCCATGATAAATCCTCTTGTTCCCCTAAACAGGGTGATTGCACCCAAACAAACCATTAAGAACAATCTCCAACCCATGCTGCTGTGGGTTTGAGGATTATTTCATAAAATCATCAAATCATAGAATGGTTTTGGTTGGAAAGAACCTTTAAAGGTCATCTGATCCACCCCCCCTGCAAGGAGCAAGGACATCTACAACTGGATCAGGTTGGTCAGAGCCCCTTAACTCGGTGCTACTTGTCCCAGGTCAAAACCATACCAGGGACATGCTGCCAATGACCGTTGGGTTCCAAACTCCATTAAATCCACTATTTCTGACCAAACTTACTCTGAGATGAACCCTGGTCCCCAAGGACATGACATCTTACATCCAGTTTGCAAGTAACCGTCCTGGGTAGAAGACAATGGAGATAAGAAGCTCCATATCCACTGAACTCAAACAGGCTTCTTTGTGGAGAAACACGAGCATTAATGTTTGAGTTGATCGGGCCTTTCCACTTGAAAATGGAACAGGGCTCGTTTGACTGCCACAGAAAGCGCTGAGAAAACCCTTAATACCTGTTGAGAGGTTTCTACTATATGTAAGTTATACATTAATGTTAATACGGATAGTATGATACGCACTTCAGTAAACAGGTGAAAGCACTTTACTTGCCTTGTTTCAAGGGAATTTTGTGAAAAAAACATATTTATTTACAAGGAGAGGCTGTTCAGGAATATCTTGTAGACTGTGTTTTTCATGAGAGAAAAGTGAAGTGCCAGAGACACCTTCAAGGTTCACAGCAGGAGCATCAGGAGGATGGGAACAGTGTTTAGCCCTATGGAAAAGGGCAGTAAGGTCCCTGCTGCACCGGGGGTAGAATAAAGAAACTGTCATCCCAGGTGGGGGATGCTACTCAGCATTTTATAAGAATGAGCTTGAAAGGATTACCTCAACCTTAGATTTATTGCACCGCTGGAAGGTGCTGGAAGGTCTCCCCAGAGCCTTCTCTTCTCCAGGCTGCACACCCCCAACTCTCTCAGCCTGTCCTCGCACGGGAGCTGCTCCAGCCTCGGACCATCTCCGGGGCTCCTCTGGCCCTGCTCCCGGTATTGGATAGGATCAGGACATCCAGAGGTTGGAGTCAGCAGATGAGGAGCTTCCAAAAGCTTGTGCGTTTCTCTTGGGGTTGTTTCCTTTTCCCTTCCCTCAAATTGACATTTTTTAATAGATCCTCAGGAAGGATATCAAAGTTCTCTTTCCTTCAGAAGGTCCTTTAATCCCCCAAAGCTATGGAGCAGCTGAGACTTTGAGGAGCAGCAGATCCAGCGCCCGTCTCTGCAGAGCATCTCATGTGGGTATGACTCTACTTCATCTTCACAACTCCTCGTCATCACGTGTTTACCTGAGGTCTGGATACCTCATCTTGTGACTCCTGACTGGATTCAGAGGGAGGAGTGGGCTGGCAGAAAACTGAATAAATGACTTTTCACAAGAAGTTAAAAATGTATTAGGAGGGATATGAATTGTTGTGACTGCTATCAAGGTCCCTGCTTCTAGAAGTGATACTTGTCTCTTATTCAGAAGCAGGCTGAAGCTCACATATTATATTAGTGGGTCAGCATAGGAATCTGAATGGTATTAGCTGAAAAAATGAAAAATTTGGGTCTAGATGAAGGAATCCTGCCACATCACGCGTCTCTATTGATGACTGATTTAAGCGTTGGCCACACTTATTTCCAGAGCTTGGCAGAAATGCTCAAAGACATATTTCCAAAGACATTTTAAAAGGAAGCAAACAAAAAAAAAATTCTATACTATTTTTTTCAATGGGTATTCAGGGCTTTTTTTACAAGACAAGAAAGGGGTTGTTTTTTGGAGATTTTTCTCATATGCAGTTTACCTTTCTCTTTTCCCCAGTCTCTTCATAAATGTTTTCCATGGAAATTTGCCACTGGTCATTGTATACATATATATTTATTTTAAAAATATACATAAATATAAAATAAATGCAATTTTAGTGACAGCACTTTGGCTGACTCAGTCTCGCTCACTGTTTGCATGACAAGGAGAATTTCAAAATCAGATATACATCTTAAACTATGGCAGCTGTCACTTGCAGCTCTTTACCAAGACACACGAGCGTTCCTCCATCACTCGAGAAGATTACTCAGGATTTTCGGCTGTGACCTCAGCAGACCCGTAAAGCTGCCTTTGCTACCGCGGGCAGGCTGCCTGGGAGGATGACACCGGGATAGCTCAGTGCAGGAGAGATCATGGATTTACTGAAAGGAGCTCAAGAAGCAGCTCCCTTCGTGCTCACAGCTCATCGACTGCAGCACAGCGTGGGTGACTAATGGTCTGCAGGATGCTCTGGGTGTTTGCTCCATGCCCATAGAAGCTCTACAGGGTCTTAGCAGGGTTTCTCCAAAGTACCAAGTGGCCTCATGGGCTTGTTCTGAGTTTTCATTTAGATGGCTAAAAAGAAATGTCACAGAATCATAAAATCATAGAATGGTTCGGGTTGGAAGGGACCTAAGAAGATCCCTTGACCTTCCCTTAGGTCTCATGATGGTAGTTGTCAAAAGTCCTCCCATGGGATGAAGCTTTCTTGTGCAGAAGACAGGCACTGCCAGAGGGTCAGCTCATCCCATCTTCTGGTTACCTCCTGGCATGCACAAGAATGAGAGGATACGTAGAAATGTCTTTGTTGATAGCAACAACGCAATGATGGCATGCACCAGAGAGCTGCACATCAGCAAATTTTAATGACTGATGGCTGAATGTTATGTAGCACTGGGTGTGGGCATAGATGGGGATTCACTGACTTGGGATCCTGAGCAGAGACATGCACAAGGTTCTGCTGCTGCCAGCGCTGGCTCCTGCTACCAGTCATAGCATCAAATAAAAAGTTGCCTTTCACATACACCTCTTCACCTTTCTTTTCCCAAGAGAGTGTACTCGAGACACATCTTTACTGTTGAGAGGCCACAGTACTCTAAAAAACGCTGGTTGCCGTGACCTGCTGGCATTAACAGCTCTGTGTTTTGCTGTTCTGGTAGGTAATTGATAGCTGCACATTTCGGGTGTCACTGATCATACAGTGCAAAGAATTTCATTTCTCTATTTCATCTCTGGGCCTTTGGTTAGTCTGCCCTTAGATGTTTTCTCAGTATAGTTGCTTCCAATGGGAAATAGGCAGTGGCCCAGGGTGCCCCGAGAAGCTGTGGATGCCCCATCCCTGGAAGGGTTCAAGGCCAGGCTGGATGAGGCTTTGGGCAACCTGGGCGGGTGGGAGGTGTCCCTGCCCATGGCAGGGGGTGGCACTGGATGGTCTTGAAGGTCCCTTCCCACCCAAACCATCCTGTGATTCTATGACTCTATGAAACCTCCACCTTCTGCAGGAACAAAACCCAATATTTGAGAATGCCTGAAGCTACGTGGCACAATTCTGTGTGTATGGCAGAAAGTCTGAAGGAGAGGGTGAGTCCGGGCTGTCCCGGAGAGGCGGTGGAGTGGTTAACTCCAAGCACACCCGGCGCGTGGCACCGCTTGCCCTTAGCGCTAAGTGCACTCTGTTGGCTTCCGTTTCTGTTGTATCTCCCGCTAATCCTTCCTCTCGCATGCCTCGCGTAATCTTTCCAAGCCTTTGCCCTATTGGTTGGTGCTGCCTAATCCTATTACGGGGGTTGCTATTTTAAAAGTTCAGCTAAATGATGCTCCAAGCCCTGCCCACGGTTTCACCTGTGTCTGGGGTTTGCTGAGGAAATCGCTGACCCGCCGGCAGCTCCATCAGCGGTTCATTCGGGGTGACGCATTGAAATACTACTTCCGAGATAAAGCCTAAATCCCCCGGCTCTTCCTTAGCCACTCACGGGGCTTGTCCTTACACACCTCCGCACCACTGGGGAAATAAGGGAAGAATTTGAGACTGCGCAGTGATTTTGAGCCTGGTTTACATTGGATGGAAAAAGAATTTACTGGGATGGGAAATAATTAAATATAAATACAAATCAGGGTCCCAAATCTCCAAATCCATCCTGATCCATTAGTGGATTTNACATGAGAGAGAACACCAGGAGACCTGTGCCCACATCTTCTGGCTTAGCCTCAATTCGGGCATCTCGCAGACATCTCTCACCCTCCTGTTCTCTGTCTGAGCAGTCAGGGATGTTTCATTTCCATTTCAGATCATGCCCAGGCACATGGAAAGACCTGTGGAGGCACAAATCTCATCTAGGTGAGGCTCTTTGGAGACACTGAGTAAAGCCTCCTCATCACCAGCCACTTGTCTTTCCCACACTTAGTTATGAACAATTGTCAAGCCCCCAAAATTTCCATTAAAAAAAAAAATCTGTATTCAGAGACATCAGGATTTGTGCAAAAGGAGCTGCTGTCATGTCCTACGCAAATTCCCTTCCAAAAAGCCACTGATTTCTCCCGGCTCTGCGTGCAACAGAAGAAATGAAACATTAACTGCTTGAATTTCTCTGGGTGTTTTTCAGCTAACAACTGATTTCCAATGCAGAAATAAAACGCAGAATACTCACCAAATTTTCCTCCCACGTTGACTAATTTTCTGCTGACATTGGTTACTTTTTTCAGATTAGTGATACTGAAAATAGTAAAACTTCTAATCACATAATCCAAACAAGACAGGTTTCATCTCCTCTTCCTATAGATTTTCCTTCTGGCCTTTCGTTAGAACCTGAATTTTAACTAGTTTGTTTGCTGGAAAATGACTTCCCACTTTAAAAACTTGATTTGATGCTTGTTTGGACTCATGATGGTGTTTTCTCATTATCTGAATCCTCCTTTGTGTAAATAAACTGACCTGCAATTGAGAACAGCTGCCAGGAGAGTTTCCTCCCAAAGGAACTGTGAAAGCATTTTCCAAGATAACCAAAACCAAAGCGAACTTCAGTGAATACACCTGATCCCACCCTGGCAGAGCCCATGCCATTCCCAGGCATCCCATATCCATAACCCAACATCACGTCCTCTCCCATCCCATGAGTCAACATCCCACCCCAGCTCTGGGTGTCCTCCCAGCCGCCAGAAAACCAGTGCAAGGCTGGAAACCTTCTTCTTCAAGCTGCAAAATTCTTCCAACTGCCTCCAGCAGCCAGGAGATTTCCACAGGGCTCAGAGACATGAGATGTCCTTCCGTGCAGGGCCATACACCTTAAAAACAGGCTGAGTGTATTACTGGTCCTTCCCTCGCTAATCTCTCTGCTTTCTTCTCTCCTGTCCCACCAGAGAATCCAGAAAAGCCAAATCTAAGAGGTCCTATGAGCATTTGAGCTGCAACAAGATGATGCCTCTTGCCATTAAACACGTCCCCATCAGCAGAAGTGCTGCACACAGAGGATGAGGACCCGGAGAGACAACATGGTCCGAACGCATCTCCCCATCCTTGTGAGATGGCACCAGTTTCTGCGTCACCGTAAATCATTTACAAAGTCACAAAAGAACACTAATTTCAGGTGAACTAAGTTGTGTAAGCTCATTAGCATCAACAGTGGCCAATGCCATCTTTCCTCCTTCTTCGTGGCTCACGTGATTGACTTTGGCATTCCTTCTTCTCCAAGAACAATGCTGTTAACGGCCACAGTCGTTCCTTGGCCCAGCTCCTGCTCATATTTTGACCCAGCACAGGCAGGTGACCAAACTTCTTCATGTTAACGCTGCATCGTGTATTTTCCAGAATTTATACGCACATCGCAAACGTTCCCCAGACACGCTACGAGTTACCGCGTATGATTTCCGCTCATGGATCAGGGCCAAAGCAACCAGCACTTTGCAAGATCAAACCTAAGGAACATTAGGATGCTGTTCAGAAAATTGAAAATATGAATGAGTCTAAATCTAACTCAGATTGTGTCACAAACACCTCTTTGCCTAGATACAGAAGGAAGAATAAGTTTGAGTCTCTTCTGCTTCAGGAAGCAGCACTGGTGGTTGAATTCGGACAGCCAAAATCAGCGTATGGCCATAGAGGATGGGAGAGGCAGAAAGAAAAGGGGCTTGGATTTCCAGGTAACTGAAGCAGAGCTTTAAGGGGGCTTCTTTGAATTCAGCTGCTCTGGAACTACGGAGGACAATCACCAGCAAACCCCATGATGTCTTTTTAGCATCCTTTCAAACTCCAATGTGATCAAGCTTCCCAGGCATAATGAATTCCCGGGAATTGATGGAGCTGCTCATACACCTGCTCTTAACCCATTGTGAACCCAAAGCAAACCCAAAGCACTTGGCACATTGCCCCAACCGGACATGCCCACCCTTGCGTAGAGGTGCACAGCCGTGCTCTTAGGAAGGGGTGACAAAAAACTGTGACTTCAAAAGAAATGCAAGTCTTGCAAGAAAACTCGCAGAGCCCACAGCCATGTCCTGGTACTTCTGCTTGTGGGAAGAAGATGGAGCCACTGGCAAAAAAGACGCATTATCAAAAGATGGGAGAAATAATGTAAACTTAAATTAAAGGAGGGTACATTCAGACTAGATATATGGAAGGCATTTCTTATGATGAGGGTGGTGAAACACTGGGACAAGCTGCCCAGAGAGGCTGTAGATGCCCCATCCCTGGAAACATCCAAGGTCAGGTTGGATGGGGCTTGGAGCAACCTGGGCTAGTTGAAGGTGTCACTGTCCATGGCAGGGGGGTTGGACCAGATGACCTTTAACTATCCCTTCCCACCCAAACCGTTCTATGATTCTGCAATTCTATGATTGTACTCATTAAAATAGGGAATATAAAGAACCTTTCCCATGAGNTTGTGGGAAGAAGATGGAGCCACTGGCAAAAAAGACGCATTATCAAAAGATGGGAGAAATAATGTAAACTTAAATTAAAGGAGGGTACATTCAGACTAGATATATGGAAGGCATTTCTTATGATGAGGGTGGTGAAACACTGGGACAAGCTGCCCAGAGAGGCTGTAGATGCCCCATCCCTGGAAACATCCAAGGTCAGGTTGGATGGGGCTTGGAGCAACCTGGGCTAGTTGAAGGTGTCACTGTCCATGGCAGGGGGGTTGGACCAGATGACCTTTAACTATCCCTTCCCACCCAAACCGTTCTATGATTCTGCAATTCTATGATTGTACTCATTAAAATAGGGAATATAAAGAACCTTTCCCATGAGCCATGGTCATGATGGACATTTCCCATGACCATGGTCCAGCCCCAGGGTAAGAAAGGTGTTCCCATCCCCCTGCCCCACGCTGTACCCCCCAGCACTGCTGTACCCCCACAGGTGAGGCTGTGGTCACAGACAGGTTCAGCCCTGGTTTATTCCTTCTTTTCCATCCTGTAGGGAGTACAACCCCCTGCCCATACCTGTTGTCAGGATGAAGGGGTTCAAATCACCTTGAATTAAAACAGCACAGCTAGAACCAATGCTTATTTTTTTAAAACCCAAACATTTCAAGGTCAGGAGCTGCTGAGAGACTCACCAACACCAAGTAACACCATAACCAGCAGCCTGAGAATATAAAATTCACTTTTTTATGTAGGAGACCACCAAAGTTGAGTCTCATGGAGGAGCACAAAGCTCCAGGCTGGGCAGCGAGGTTGCAGCATGGCAGACCAGCCCCAGCAAATTCATCTTCCCCTGGTGCCCAAATCCTTCACAGCAAGTAAAGCACGAGGATAAATTTAAACACGTGTTGCCCAAAAGAAGGGGGGATTTCATATTTGCTAAAAGCCTTTTGTGATTATTGAGGTGATGTGGGGAAATGAGTCAAAAAATCTATGTTTTGAAGACCACGAGGGATATTCAGGTTGGGCTGAGGCTTGGTGCTGAAAGCAGGGTGACCCCAGGGATCCCCATAAGATATATATATATGTATATAGATGATATAAATGTATATGTGGATATAGATATATAGATACAGATGTGGGTACATATATATATATACACCAGACCAAGGGCTTGCTCAAGGCAACTGGCACCCTTGCTGGGATCAAAAAAAGCTGGCTGGGGGCTTGCAAGGTATATCTGCACTAACGGGAGGGCAGGGTTAACAGCAGGAGCAAGTGCTGGTGTTTAGAGCCTGGCTGTAAATCAGTTAAATACCCACACCTGCTTTGTTGGGTGTGTCTGTGAGGGGTGTGACATGAAATCCCACTCAACAAACAAATGGTGGAGGAACAAACCTGTTTGTTAGAGAGAATTGATGTACTTCACACCAAGGCTGCGCCTTCCTGAGCTCCTTCTTGCACTGCAAGAATTAATTACAGAGAGGTAAGCATTACCAATCATGTAAATCTCGGATTAGACCATTCGATCCAACTGAATTATGTCTGCATAACCCCCTCTTTAAGCACTCAGATAAAAATTATAGCTCTGGGATAGATCCTGCCAATAATTTTCAGATGCTTTAAGGAATCCGTGCATTACAACTCCTTCTGATTAGCCTTGGCTACGCAAGATTTGTCTGATCAATTGGGGATGGCTGTGTATAGATTTCCAGATTTATTTCCACGTTGCGAGCAAGGCTCATAGGAAGCAAATCACCCCTCTGAAAAGGTGACTCTTGAATAATATCACGGGCTCTGTCTGCAGAGGCTACGTGCTGCTGTCCCCCCTCCCCATTTGCAGCAGAAGCTTTTTGGCTGCTGGGCTCAGCATTTTCCATCGAGGGAGGGGAGGGACATTTCTGCTTCCCACGGTGGCATCTCACCCCAGAACAGGGCAGCACTCGGGTCCCTGAGGTGACAAGGTTAAGGGGGGAGCAGGGCAGCAGAGCACACGGGGCGATTTGGGGTTTTCAAAGTGCGAATCCGTCGAGAATGGTAAAATATTCACGTGCGATCTGGTTTTTCTCCTCCAGTTAACTGAGCCAAGATGACATTGAAATAGGAAGTGGAATAAATATATGCAAGGAGCCTTTTCGCAAAGTTATTTAATTCACCAGAAGGGACACTTACACATACAGCAGCACCTTATTTACATTGAACTACTCTTTATGCATCCTGTAAACATCAGAAGCAATTTCTAATAAATTACAATCCAGGGAGCAGCAAATCAACAATATCATCTGAGTTGCTTAAACGAATTCATTACAAAATCTATCGCCTTCTTCTCTGCGACTTCCTTCAGATTGCATTTGAAAGCATTATTCTTCTGAGTTTTCTTTGCAGGATATATATGTGCAAAAATATCTCCAAGCAAGAAGAGATTATATTTTAAACTTTACTGCCCTTGACCTCGGATCCCTCTGAGTCTATTGTGTTACAGCCTTTCTGGTATCACCGTCGCCGGTGACATCCGACAACAAACAGCCCAAACAGCAGGTACCGGCTCATTCAAATTGAGATCACAGATTCAGCCGTGGAAGAGTTCGAAAAAGAAATCCTTAATATTTCTACAACCTCCGGGCTTCTCTTTACCAGAAAGGATGTTCTCTGCAAAGTAATAGGAAAATGTAATATTGTTTGCCAGTTTAATTGGATGTGCTCCTGCCCTATTATGAAAGAGATTGTCTCTTGCTGACCATGTATAAAACATAGGATGCTGGTGGCTCACAATGAAAAAAAAAAAAAATAGCAGCAGTGATTTGAGATGATGTGACAGTGATTGGGACATTTTCTTGGCCTCCATTTCAGTGCAGAAATGGAATTTGAAAAGAGGTTCTTTGGGGTGGGTGTCAGTTTGACGGAGGATGGCTCCATCTTGCCCAAATCTCTGCGTTATTGAAAAAAAGGTCCAAGGCAACCCCAATAACACAACTGATATGTCCAAGGCAACCCCGGTAACTGATACGAGGTTGGCAATGCTCGTCCCTCATATCCCACCGCTGCCGGCAACGCAAAAACCCATCACAGAGAGGGACGGGGATTTGGGGGTACGATGGAGAGCAAAGCAAGAGCTCCTGGGGGGCTGTTCTTGCTCACCCTTCACAGACCTGACGGCTATTTATTCCAAAACTGGAAACTGGAAGAGCGTAAAAGGGAATCTGGGCAGAGATGATAAAGAAGCGGGTTCATCTGCGGCAGAAAAGCCTCATCCCGGCGGCTCCGCAAAGCTCTTGTAGCTGTGAATCGGCGGGTGGAGTGGTTGGAGTAGCTGCCGTCTGCCCTGCTTTCTCTCCGTTCATTTATGGAAAGCCACGAGAAATATTTCATCCCCTTTGTTGAGCCGGTTTCCTTGCACTCAGGAAGGCGGAACAAGTGCATTTATGCTCTCACTCCAGGACTTGCTGATGGCCGTGAGAGGCAACTGGGGACGAGAACGGGGCTTGTTACAGCTTCAGAAATTCACCAGTGGATGCACTGGGTGAGATCGAGGAGAGATCTCTCGTGAAACAGCAACGTGCTGGTTGACCTCAGCTCCCCTGCGGAGCAGCCGTGGCTACAGCAGAAGGCTTTCCGCCATGGCGAGGTGGTCTTGGGTTACTTCCCAGGGTCAGCCATCCCTTCGGAGGTGTGGAGCTGCAGGTGGGTGACGTCCAGGGAGACCCTGGACATGGGGGAAGGTGGAAAGAGCTGCCTTTGGGGTATCATGGGGGTTGCAAGACCCCAGCTTCAGTGATCGCCTCGGTGATGTCCTACCACCAGAATGCAGGGAGCTGCACATTCCTAGGCTAATAAGCCAAAAATGCCCCATCCCTGACCCAAAAAAAGCTGTGTTTCCCATCTCCCATTCACCCCGGCCAGGACCAGAGGAGATATGTGGACCCTTTGTGATAAATAGCAGAATTTAGCTGCGCACTGACTCATGAATAAGCCTATGCTGGAGCCTCTTCCCTTGCCCGTGAGATGGTCTTTGGGGTGGGGTGGCCATGGCCGTGGGGTGCACATGCAGTCTCAGCCTTTCCTTGTTGCCCCCACATTGCTGCTGGCTTCAGAGACACCACAGAGAAGGTCTTGGCACTGGGAAGTAAAATAGTTGAAGTTTGGAGAGGTTCATCCTACCCTGCTGAGAGCAGAGATTTCTAGGTGATGTGTAAGCCTTGCTCTTCCCCTCTATCAAAGGGCTGAAGTACATTTTCTTGTTTTTTAATAAATTAAGTCATGGAGAAGGGTCTAGCTAGGGATTTCTCTGCTCTCTGGTGTGATGCTTTCAACAGCAAGCCTGGTCCATGCTCCATGGGACATGGTTTAGTGGGTTCAATGGTGTTGGGTTGATTGTTGGACTTGATGATCCTTGAGGTTTTTTCCAACCTTAATGTGATTCTGTGTGGGGCTGGTGTAAATTTAGAGCTAACCCACCAAACCCACTATGTTCCTTCTTGATTTCTTCGCCCATAAAATGCCTTCCTTGGTCTCAAAAAGAGGGAAAACTCTGCACTTTGGTGTATCTTTGCAGCCAGCCATCCCTCAAGACGAGAAGGAAGACTTTTCCTCGGGTATAATTATTTCCTCTGACAGACCTCCCACGGCAGACTGCTGCTCTGCTCATCTCTCCAGTCCCTGCACATGTTGACATGTCTTCTGAATTTTGGAAAAGGGGCTTTTTTTTCCACCAATTTATGATATTTGCTAAGAATTGTTGCGTTTCATTAATGGACTAGATAGGATCGATGGCGGTTTGATTAAGGAGAAGACCAGATGAGGCTTGGTCAAAGAAGAAGGCTCAAACCATGAAGATGGGGCTTAACTCTTGGTGGGCTCCCTGGACCACCCTCATGAAGGTGCATCCCCACCCCACACCTCAATTCTGCATATGTAAAACAGACCTAATTTTCGGTACTTTAAATGGCATGCAAGCCTTAATTAACATTTTTGAAGAAACCCTGGGAAGACCTAGGACAGGGAGCGGTTTTTGCCGTATCTGAGCAGGCATCCTTCCAGGCCTGGACCAGCAGCAGCAGCTGGCTGCCGTCCAACCTCTCTGCGCTCCCCACGCTCCGGGTTTGTTAACATCCCGCTCAATAACACCGTGACATCAAATTCAGCTTCAACTTTTCTCTGGTTCAGCTGCGGCGTGGGGGTTTCTTTTTTTTTCCCCTGAGCTCGCACCCTAAATCCTATTTTTCCAGCTCTTTTGAGCCCCGCTGGGAGGTATTAAGGTATTATTCCCCGTTGCTGCGGGGAATGGGGCGAATGCTAACGAGGGAGATGCGCGCCCCATCCTCTCCTGTAAATCAGTTCATCTTTTCATACACCACCTCTCCCACTGCCACGAGCTTTTAAAAATAACAAATTGCTGGATATTCTTCCTTTCTCCAGGAGGGTGACCCTTAGGGTTCGCAACGCGGAGCTCCGATGGGTAAAAAGAAATTTATTTTCCAGGGGAAAAATAAAAAAGGGAAAGAAAGCTGCAACTCTTACATGATCACGTGGCGTTGAGGAATTGGACCTTTGGGGGGGGGGGAAAAAATAACAAAACAAACACAACAGACTGCTGAGGAACTTGATAAATTTAAGAGCTGGTGAGCACCCGCCGCCGGACCGTGAATTCGTCGGGAGCGGGGTGGTTCTTGCTCTGCGCTGCGGGATGAGGGATGCAGTCAAAGGCGGGCTCAGGCAAATATGATCCTATTAATAATCAATAACCGCTAGCGGGGCGAGATGATTCCGGCCGGATTGGTCTATAATTGCTATTATTGTGATTCCGGTTTAAAAACCAGTTCCTCTTCGCTCCTGCCACAAGCGATGCGAAGGGGCGTATTTTTAATCCATCCGCAGGCACGGTGCAATCCATCACGCGGCGTTGTACACCGCCTGGAACCGAACGGCGGTGCCGAGCGAGCGGCGAAACATTTTTGTTATTTAAGTTCCAGGATGTGAAGTTTATGTTGATTGCTCTGAGTATCATCTGGGAAAGTTAACTAGCATTAAAGTGTTGATCATGTCCCACTTTCGCAATCATATTTGCATAGCGCACAACGGAGTTTAGCAGGAAAAAAAAAAAATTAGCTTAAGTGGTGTTTTTCATCAGCCCTGTCAGTCTCATACTGTTTGCTTCATCTCGGTACACGGGGCATTTGGTGACAAATGGTTATGACATTTTTCATCTAAGCATGACGTTATTATATAATCGTCGGCTCCCGGCTCATGGCTGCATCCTCGCAGAGGGAGAGAGGAGGGGATGCAAACAGGGGCAGAGCAGAAAGAATTGGGATTTTTAGATTTATTTTTTTTTTTATTCTCCCCTTGCAAAAAAAAAAAAAATTCAACCTCTCTCCCTTCCCCCTATCCAGAAATATTCCCGTGGGCAAATGGAAAGCATCCTCCTGTTCCCATTGAAGTCGGCAGCAAACCGCTCGATAGACAGGACCCGGATACAAACAGGGGCGACCTCCCTTTGTTCGGGGTCTGGCGCGGCCGAGGACCACTGTCACCACTGTCACCACTGTGTTGATAGGCCTCCTCCTGCCTCCCAGCATCAGCCCAACCTGGGCAAAGTCTTTCCCCCCCCACCTCTAATTTATCCCTGGCTAAACGAGGGAGAAGCTGGCTTTGGATTTTTACTGCGGCAATATTTCTCAAAGATAATTGAAACATTTCCTCGGCATCACCAGCGCAGGAATAAAATCCCCGGAGTTCAGGAATAAAGCAGGAATAAGGGCCGTCCATAGCAATTTGGGTTGGGTTTTGTGTCCCCCTCCCCACACCCCACTTTCCGGCTGGGTTTGATAGCTGAATTTAGGAAAGCAATTTCTTCCTGACCTGGATGAGTGGGAAGTTTCCACCTGCGTTTCGCAGGGTGTGACAGGGGCAATTTCTCATTTAGGGCTCCGGCTTCGGTTGTGCATGAGGAGCTTTCCACTCCTGTGGGTAAATACGGCCGTAATAAAGCTCAGCCTTATTACAGAGCGTGATTTTAGCCCCAGCACCCCCTCCATACATTCAGCAATTCATCCTTATTGCCATTAGGAATTCAGATGCTATTTTACGGAGGGGGAAGGGAGCTGCAAGAGCACAGCTTATATTTTGCAGATTTTTTTTGTTGTTGTTGTTGATGCTTTACTCTACGAAACCTCCTGGAGAAAGGTTTGAAGGATGCTATATGGGGAAAAAAAAAAAAAAAAGGATTTTTTTATATCGTTCGGTTTCTCCCTGCCTGGCTCTCGGGGCGTGCAGTATAGGATGCGCTCGGCTTTGCATTAATAATAGTCCAATAAAAGCAGACAAGATTCTTGCTTAAACGCATTGAGTTATGGAGATCCTCATTCTAGCACATCAGCGACGAAACAAAAGCAGATATCGTGGCCTCGCAAATAAAAAAAAAAAAAAACAACAAATCCTGTGATCCAAATGCAAGCCGACATATGGTAGAAATTGCCTGCAGCCCTGCTGATTTACAGAACTGTTTTCACTCGCAGATAATTCATTAAAAATCATTTCATACTGGCTGGATATACATTAAAAAATATTTATTTGTGTAAATATCAGTCATGAAGGTTTTGCGGATTTTTTTTTT
>VZTO01025578.1:63095-107076 GCA_013400615.1 Syrrhaptes paradoxus
TTTTTTTTTTCCTCCCGAGGAAAGGCCCCTCTCTCCGTTTTCACAGCTGACCTTGATTTAAATGTCCATACAATTAAGGCACGCGGTGAATGCCAAGAACGAGGCTGAACAGCGTCGAGGCTGGAGGTGGTGGAACCCCCCCCCCCAAAAATCCCCATCACCCTCCCAAAAAAAAAAAAAATCCCGGCCGCGGGGCGCGCAGGCAGCGCTGCGCACCGGCGCAGGTGGCACCCGCAGCGCTTGGAGGGGGGGGGGATGGAGAGGCTTTGGGGGGGTGATGGCACCTTTGGGGGGGTCACTGATGAAAAGAGGGGGGTGTCTGAGCGCGGACATGCACCCCGGGGGTGGACACTGGAACTGTCACTCGGGGGTGACCCGCGGGTGGGCCCTGGGGGGGTGGGACCGCGGCTGCTGTCCCCCCGGGTGCTGCAGCTTTTGTGTTTTGCTTTTTTTCTCCTTTTCTCTTTATTATTTTTTTTTTTTTCTGCTTAAAAGCAAGGACAGGTCTTGGGGGTCATGGGGGCTCACGCTGCTCCCCAGGCGGGGGGGGGAATACTGGGGCAAAGCCGCTTTTCTTCTTTATTTTTTAAAGCTTTATCGTTATTATTATTTTTATCATTGTTGTTATTATTATTCTATATTTTTCCGGTGGCTGTTTTTGTGCCTTTGCCCTCCATCCCCCCCCTCCTCCTTTAATCCTTATAATTTAAATCAAAAGTGAGGGGGGGAAGAAAGAGGGGGGGAAGCGCTGTGTCTGCAGGGCGAGGCCAGGCGTAAATCTCTTGGAGGGATAAACATGTCATTTGTTCCCTTTGTATGGTAATGCTGGGTGTCCCGTCCCCCCCCCCCTCCTCCAGCTGAACCCCCAGCAGCTGCCCCGGCCATACATCCTCCCTACAAAAGATCCCAATTACCCATCGGCTGCCTCATTATACCCCTGACACAGCCCCGGCGAGAGGCGTGTGTGCGGGGAGCTGAGGGGAGGGGGGTCAGGGATAAAAGGGAGGGGGGGAACAGCACCTGAATTATTCAGAAAATAAAATAAAATCCAAGAAACTGGAAGCCTGAGGCAGTGGGAGGGGAGGATGCCAGAGGGATGCTGCGACCCCGCGGCCTAGAGATGCTCCGCCAGCACCCCGCCTTTTTATTTTTCCCTTCCTTTTTCATGCTTTATTATTTTTATTTATTTTTTTCTCCACCTTTTTGGCTAGAGAGGTGCCTGGGAGCCCATGCCATCCCTGTCCCCACTCCCCACTGGGCCCCTTCACCCCCCCTGCCCTTCTCCCATCCCTTCCCTTTACAGCCAGAGGCCAACCTGCCCCGCATCCCTCCATCCCCACAGCCCAGCGACCATCCCAGTGCTCCCAGCGGCTGCCTCACACTGGGCGAGGAAGGGCCTTACTGGAGGGGACGGTCGCCCACCCCATGGGGCAGCTGCAGAGCCCCCAGGCTGGGGGCCATTTGATGATGCCGTGGGGGGGTCCGTCTCTCTTTGCAGCCCTGTGTCAGACCCTCGCCTCTGGGACGGTTCTCGTGGGAGCACTGACAGCAGCGTGGGGTCCCTGGGACACCTCTTTGCACCCACCCTCCCCGGGGGTGCTGCAGGTATTTGGGGGCAGCCCCCCCTGCGTTTGCATCCCGGCTGGTGCGGGTGCCGCAAGGAGCCCGTCGGGTCGTGCCGTGCCAATAAAGCTCTTTCGCTGCGGGTTCCCGCATCCTCTCCTTTGTTCGCGGAGGTTTCTCATCCGTCTTTTCCAGTAGCAGAGGCAGGACCCCCCCAAAAAGACCTACACTCAGCACCAGGTGGAGGATGACTGTTAAAATCCACCCCAAAATAAAAAAAAACTCGACCTTTTGATTTGGGAGCCTGCGGTCGCCTGCTCAACCATGGGCAGGAACCTCCGCATCCTGGACCTCCAGGAGGGTCTGAACTGGCAGAGGGCTCCTGTTTAATGAATAAAATGTGTGGGGGGTAAGAGATTTGGGGTCCCGTCTATTTGGGACGGCCTCCACCCCCGCAGGCAGCTCCCTGCCCTGCCGCAGGATGCGCTGAGCATCCCTCCGCCGAGCATCCTTCCGCAGAGCGCCCAGCCCTCGCCCAGCAAGCTGGGGAAACGGCTTTTCCATTACGGAGCTGCGGCATGGGAGAGAGAAAAAAGGTCTAAATAACCCCAAATAAATAAACAACCCATTTATTGCTTGCAAAATGGCTGGGACGAAGAGACGCCATCACCTCGCACCTGAAGATGGGAGGCCTGGTACCCGGCCAGAGCCCGGCTGCCTCCCCTGGGCTCAGCACCAGGGGATGGATAAGAGGGGGGGCAGGAGGCTCTTATTAATATTAATCCCAAGAAATATTGCTATGCCCTGAATAAATCAGGCCAGGGGGTTTCTCAAAGACCTTTGCCCCCTGGAGATGAGCTGCGGTGCGGCCCCTCCTCTTCTGGGTGGAAGCTTTGGGTAGGGAAATGGTGCAGGGGGGTGGACAGATGCGTTTGGGTTTGGGTTTTTTTTTTGCTGAGGGATGGAGGAGGAGGTGGCACGATTTTATTCTAAGCACGTCAGCTCCCCCCTCCCTGCTCCCTCATCCCCTCCTTCCTCCCTCCACCCGCAGTCCGATGTAAACATAACGGCGAGAAACCTGCCAGGCTCCGTCCCCAGTTGGATTATAGGGGGGGAATTAAGCAGCTTGTGCGAACGTTTGATTAACGTGGCGATGCCCCCGAATAACCTTCAGGCATCTGGCCTCAAGGTCATGTGTTGGAAGGGGCCGGCGGGGATGGGGAGAGGGACCGCGGGGTACCCAGGATGCGGGGAGAGGGAAGGGATGGATGGAGCTGCCGTCGGGGATTTTATGCCATTTTTGTATTTCTCCCCGCCCACGCCCACCCCCTGACCGATTCACTCGTCACTGCAGCGCTGGTTTGACTCGAGATGCTCCAGCGGGGAGGCGGAAAGGAAAATGTGGGAAATTCCTCTATTTCCCTCATTCCCCAGCTCTCCATCGAGTCCCAGCCCCATCCAGCTCTGCTATTCACCCGACCCCGTGAAGGATGATGGTCTCCACACGGAAAGGTCTTTTCCTCCGCATCCCCGCAGCATCCAGCTCCTTTTTACAGTTTATTTTTACGCTGCGTGCCTCCTTGAACCGCCAACCAACATATCTCCTAGCAGCAGCAGCAGTCAAAGTGGGCGTTTTATTGGGAAATCTAATCAGGATTCGAGGGGAAAATCCTTGCTTAATATCTTAGCTAAGCAACCAGCTCGATTAAATTGCTTAGGCTATAAAAAGGACCAAGAGTCCCATTTTTTTTTCCCCTTCTGCTCTTCCTGGACAGCACCGTCATCTCCGCGCACCACTCCACCGTCTCCAAAGCCCAAACGAGCCTCAATGACACACAACTCACATGTCATTCCCCGAGCTCCCCCTTCCCCGCCTCCCCCCAGCAACAGAGTCAGAAATCATCTCAAACGCTCTAAATTTAGACTGCAAACGGGGATTCGGGTGACATCACCGCTGGAAATTAAGGGGTCAAGCAGGGAAGCTGAATGCGGTGCCCTGAGGAGCAGCAACGGTGATTTAATGATGCTCCCCCAAACCGTGGCCACCCCATTTCTCCCATTAAGCATCCCCTCAAAATATATTTTGCCCATCACCCAAAATGCCCAGAATCGGACAGTAATTAGCTTAATTCCAATCAGAAAACCGTGGGGACCCAATGGAGCAGCTCTGCCGAGATGCTCGGTGTGAGTGTGTTTGCTCCAAGCCTGCGGGCAATGAGCAAAAAGGAGCAAAGCCCACGAGCTTTGACCGGCACGGAGGATGGGAGGAGAGGAGACTCACATCTCCGGCCGACCCGGAGCTGGAAGGCGGGTCCAGCCTTTGCTCCATGGCTGGGGATGATGGAAGATACGCCGTTACCATGGCACTTGCGCAGTTGTGCGTCCATATGGTCCCCAGTCGTGCTGCGATGAGGGGGTGGTGATGCTACGATGGCATCCTGGTACCTACAGCACATTTGGCATGATTTTCTCTGCAGCCAAGGGTCAGAGAAAAAAAAAAAAACAAAACACACGGCACTGGGCTGAGTCACAAGGTGGGAATGGGGCTGCTCTGAAGCAAGTGGTCCTGTATGCCGGGGATGAAGAAGACCTAACCCTGATCCTAACCCTTACACAATTTCCATGGCACCCATCGCACTGCTGTTGGAGGGGCAGATCCCGACCTCCTCAGCCAGATCGGATGGGTTGGACGGCAAGACTTTGGTAAGAGGAGCTCAAGAGGCACAGAGAATTCAGAAACTCTCTGGACCCTCATGCAAAGTTTTAGAGGTGATGTAGCACCGGGTGAAATCGCAGTTCTTTAATCACTACCAGGAAAGATTGGAATTGTATCACCCACTCCTCATGTGAACCTATACATCGTGATACATAAACACACCTGTATTGGTCCCAAAAACTCTGATCCCTAAATTGTCCATCATATTGTTTAGTGGGAACATCACTATTTTGGGACACAAACCTGTCCCAGTGCTAAAAGCCACAGCAGCAGAATCCCAGATCCTCCCTGTCCTGCAAGAACACGGTGTTTTCAAGGGACAAGTCTCTCTCTGGATGTTTTGGGACCATTTCAGCCAATGTGCAGGACAGCAAGAGGATAAAATGTCCCAGTGCTTGGTCACTGGAGGTGGCCGGCGGCACAATCTCTTCCCACTCCCAAGGCAGGCTCTGAGCAGCCTGGTGAGAGGATTTATCCCCTCTGGCTGTCTCTCTCCCAAAGGTATTTAGGGAGCTGGGGATGGAGGCTCAGTGGAGGATGCTCCTCCTATCCCTTGCAATATTTTAAGCAAGGTCTGGTCCTCAGCAAGAGTTCTCCAACCTCTGTTTAGCAGCCTTTAGTTTGGGGAGATAGAGGAGGAGTTGCAGAGCTGGGATGCACCCAACCAAATCTCAGCTGCCCAAAGGTCCTGTCGTGCCTGTGAATCCCACCCTGTGAACGTCCATCCCTGATGGACAGCCACCCCTCGCCTCCAAGACAAACCACCCTCTGGAGATGCCCATCTCTCTGCCCGCCCAGGAAACAGTCCAGCAGGTAAACGGAGACCACCCACACGACCTTCAGATGGCTGAAATGAAGAGAGATGTTCCCCAGCCCCAGTCTGTGAATATCATAGAAACACAGAACCATAGAATGGTTTGGGTTGGGAAGGACCTTCAAGAGCACCCAGTGCCACCCCCTGCCATGGGCAGGGACACCTCCCACCAGCCCAGGTTGCCCAAAGCCTCATCCAGCCTGGCCTTGAACCCCTCCAGGGATGGGGCATCCACAGCTTCTCTGGGCACCCTGAACCACTGCCTCACCCCCCGCACAGGAAAACATTTCTTCCTCACATCTCATCTCCATCTCCCCTCTTCCAGCTTCAAACCGTTCCCCCTCNAGCCTCGGACCATCTCCGGGGCTCCTCTGGCCCCGCTCCAGCAGCTCCGTGTCTGTCCTGTGCTGAGGACCCCAGAGCTGGGTGCAGCACCGCAGGGGGGTCTCATGAGAGCCATGGAACTGTTAAAATGGTTTGGGCAAGAGGTAGAGGCCAAGCAAGATGTTCCTGGCACAGACTACTGCTGGGGGGGAGCATAACCTCTTGTAAAGTCTGGTGACATCCAGGAGAGGCTGAGATGATGCTTTTTGGGACCTGCTGCCCACAGCACCTACATCCTTTGGTGGTCCATGACCCTTCGCTGCCCTCCCACTCGTTCTGTGGTTTTTGGCGTCACGATAAGGCTGGAAAATGCCGATGTTGCCCTTTGCGTTTCACGTTCACCTTGCTGCAATGGTGACAAATAAATAAACCAACAGGACAGTCGTCCCTTCAGCCTCTCGTCCTCCTACAGGCACAAAATAAGACAGGGCAGAGGAGAGGGAGGAGGTTGGGGATGGAGAGACAGCAGCCATCGATGCTGCAATCTGATATAAATCACTTTGACCATGGCAGCCTGCGAGGGTTTCTCCGTCGCCGACACACACAGTGGAGATTTTATGAATGTTTGCTTATTTGTACGGAGACTTTTCATTTTAAACCAAGACGTGCTGAAGCATTTCCACGTGGCAGCAGCCGCAGAGATGAGCTAATGAGAAACTCAGTCACTTCCCTGCGCACACGGGTCTTCCTCCGCAGCCCGTAGTCTCCCCGATAATATCTTCTATAGGGAAAGACAAAAGTAATGCGGATGCATGTGTAATTTCCAATGTCAATGTGCTCAACTGTGAGTTGGAATCATAAAAGTTATTTCATTTATTACAATCGTACATAAAGCCTCTTAGAGCCGCAGACTTGGAATAGGCAATTATGCCCATAGGTTAATAACAACCAGCGATTTGACTGACAACTGGAATTAGATTTAAACACGGCAGAGTGGCATGCTAAAGGCACTTTATTAAAACTGTGGCTGGGGATTTGTTCAAAATACCAGTCGCATACCTTTCCTGGTGAAATATTTATAGATAGCGCTATATTGTGGCCCATTATATTGCGTTTTCTTCTCCTTTCCCTTCCTACTTTGAGTTCTGCTATGGAGCAAGGAATTTTGCTAGGGAGATTTTCCTGGAGGGACCACAAATGCCCTGGGTTGCTTAACACGGGGAGACGTGATGGAATGTGATGGGCAGTGGGAAGGTCCCATGCAGCAGCGATCCTCTCTATACCTACCAGGGACCTGAATTTACCTCTCCATCCTCTCTCTGTGTACGCTCCCCAGTGCAACATTCTCTTAACATTGCCCTCGTTAGCACAGAGTTAATGATCCCGATAGCCTGGACAAAACCAGGATTCAGTTACCAAGACACTCAGTAAAAGAAATGTTGTTTGATTCAGTTGATACTGTGAGTTTTTCCTGTTCTGCTGTAAGGAAAGGTTGCTCACATGAGGTTAGTTCAACATGGGGATGGATTGTCTGGAGCTGGGGTGGACTCCCCACTCCTGGGGAGTTTTAATACCAGGTTAGAAAAATGTGTGTTGGAAACGACAGGATAAAATACTTGATCCTGCCTTGGGGCAAGGCAATGGGTTAGAGTCCAGTTATTTCTTACCATTCTTGGAAAAAAAACACTAAAATGATTTCAAAAAATAGCTAAGGGGCAGCAAAGCTTCCGGAGATGGACCAAGTGACATCCAAAACTCTTGTTTCAACCTACATTGGTCCAGGAGTCCAGCTAACCTGTAAATTAGGATTAAAATCCCAAATGTTCTTTGTGTACCTTTGCCATCACTTGCAGCCAACAGAAAAGACATCACATCTGAAATGCCCATAAAATTAACTCTTAATTCGCCTCTCTTGCTTTCTTGCCTCGTTTGCACGGTGTTGAAAAAAGAGCTGGCTTGCAGCATCGTCCAAACCAGCAGCCATCCATGGGCCAGGGGTTAAAACCCACTGAATCAGACACATTGTGTTTGACTCAAGGATTTCTCTTGAAAATTATCAGGATGAAAATTAGTGGAGAATAAAGGGCAACATGATCTCTGGAGAGGAAAAGGGAACAGTCCTTGTTTGCAATCCCCTCAAGTCAGATGATACAAGTAGACCTCCAAGCTGGTGGCCAAATCCAGCAAGGTGGATTCCAGATGTGCTTAATGGGGGAAAAACTCATCCAGCACCACACTGGCACAACAGAGTGTGTACTCCAGATCTCCAGACTCCCATACTTCTAGAACAAAACCTGATTAAACCAGGGTTTAATCAGAAAGTAGATTTTCCTTAGTTTCATGGAACGGGAAGCTGGAGGTGCACTCTGATAAAAAAGGAGCTTGAATCCACCCCTCCATCACCACTGCCTGCCCAGCCGAGCAGCGCAGTCCCGAACAGCAACCATCCATGGACTGGGGGTCCCCAGGGTTCCCTGGTCCCCAGGATGAGGAGTAGGTTCCAGCAAAGCTCTAGCTCCAGATGTTGGTCCTACAGACATCTCCCGCCAACCTGGGGACTCAACCTTTCATTTCAAAGCCCTTATTACCCAACAAATAAAAAAAAAAATCGAAGTCTGAGAGTACCACCTATAAAAAGATCATCCTGATGCTCCTTATGCATTAAATATGATGGCTCAGAGCCTTCCTGTGATGCCAGGGCAGGCAGGAGAGCAGGTCCCTGGGCTGGGATTACCTGGCAGTGGTCCTGATGCTGAAACCTTTCCCCAAAGCAAAGCCTGTTGAGCATCTCCCCGCAGGGTCAGCAGTGCCCACGACACCATCCCTGTGCACACAAACGCCCGCACACACTTTCCCAGCAGGTTTTTCCAGCAGATTTACTTACAAAGATTGGCAGCTTTGGAGGAAAAAGTGCCAAGGGATGAATTAAGCAGAGGCGTGCGCGGGGGCACGCGGTGGGCACTGACTCAATCGCAGGGCAGCTCGCTTTGTTAAAATGCCCATGGGAGAAAAGTTGGGTTGGTTTTTTTTTTCAGTTCTGAAAGATTTATAGTATTTTTTGTCAGGTTCTCCCTCCTATCACTGATAAAACTCATCCTGGCATGACTTCAGCCCAGGATCAGCTTTTAAAGCATGACAGAGAAGACCTCCGTGATTTAAAGCAAACATCCAGTCCTTGGCCGTCAGCCCAGCCCAAGCTCAGGGAGGTATCTAAAGGTTTCGGGGAAGGGGATACACGTGTGAAACCCACCACTGGGTGACATAAAGGATCAGGGCTGACAGGGTTTGATTTAGCCGAGCCAATATTTACCCTCTCATCTCGGTCCCGGGCAGACAAAGCACAGTGCGTTGGGTGTAGGTGGTTTGTCACCCTTTCAAAGAGATTCTTGTGACAAGGGCGGTTGTGTTGCCAGCTCCTGTAATTTTACCATGCATCTCATTTTATGTAGGTATAAATATATGTAGGAGTACATATGCATACATATATGTCGTTTTTCTTAAAGCCCCGAGCCCTGGAGGCATTTGATTTTTTTAAAAAACCTCAATTTTCAAAAGGTTTGAGGGATGAGCTGAGCTGACTCTGGCCGCTCAAAAACCAGCAGGCAAATTCAAAGCACATTAGAAAGAGTACTAAAAATACAATGGAGAGCTTCGAGCCAATTTTGTGATCTGGGGGTTTCTGGCTGTGATTTCTGGGCATTTGGGGTTGGAGATAATGGAAGTGGGAGTGGAGGGCGGCATGGTTTTATTTCAGGATCAATACCAGGGTGGAGCAAATGGTGTATTTATCTGCTAGCACACGCAAACCTTAAAAGGTCTAATTGTGCCCTGCTTTGCACTAATGCGGCTCCGTGGCACCGCCGGTGACTGCTGTGATACCCAAAATGTGCTCGATTTCCAGTCCTCCCTGGTTTTTGTCATGCATCACATCCATCCTGATCTCACCCCGTTGAGCACAGAATGTTTGTACAGGTTGCTCCGAGGATGCCCAAATCTGTGCTCCATCCCTCATTCATGCCTCCAGGTAAAAAAAAAAAAAAAAAAGGACAAGTCACATCTTGCAGGAGTTCCTGTTAGGCAATAGAGCCCATATGGATTATTTTAATTGGGGGGAAGACTTCAAGGACATATCCAGAGTGGCAGAGCTATCCAGGAGCAGGAATTGCACAAGGAGACAAGATTCCCGGGGAGACCCAGCCCGGCCCCACGGACAGAAAACCACAATTGTCATCTGTGATGAACAACAGAGAGGGGAACATACAGGAAACAGCAATTAAACCATTAAAGTCTTGGGCAGCGTCCCAGAGACCTGCAGCCCTTATCGATATAAATATCTCCCGTGGCATAAAAGGAGATATTCTCAACCCCCCCCCCAATGACCTTCGAGAGGGACAAGCGGGTAGGGATTGTCACCGGATACACTGAGCTGGCATCTTCTGCTCCATCTGAGGAGCGAAGCCTCTAAAAGGGGGTTGGTTCCCTTTGGGCAAAGATCTCCTGCTCCCCTCTAGCAGCAGTGGGCAGTCCCAGGGCAGGTTGAAATTATCCTACGGGTTAATTACTGCGTGGATCTGCTGCCTATAAATACCCGGGCACAGAGCAGGGAAACAACCCTCCGGTCGACGCAGCCAGTGATGGGTGGTACCAGCATCCCTGGTGATGGAGAGCATGAAGGAAGGCAATGGGGTTCCTCTGTGAGCATGAGAAGGTGCCAAACACATTATTAACACATTTTGGGTTTAGATAGAGATTTTCAGAGTTAATCTGAACTTTTTGTATTTTGGTTTTGTGTCACACCCCAAACACCCTGAGCCTCAGCCCATCCCAGCCCTGTTAGGAAGGGAGAGAGTTTAACAACCTCATCCTGGTGCTGGTTAGTGTATTAGTTAATAACTAACTAGTACAGACAGAGCTTTAGGGCAACTGGCAGGTGGGTTTTGCCCTGCCTGCTCTGTGTAAGGCAGAGGTACCCAGAGCACAGAAGTTTGACTCATTTGGAACCTAATTATTTTTCTTAGTGATAAACAGAGAAACCTCTCATAAGAAATAACAGAGAGGGTTTGGTTGTTGGTTTTTTTTTAAATCTGTGTGTTCCCTGAAGCAGCAGATATTTCAGCGCAGCTTTGTGCCGGTGCCTGAGAATCAGCACTACCTGGGAAATTGTCCAGTTTGTTTTAATAGCCAGGCTGAGTGAAATGCAAAATAACTTGATGACTGCTGAAAAGTTTGGCCAGTAATTACAAACGGTTGTCCTTTAATTAGCCAGAGGAACGGCCCTGAGACTAAGATTGGAACCAGTATAACCCAAGGAAGATCCAGGATCATAAAAGCCAACTCCAGCTAAAGTTTTTGGTAGTTGGAAATCATTCTTGGCATTTATCAGCACGGCCACATATTCTCCTTGTTGGGAGAGCGGGTTTGGGGATAGACACCGAGACTGATTGCTCTGTTCAGCCTGGATGGGTTTTGTTAAAACCATCAACAGAAGGTTTAGCGGTGTGTACATTGAAATAGTCATCCTGGGTTTTCGGAGCCATTCCTCCTCTGAGGAGTCTGGATCTCGGACTCTCTGAGGTGAGTGATGCTGCACGCACCTCTTGGGGACTGTCCAGGTACCAGCAGACCCAGGCAGGTGTATTCATACCATGGAACGTCAGGTGTGCTGTTCTGGTTGTACCCAAACCAGGAGGAGATCCTCCCCTGCATCAGCCCTGTCTTCCCAACATCCTCATAGCATCTCCCAGGTGGCCAGAAAAACCCTACTATGCACTGTTGGTACCAGAATTGGTTGTTTAACCCTGAGGACAGCTGGACAATCAGCTGTGTTGGCTGGGCTCCACAGTGATGGAGAAGTTGAGATGTCGAAGGGAGTCCTGTGTGTCGGATGGCAGATAAATGCCCTTCCCACCCGCCGCAGAGGCTTTCGCTGCAATTCCTCCTGCTGCAAGGAGTGATGCTGCAGCAAAGAGCGTGTCTGCAGGATGATGAAACACAGAGGAACCATAATGAGATTTCAAATAAAGCCAGCTTTTACCCTGGCATGTCTGATGGGGGTGAATCCAAAATCTTAGCAGTACAAAACCCACGTGAGGGAGAAGAGCCCTTGACCAGACACGCGGCAAGTTGTCAATGGGAAGCCTGATGCAGCTTTTTGCATCCACACCCCTCTCTGTCGGTTCAGGAAACAAATCCTGCACTGCAAATAACCTGTCTAAATCAAGGAACAGCAGCAATTGCATCAACAATGCCAAACCCCATGCAACACAGCCAGAGCACGACATAAGCGGTGTGTGCGCTACAGGGCTGGCTTCCCAGCCTGCGGGAACTGCAGACCTCTGGCAGATGATCAGATTTTGGCACTGCTGTCCATTCCTGAGCTGAGATTAGCTGGAATGTGCAGAGCATCTCTTGACATTTCGGTGCGGCAGCCACTAGAGGGAGGGTTCGGTGCCGTACAGCTGCAAACTCAGTCCGAGAGTGGGACTGGAAAAATTCCCGCAGCCTTTGGTAAGATGGAGCGACGTCAAACCCTGCATGAGGGAAGGCAGGAGGCTTGCAAAGATGGACCGATGTGAGCAATACACAAAGGAAACCACAACAAAATGCATCCATGGTTTACCAGCATGCTGTCTCCAGCCATGCTGCTTTGCTTCAGCACCGTCATCCAGTGATGCTCTGGTGTGGGGGCTCAGCCATGGCCATTGACTCTCCCATGGGACAGTAGCCCAAGCCCAGCTGGTCCCCAGCACACCAGCTTGGGGACACACAAGCCATGAGGCTGCAATCCAAAGTCAGCCAAGAAATTAGGTCCTGGGACCTGAGTTAGTCTTACAGAGCTCAGTTGCTGTAACCTGCCATTGCAAGTGCTCTTAGGACACAGGCAGGAGAAATCTTTCAATACAGCCTGAACTGTTAAAAACGTGACTGTCTCCATGTCCAAGAAAATGCTCAGCTGTGAATGTTTTCTGCTCCTCCAGGTCCTCCACAGACTGAGTTTTTCCAGTTTTGCTTGAGTACTGAAAATCCAGGGCTATACATAGAAATCACATCTCCAGACCCCCTTGTTCTTCTAGATGCCACCTATCACCATCCTTGGAGTCAGGATCCTCGTCTAGACAGACCTCCAGTCTCCTCCAGGACAGCAGTTGTTGGGATGTAGAGCTCTCACCTTGCCTAGTACCTGCCTCGCTGGAGTAAGGAGCAACTTCTCTATAGGCTACCGCGCTTTTTACATAAATTTTAACATCATATATACATTATTCCAAGGCTGGAAAGGCTTTAAACCATTCTCACTGTATACTTTTGAACTTTTTTCATGATGTTTATGTGAATCCCAAGCATCTGTATCTCTAATCCAGAACTAACATGTATTTTCTAACAGCATAAGCAAATAAATTTAGGCCAGTTTAGACCAAAAACCTACAGATTTCTTAAACTTTTTAACCTTTACAACATCAACCTCTGCTCTTTTGTATGTTTTTCCTGTGTAATCATTTTTTAAATGTCTCCTGAAAGGAGGAAGCTCTTAAATAGCACAGCAACACCCTTCTCTCCATCACTTACCCATCCAGTGTGTGGCAGATTCACTGTCAATCATTTGATACTCCGCTCTGTTAACTGCTCTCATTAGAATATTTTTTATTTCCTTCACCCTCCTGCCACTAAGTTATTTTGGTGAATACATTTTTTCTAGCATTTTATTTGTTTGCATTAAAATACCTACAAAGATCTAGCTGTCTGCAGTACATTTTAATTCAATATTATGTTCTTTAAGCGTGACACTGAACACTATCACCTTGTGCCTTTGTTCAGAGATGAGTTTTGGATGGGAGTGATTTTAAGCTGCAGTATAATGTCCCTGTGCATTTCAATCGCTCTATTACATTAATTCTCATGGGAAAATTTTTTTTCCTTCCCATCAAATCACTAACCAGCACATTTCTCAGGACCACAGTCTCACTGTTCAACGGAGTTGCTCTATACTAAAACTTTCTACCCTAAATTTATATTTATGCCATTTTTCTTTCCAAAATGTTGCCTTTCCTTTGCTCTTTCTATACTTGTAGGGCTGCCTTTTAGTTATATTTTTTGCTTTCTATCTCCCTGAATTCCAGTTCCTCTGCATATAATCCCCATCAGTGCAACAGCCTCTGACAGATTTTCAGCCTTTGAACAGACACACCATTTCCCAAAACAATTTGCACTTTACCTGTTTATCTTTACATCAGGCACAGAAACATCAACTGGAGGAAGGATTTCTCCACCACGTAGTCTGAAACCTGTCCCTCTTCAGCAGGATGGGGTTTTTCTTGGCAAAGCTTGCAATGCAGTTTCAAATAAAAGTTAATTTATAGCCCAGCACCCAACTCATCTGTATTCTTGGACTGATTCTATTCTGTATTCCCCAAATTCTCACTCCTCCTGCTTTCAAGGGATCTCCTACCAGCCTTCAGCTCAGATTGCCATCTCCAGCTCCCAATTCAATTTTGCAGACCTATAATTTTTTTCTTTTTTTAGTGGCTGCCATGAGCTCCCTTTTGTCTTGTCCGTGGGGTACTCTGAGCTGCTCACCACACTCAGAGCAGCCCATGGGCATGGTCCTGGTGGGTCTCTGTTGGCTCTGTCCTTCTATCATTCTTGTGAGGAAAGATAACCCAATGTCCTGGTTTGGGCTGGGACAGAGTGAACTCTCTCCCCAGCAGCTGGTGTGAGGCTGTTGGGGTTTGTGCTGAGGAGAAGCTGATCACACACTGATGGGCAGAGCTGCTGCCAGGACAGTCGAGGACTTTCCAGCTTCTCTGCTGTGCCCGTGTCTGCAGGGGCAGGAGGAGCTGGGAGGGAGCACAGCCCCAGGGACCAGCCCAGGATTTGACTGTAGGTTTAGGATTGAGACCCAAACTGGCCCATGGTCTGTTCCATCACATGCATGACATGTCCAGTATACAGGTGAGCGTCCAGAAGTTCTCTCTCTTGCTCTGGGGTCATACCCCTCTGGGTTGCCACTCTCCCAGGGTTGTCTCTGTCTCTCAGACACTCGAGTTCTTATCTCCTTTCCAGGCTTGTGGTTTCAGGACTCTCCCTGCTCTGGGATCACTAGCCAGGAACCATCCCATGGATGCACTGCAGAGGTCCTCTGATCTAAAATGGACTTATGGGTTTCCTTAGACCAAAATGTTGGTTACGGGGTGGAGAAGGAGCTGTGACTGAAGGAGGTGACAGTGGCATGCCTGGAGGCTTCTGTGCTAAGAAAGGATTTGAAGGGTGTTTGGGCGGCGATAAAAAAGACTTCATGGTGCCTTTATTGAGTTGCTCAGCCTGACAGAAGTACTCTACAAAAGCCCAAAGCTTGTTTAACAGTTTAACGTTCGCATGTACCCTTAGGAAACATCTGTCATGCTGGTTCTATACAAATAACCACAGCAGTACCGTACAGATGACTGGCTTGGTTTCCCAGTGGGTGTGTAAGTAAATTAGCAAAAAAATAAATGTCATGTGGCTCTGACTTATTCTTTTTCTAAAGGGTCTGTTTTCCCTCTGTATTTTTGTTTGTTTAACGCGTTTTTAATTAAATTCTGTCTTCTCGCATTTGAGCTAACACGATGACACATGATAAAGTTGTTTAGAATTCAAATCTTCCTTGATTTCTCATTGTTGCAAAGGAATAGATAACAGTAATCTGGGCTCTGCAAGGCTGCCTTCCCCTGCTTGTAAGCGGCTGTAACATCAGCTAAGCAAAAGCTCTCATGTTCAAAAAAACCTCCTGATCTGATGATGGCTTTGTATCACTATTTTGAGATGATGACACACAAAAAAATAATGTATGGGCTCCCCCTTCTGCCTGAGAACATCAGTGCATGAAAAAGAAGGGTCTGGATGATTTTCTGAAGTGTCAAGTATTGACAGATCCTGGAAAATACACCAGGAAATGCATTGAGCATCTCTAAGAAGCTGGACCAACTTCTTCCCAGAGCCACACTCCTCTTGGTTAATCACATCAGTGCTGGTGGGGTAGGGGAAAAGCAGCTCCACTGATTTCTGTCACACTTGGGAAGACGGTGATGGAGAACATTGCAGATCTGCAACCCACAAATGGAAAAGGGACACCAGGCTGTTTGAAGTGGGATTTATTTCCCTTTACTTTACAAAACTAAACTTTAGGTCCTCTAAACTCTAAACTGAACCTCTAAACTAAACTTTAAGTGCCTTCAGTAGGCAGCTCAACTCTACCTGTCCCCCCAGGAGAGAGACCAGCCCCAGCAAAAGGGTGATGGATTTATCCCATGTATCTTTGACACCTATTTTAGGAAAGGAAAATTTTCTTCCAGATACTTCTCTCTCCCAACTGCAAAGACGGGGTAGATAACTCATGTCGCTTGGATGTTATATTTTTAGGAGCTGGAGTAAGTGAGAAAGGTGCTCTCCAGTTTCTGTCCAAGCCTTTGGTAAGTTTCAGAGCATCCCTGTAGAAAAAAAAGCATGGAGTGGGAAGCCAACCATATCATCTATTATAAATACAGTTTAGATCATGAGGGCAGAACGATCTGAGAACTGGAAGAAAAAACAAAACAGACTCAAACTGAAGATAAAGCATCAGCAGCTCTAATTATGGAAAGGACTGAAGATTTAGAGAAATTGAAGATTTAGGGAAAGAATCAGTGTGAAAATGCTTGGTTTATGTAGAGCAGAGGGGCCAGAGACCTCAGTGGTCTCTCCTAGCTGTAAGAGATATCATTAAAGGCAAATTCTGACATGGGACAAATCCAGGTGTGCCCTGGCAAGTCTAGAAGTAACCACTCCAGTATTTCTGGTTCTGCTTCGAATTAACAAAAGCCTGCTCCTTGTGCAGGGTCATTTGTTAAACTAATCCCTGTGAATATTCAATTTGCAGGTGTCTACTACAATCCAAGTACTGCCCTCAGGGATGTGTACAGCATCACTGTGAACTCAGATGATCTGTGGGGAGGCAGAGTAAGGGATGGCCCCTTCCCACACAGCAGAGCAGCTCGAAACTGGAGACAAAGGGATGGGCAAAGCTGAGAGCAGAGGAACTCCTGTGGAAGGGAGTGGGAACAGATCCCACTAAACTCTTGGTTAGCAAGATGCTTTCCCTCACTTGTTTTTTAGAACTGGCAATTCATTATTTGACCAGAGCCTCATAGTGACTTAGCACTTGGAGCACGTACGGTGAAGTGTGATCTATGTGAGATGTGAGATCTCTCAAATCGAGGCAGTGAGGGCTGGCTGCAACTAGCAAAGCCCTGAGTACATCATTTCCATGGCAAACACGACCATTTTGAAACATCTGTATCAGCCTTAGGATTTGTTCAGTGGTGGAATCTTCCTGATGCTTCACATTTTGATGCCTCTATTGGGTTTTTCATTATTTTAATTTCACAGAGAGAGAAAGAAGCAGAAAGACTCAGAGAATTGAGGTTCTGTATTGAGTCTGAGCAAGGATTTCTGCATGACCTTAGGGCTGGGTATTTCTGAGATAAAGAGTCTGAAAACTCACATTTTCCTCCATCTTCACTGGTAACAATACTTCATGAAGGGTGAAGAGAGATGGAGGCAGAGAAAGAAACGGTTAAGAAGAAAAACCCACAGGGCAGCCTGTCACAGGAGAACCTGGGAGACTTTTCCATTCTGGGGTCACTTTCTCCAGATGAATTTTTTTGATCCAATATTTGTTGACTATTAGGAGCAACACTGAAGCTGTTTGACTATGGAAGAATCTCTTAAGAGGTTCTATGCATCTATTCTTCCCTGTATCTATTGCCCTGTCCCCAGCTCCTTTTTTAAAAGCAGCAGGAGAAAGTCAGTAAGCAAGGACAGGAAAGGGGAACATCACAACTAGACCTGATTTTATTTTGCTCCTGAGCCACCGGGTGTCACTCTTGTCTATAGAGTCAGAAAGGAATTTCTGGTTGCTGTTAAAATCCTGTTTCATCAATAAATTCTGCAGCTCCCAGCGGTGACAGCAGCATCTCCATTTATCATACTTTCCCAGGTTTCAACATAAAATCACCAGCTCATTAAATTTGGGAGTATCTGGAGCTGGCATTTTAGCCTGCGGTTCTGTTTGCTAAACACAGGCAAAACATATTACATTTTTAAAATTATTATTAGTGTAAACACAGGTGGAAAATTTAGATCTGGGTTTGGATTAGGAGCTCTGCCAGGGTCCGGCAGTGCCTGGATCACTTGGACATGCCTTGAAGCTGTACAGCTTCTGGAGAGAGGGAATGTGAAAAACAGAGAAGGTGTGGATGGGCAGAAAAGCAAAAAAAAAACCACCCTGGCTTTTGCAGGCATCTCCTCTGCAGAAGTGGAGCAAGAACAACATGATTCAGCAGAAGCTATAACATATTGCTGGCTTTGAAGTCAAGGCAGTTCAGCTCTTACCAATCATTTATGTCAGAAGTACTAGGAGATAAATGCTGCAAACACTACACAGCTCTCCACCTATGCATTCCTCAGAGTACCAGTGATTGCTGTTGTGGGTTTGATTTGTTTGGTTTTTTTTTTCTTTTCTAGGACTTGTAGGAGTCTTGAAACCACTAAAAATACTCTCCTGCTAATTTTGTATTTTTCAGTTTCTCTAGAGATTCTCCAGTTTCTCCAAAGACAGAAAATCTATTTTATTTTCAAACAAATGAAATCCAGTGTTGAATCTCTACTGAAAAAAAGAACTGCTCAAATACAACGCAACATGCCTGGTAAAACCGGTTGCTTTGAAACACACTGTATCAGCAAACTGATAAGAATAATAACAATTTTTAGTCCATAAGATGAGAAAATTCTCATCATGAGCTCCATCCTACCAGCACATAAACTGCTGATATTACCTGGCCCTACATTGCTGCTGGAGGTAGGAATTTGTATCGAAAGCCCGCTGTACGGGAGAAGCACAGTGAAATTTCACTGCCGTAAACAGGTTTATGGAGTGATCAGAGCCTGGCTATCGCTTTGGGATTCCTTCTTGGCAATATAGAAAAGAGTATTATGTCCTATAATGCCATGAAATTCATGACCAGGACTTTGAACTTTAGAAGAACTTTTAAAAAGTGTGAGCTGTCTACAAAAGTGTTTGTCTCAGGCTTTACTCTGTTATAATGTAGTATTGCAAAAAAGCTTCCAGAGTTCATGTAGTTGCCAGGGGACACTGTTCACAGTGAGGGCAGGAGGCCACAGACGAATACCTTTAAAAGTCCATTCCAGGATCAGTAAAATTTGCAGCTATGAGTCACCCTGGAAACGATCAATCCTTCAATTTTATAAAATTCCTATTAAAATAATAGGTGTGCAGAAAGTGCTTTGCTAAAATTAACATGAGCCTCCTGAACCTGTACATTTGTACAAAGTGTTGCATGAGAAATTTCAGTAATTCCTTTAAAAAAACCCAACCCAACAATCTTGATAACGAGTGGAATTTTGACACAATTGGTTTGGAGAAGTTGATTTGATGTTTTATCCAGATTTCTCAGTGTGTTCTTAATAGCAAATGAGACGAATGCTTTCTTTCTCAATTATACTTGAAAGAAATTTATGACAAACTTGTCTCCTGTTTTTGCCTACAATTCCTACAAATTTCTACTACATTTATGTATTTGTATCTCCAGATTGAAAACGAAGATAAATTTGAAGACCAAATTAATATATCAGAATAAAACTCACTACCCCAAAGACTGGGCAAAACAAAAATTTCTGAAAAACGTACAACAGTAACAGGTCTTATTTTAAAAATGTTTCACCAAGTACTTTTGTGCTGAGGACCTGATCACTGAAGATGCTAAAGAGCTGCTGGATGTCCTGAATGCCTCCCAGACTCTGACTGGGACTGTCCCAGTTGGTGCTCAGCTTCTTGCAAAAGCGGAGCCCAGTGACACTTAAGAGTTTGTCTGCAACTAACTAAACACTGATAAGATCATCTGTTTTAGTTTTCCAATGCCTGAATGATTTATGGGCAGAAACTGGGTCTACAGCAAATTTATAATTGATGAGTCTCTTTTGATAGGCAGTTGAATAAGGGAAAAAGTGGATTTAAAACACACTTTGTTTTGTTGCTTGTTATGGTTTTGAAGAAGATACATCCAAAAGACCATCATGTTTCCTGGCTTGCCCTAAGATATATCTAGATGACCTGAGATCTAAACTGTTCACACCTTCATCTAGATAAAAACAAAAGCCAACTTCTTCCATTGCAGCCTGATGAAACCCACACCCCAGGCATCACAGTTATGTGGGACACATGAAATCCTTTTGGCTTGGTTACTTCTAAACAGTCAATCGTATTTAGTTGCTTATAAAAAAAAAATGAGACGAAGGACCTGATTTTCTCTCCTCCATATCATTGCTTTAATCCTGCTATGACCAGGTGAGTATAGCAATAACTGAAGAGTGTTGCATTCAGCAACTGGATAAATGAATGGGAGGGACAAGTAATGCCTCCCCCCCAAGGATGTTTTGTTAATTAAATTAGCATTTAAATAGCCAGAGCTAATCTGGGAAGTCAGCCCCCTCATTACAGTAACTAGGAAGGGGAAAAAAAGCTGGAGACAATTCCCTACAAGATGGGGTTAAGTTGGCGTTTCACAAACTATTTGCCCAGCCTGTCCCTCCCAAGTGAAAGCTGCCACCCACCCCCCCTTTCCTCCCAGCATAATTAGCATGTTCCAGTGCTGTGAATGGAAACAATATCCTCCCTCCAAACTGTGCCCCTCCAGGGAGATGCTTCCCACAGACTGTGAAACCCTGAGCCAGGGAAAGGGCTTGTCAAGGAATTCACAGTGGGGTAATTACACTGAGGTGGTAGCTTGTGCCAGTGCAAGATAAGTTGCATTACTGCAATTCATTGCAGGAGGCAGGGGCTTGCAGAAAATAAAAATCCAGAGGCAGAACTGCAGAGAGCCATGAGAAGTTATCGCTCCTATGTGCCTTCCCAGAGCCCAAATAAAACCCAGCGTGGAAGCTGAGGATGGTTCTTTGGGCTCTGAGGATGTCTCTGTCTTTGAAGAAATTGGCGGAATGTAGAAACAGTTATATGTGAATGTGGTTTCTCTTTGGCAGTTAGAACTGAAAGAAGGCTTAAAAGGGTGATTTTTTGGATTTTAAAGTGAATTCTTCATTCCGAGTAGAAAACTGGAACAAAGCTTACAGGAATCGTATGCTTGCATTTGTTATAAGTCCCTGTACATGGCACTTAAAAAAAGTGAAAAGGCAGTATACAATCCCTTCTCCAAAGGATTTCTTTTTAATTTTACATATAACAGAGAGACCAATGATAACTAATACCAGAGGAGAAGATGCAGGAGGAAGGATTGGATTTGGGTGACACCTGCTATCCCAAGCAGTACACACATCTGGCAGGTTTCACCCCATTTATTTAAATCAGATTCCAGGTGACTCAGCCTGATGTAAAACCAAACCAAAACAAAACAAACCCCCCACCCTCCACTTGCTGCTCATCGTGCCCAGCTGTAGATCCGTGAGTATATTTATCTCCATCACGAAGTTACTCGGTTTCAGAAAATGTTGGTGTGGTTTGCCGAGGCCCCAGCTGGAAAATACCACAAGAAGTTCAAAGCCCGGTTTCATCCTGTAATTAGATCCTCAAGTTCACAAGTGCAAGAACCAACTGTGCAGGCTGAGAGCGGGTCGTCCCTTCTCCCAACAAGAAACCCTTGGGGCTGAACTGTGAGCCCGCTGTGCCTAGGAACCGGCGCTTTCTGCTTCAGAGGGTTTTGACTCAAGTTTTATTTCAAGCTTTTGCCACCCTGCTTGGTCTGACCTGCTGTTATTTGGGTTTTTTTATAACGTCAAGGCAACTTCCTAACACAGGATGCTCTGGCACTCGTCTTAGGGACGTGGACGTTAATCCTGGTGTCACTGAAATGACAATTTAATATTTATTTTCTCTCTGCCCTCACAAGATATCCTTCAGGTCGGTCAGGCAGGCAGGAAATGATAGCTACCGAGTCCGATTCTTCTGGGCAAAAAGCACTGCCTTCTGAAATCTTCTCTCAAACACACTTGGAAATGTGTTGCTTATTTATTTCAGTCATAAAACCTCGCTCAGGATTGAAGGGCCAAAGGATTACAATTCTGAATTTGCTTTAATTTTTTTTTTTCCCCTGTCCTTGCTGAAATCTAGCCTTTCAGAATAGCGCAGAGAGAATCCTTGTTTTGAACTAAAATAGCAGCCGCAAGGGTTTTCAACCGTGACCACTTCAGAGGGTTTTGTTTTTTTTTTTTATATCTTTGCATTATAGTTTCGTTCTCGGTCTCTGTGGTTGAGCAGCTGAGCCATCTAATGGGGATAAACTGTAATATTGTTCAAACCGTCTCTGCTTATTACTGTGGAGTTGTTTTAGCGAATCGCCTTCGTTAAGTGAATGGCAACAGGCCCGTTAATCACCGTGTGCTGACCGAGCACCAGAGGCTGTCCGTGAAACTGACAAAATTCATGAAATATCGCTGTATTCCCCCCAAAACAGCCCGGGGGACAGAGGTGTGACAGGGTTCACCCACAGCCACACAGAGGATGAATGACAGGACCTGGGGTGACCCTGAGACCATCCCTGTCACCGTGCTGTCGCACACCACAGCCCAGGAGCGCCATTCGGGCCCCACCCCCTTGGGAAACGCCTCACTCCTGGAGGACTACATATCCCAGCATGCAACGCTTCCCCGCCAGGAGGGTGCCGCGGACAGAACTACAGCTCCCAGCGTGCACCGCGCCACACCGCCCCACCCCGCTCCCGGCGAACCGCCGCGCTGCACGCTGGGAGCTGTAGTCCAGCCGGACGTTGGTCACGCACGGTGCCTCCCTCCCACCGCCCCTGGTCTCACCCCCCTCCCGCCCCGCTCCGCGCTCCTCCCCGCGCCGCCCGGGTGTCCCTCCGTAGACGGAAGCCGAGGAGGGACGAAGGAGCCGGGGAGGTCGGAGCGGCGCGATGGGGGACTCTAAAGTGAAGGTGGCGGTGCGCGTCCGCCCCATGAACCGGCGAGGTGAGACCCTCCGCCCCCTCAGCGGCACCTTCCCGCCCTCAGTGCCGGGGCGCGCGGGGCTGCGTGTGAGGGGAGCGGGCCTGAGGGGCAGAGCGCGGCGGGAGGCCGGGGCTGCCTGTCCCGTGGGTGTCTGTAGGGGCAGGTGGGGGTCTGTAGGTGCGTTTAGAGGTGTACGTGTCTGCAGAGGTGTGTGTATGTGTTTATTTATTTATTATGTGTAGGTACAGGTGGGTTTATGGGCTCTCACGAAGTAGCCGTGTTCACCCCCCTCTCCTGGCATCTTTTTTCCTAAACTCGCCCTGTTTTGTGGCTTTTTTTGGGGGGGGGGACACACCACCCTCCTCCCCCAGGGTACACCCTTCTCCACACCTCTTGCACCTGCTTTACAGCCGGGCTGTGGCTTGTTCCCTGCTGGGAGAGTTCTTCCTTCTTCCTGCTTTCTGGGGTTTGTGGGAAAAATGCCTCTTTTTCTGTATTTTTTGTATCTCTCAGATCTGTAACCCCTCTTCTTACCCCTCAGTGATTGAGTGGGATGGAGTTAACTAGATGACAGAGGCACTATAAGGACAAAAGAAAAAAAAAAAAANGAGAAGAAAAAAAAAAAAAAAAAAAAAAAAAAAAAAAAAAAAAAAAAAAAAAAAAAAAAACAAACAAGAAGCCATGGAAGAGGAAGCATGAATTGGCAAGAGAAGATTTTTTTGTTGTTGGGTTGTTGTTTTTTTTTTTTTTCCCTCAGCAAAACTTGCCTAAGGGTTATGTTAATCAGACCCTGGTCTGGGCATCTGTTTAAATGTTTATTACTTGTCTTAATTAGAAAAACTTGCTCTTGATTATGAGGAAGTAAGTATGAAAAGGCAGCTTCAGCCAAGGAATGGGAAGGTGAAGAAGGCAAAAATCCAAGAAACGTGTAGGGTGGCTTTTTTTCCCCTGACATTCTCACAGAAGTATGCCAATAATTTCTTGTTGGGAAAAGGAACCAAGTGAAGTCAGTTGAATAGTTGAGGCAAAAAGTGAGGGGAGGGGAAAAGCCCTTTATCTTCTACGTGATCTGAAACAAATTAACTCTTTAATTCTTTTCAATAAATAAGAAAATAAAAGGTAAAGCATTGAATAAGGTATTTCCGTACCTTTTAAAATAAAAGCAGGAGAATGTCAAACTGAGTTCACAAAAGTTCTCAAGGCCATCATCCAAAATAGAGGAGGTGGTGTTGATGTCTTTACAGCCTGGTGGGTTAGGCCAGTTGAAGATATTTTGACCAAAATCTGCCATGCTGTTAAATTTCAGGCAGCAGCTCTCAAAACTGAGGGGGCACCCATCCTTGTGGAGAATTGCTGGGAGGAGATTAAATGTGGAGGAGCTGGTGGGAGGTGGGATGGAAAGGAGCTGGAAGGTGGTGCCTTGTTTCAGTGATAGATATGAGCTCTTCTCTTGCTCATGTCCCTTTCCTGTCATAGGTCATTTCCTTGGCTGTGACCCAGATGATTTCTGACTGTGTAGTGCTCTTTACCCCCAGGATTATAAAATAATTCAGGTTGGAAGGGACGTCTGGAGGTCTCTAGTCCAACTCCCTGCTCAGCTCAGGTCAAATTAGATAAGGTTGCACAGGGCCTCCTTCAGTCAAGTTTTGAATCTCCAAAGATGAAAATGCACCTCTCCCTGCTGGTGTATACTCTACAGATTTTCAGCCCTGAGTTTGTAGTGGTCTTCAAGCTGTTTGCAGCTAGGGACGGAGTTCTGCAGAAAATATGTGTGGGGAAGAAGGAGTGCTGGAAGTAAAGAGGAAAACAATGATGGAAGATGATAGATTTGGAGCAGTACATCTATTTGAAGCTTTTGCCTTGCTGGGGAATATCCTAACACTGAGAACCACTTTGCAGCTATTAAGCATCCTGTTATTTTGTGACTGATACCTAAATCCACGTAGGTCTAGCCTAAAAGATCAATGTCGTCTTCTCCCTGAAACAAAATGTACTGGAGTTTATTTTTTTGAGCAGATTATTTGTCACAGTCCAGATGTTTTTGGTCAGTTCCAAACAACTGCTGCCTCTGTGCAGTATTTCTGATGCTCCTAGAGTTTATAAAAACAGTGATATGAAGCCTAGTGTTTTTCTTCCCTACTTAATGTTAAATTCAAGCATTCATGTAACTGATTTTTTGAGGAGTCATCCCGTTGTAAGACTTCTGTGGCTTTGCTCTTTTAATAGGCTTTGAGGCAAGAGACGGCTTTCTTGGAAGCTCTCTAATATGCACTTTGTTCTAAGTAGTATTTGTCTGAAGTTCTGGGGCTTTGGACCTGAAGCAAGTATTTGTTTTCTTCCGGATCACGAGTCATGTTCTTTCCTTCCCTCTGCACCGAAGGGCTTAAAACTGCAAACTTGTCAGATGGTTACAACTGTTGAAGTTTAAGCTTTGAAATATTCTCAGTGTTTACTTGTGGTGGTGGTGGTTGTCTTTAGCATTTGAATTATGAATTTCTTAAGGCGAGGGTTTATTAGGTTAATAAAAGCAGTATGTTTAACTGTTACTAATTTATACAGCTCATAAAAGTGTAATAGCTCCTTTGCGTGCATGTTGAAGGGATTTCTATATCAAATACTTGGTTATTTGTAGTACTCTCATTCCAATGTGATAGTATTGAGATCCCTGCTTTGTTCTCATGCAAAGTGGCCATCTATAAACTAAGTTTATAATACTGATTTTTAGCAGTGAGGGGAAGCATTCATAATTGTATGTAGGTTATTTTTGTTTGCATCTAGTTTACTTTGTTTGCATCTGGCTTCAAATTAGCCCCTGCTCCTACAAACTGAGTGTGGAAGCCATGCCTTTGTGAAACAACTTCTGTGTCAGTGCACCTGCAGTGTCACATCTAAAGTTGCAGGCTCTGCTAGGTTGCAATTGTGACTTCTGTTTTTACATAGTTTCTATTTTGTAAACCGAGGTTTTGATTAGCNTAATTCTTTTCAATAAATAAGAAAATAAAAGGTAAAGCATTGAATAAGGTATTTCCGTACCTTTTAAAATAAAAGCAGGAGAATGTCAAACTGAGTTCACAAAAGTTCTCAAGGCCATCATCCAAAATAGAGGAGGTGGTGTTGATGTCTTTACAGCCTGGTGGGTTAGGCCAGTTGAAGATATTTTGACCAAAATCTGCCATGCTGTTAAATTTCAGGCAGCAGCTCTCAAAACTGAGGGGGCACCCATCCTTGTGGAGAATTGCTGGGAGGAGATTAAATGTGGAGGAGCTGGTGGGAGGTGGGATGGAAAGGAGCTGGAAGGTGGTGCCTTGTTTCAGTGATAGATATGAGCTCTTCTCTTGCTCATGTCCCTTTCCTGTCATAGGTCATTTCCTTGGCTGTGACCCAGATGATTTCTGACTGTGTAGTGCTCTTTACCCCCAGGATTATAAAATAATTCAGGTTGGAAGGGACGTCTGGAGGTCTCTAGTCCAACTCCCTGCTCAGCTCAGGTCAAATTAGATAAGGTTGCACAGGGCCTCCTTCAGTCAAGTTTTGAATCTCCAAAGATGAAAATGCACCTCTCCCTGCTGGTGTATACTCTACAGATTTTCAGCCCTGAGTTTGTAGTGGTCTTCAAGCTGTTTGCAGCTAGGGACGGAGTTCTGCAGAAAATATGTGTGGGGAAGAAGGAGTGCTGGAAGTAAAGAGGAAAACAATGATGGAAGATGATAGATTTGGAGCAGTACATCTATTTGAAGCTTTTGCCTTGCTGGGGAATATCCTAACACTGAGAACCACTTTGCAGCTATTAAGCATCCTGTTATTTTGTGACTGATACCTAAATCCACGTAGGTCTAGCCTAAAAGATCAATGTCGTCTTCTCCCTGAAACAAAATGTACTGGAGTTTATTTTTTTGAGCAGATTATTTGTCACAGTCCAGATGTTTTTGGTCAGTTCCAAACAACTGCTGCCTCTGTGCAGTATTTCTGATGCTCCTAGAGTTTATAAAAACAGTGATATGAAGCCTAGTGTTTTTCTTCCCTACTTAATGTTAAATTCAAGCATTCATGTAACTGATTTTTTGAGGAGTCATCCCGTTGTAAGACTTCTGTGGCTTTGCTCTTTTAATAGGCTTTGAGGCAAGAGACGGCTTTCTTGGAAGCTCTCTAATATGCACTTTGTTCTAAGTAGTATTTGTCTGAAGTTCTGGGGCTTTGGACCTGAAGCAAGTATTTGTTTTCTTCCGGATCACGAGTCATGTTCTTTCCTTCCCTCTGCACCGAAGGGCTTAAAACTGCAAACTTGTCAGATGGTTACAACTGTTGAAGTTTAAGCTTTGAAATATTCTCAGTGTTTACTTGTGGTGGTGGTGGTTGTCTTTAGCATTTGAATTATGAATTTCTTAAGGCGAGGGTTTATTAGGTTAATAAAAGCAGTATGTTTAACTGTTACTAATTTATACAGCTCATAAAAGTGTAATAGCTCCTTTGCGTGCATGTTGAAGGGATTTCTATATCAAATACTTGGTTATTTGTAGTACTCTCATTCCAATGTGATAGTATTGAGATCCCTGCTTTGTTCTCATGCAAAGTGGCCATCTATAAACTAAGTTTATAATACTGATTTTTAGCAGTGAGGGGAAGCATTCATAATTGTATGTAGGTTATTTTTGTTTGCATCTAGTTTACTTTGTTTGCATCTGGCTTCAAATTAGCCCCTGCTCCTACAAACTGAGTGTGGAAGTCATGCCTTTGTGAAACAACTTGTGTGTCAGTGCACCTGCAGTGTCACATCTAAAGTTGCAGGCTCTGCTAGGTTGCAATTGTGACTTCTGTTTCTACATAGTTTCTATTTTGTAAACCGAGGTTTTGATTAGCATGCTATTTTGATGTAAATAATTAATCACTGTTTTATTAGATAAGACTCAGTCTTCTGTTTTCTTTGTTTTGTCATTCATTAAAGTATTTCTTAGAGCACTGCTTTTTCAGGTGGGTTTTTGATAACAGTCAAGTGAGTTGCTGTTGCATTTTAGAGTGGCAGTGGATGCTTTTACAAATATTGTCAGTGTTTGACTTTGCTTAGCAGATATTCATTATATTTCAGGTAAACGCTGTACAAAGCTCAAGCTATACCATGAAGCAAAGCAAAAGACAGCTGGGGGCTTTTTAATTAAGATTTGTCTTAATGAGTATTTTATTTTCGAGTGATGTTGGTGTACAAGCATCCAACAAGTACATTTAAGTCCTTGTGTTTCTCTGTGCCTTTGAATCAGTTCAGTGTAGTGTTAATTAAAATAGAATATCGTTACTAAAAGAATATGACTTATGCTCAGTGGTATGGCTGATGACACCTTAAGCCCGTCAAAACTGTTGCTATTGTGTTGCTGCTTCCCACTTGGGTTAATACTTTTCTGTTTGAACAAGAAAGGCAGGAAACTGTAAAAAATGATGTGTTTAGTGCTTTGAGTGAATTTATTGAGGAAGCAGCGGTGCTGGCACGAGGCTGGGCAGGGTGAGGGGTGGCATTACACAGCTCAGGTGGGGAGCGGTGGTGTGGCTGTGCCAGGTTTGGTTTGAACGGTTTGGTACCACAGCCTGTGTTCTGGCAACGCTGCCAGATTAAACTGTTTGTAGGATTGTGGTGTAAGACCTATAGCTTCCAGTTTAAATATTTAGGCTGCCTGTAAATATACATTCAGGTATCTAGTTTGTTAATGTGTATATTAGTCCAGACTAGTTTCTGTGTTCAAACAGGGATCCTTTTGTGTTTTGATGATAAAGATTCAGTCTCTGGTGCTTGTGAGGAAGGAATTTGCTTCTGTATCCATGGAAGCTTCTGACCATGGTGTTAGGTGCTAATTTTATGCCTTCCCTACTCTTTGGAGGAGGTTTCATTTCCAATCACTTGAAATGTTTTTTGGTTTTGGGGGAGGAGGTGAGGATTTTCCTGTGGTTTTTGTTTGGGTTTGTTTTTTTTCCCCTCACTGGACATTACAACAGAAACAATTTATTTATAAATTGGAGTTTGTGCAAGCAGTCATATAAGATTAATTATGATGTTAGAGTAAATGAAATGGCACCTGTTGTATCCTGATGGCAATATGCAAAATGTAAGACTTCACCATTATCCTTGTCATAAATGACTGCCTAAAGTTTTAAGTATTTTTTGGTGATTGCTGACAACCTATAAAATTGTGTTTGTGGTATGAGCGGGATTAATTTAGAAATGCAGGGACAAATGGGTAAAGCATGAAGAGGTAGTGTTTCATTTTGCTGTTTCTTGGTGAGACAATTGTATTTTAAGAACTCCTCTGAGGTGTTTTGAGTTTACGCTCCTCTGCCAAAGAACCAGTCAGTCCAATGTGGATGCCACAAAGGCAAACAATTCTTGTGCTAATTACATCTTCAGAGCTACCCTAAAGCGTGGTATGAGATTACCTTGCTGCTCTGGTTTCACGTTTGCATGCTCTTCATGAAGTCAACAGAAGATCAGATACGCACACTGAATAGTTCTGCTTTGGCTTTTGGGTGGTTGGTGACAGAGCAAACACTATTGCTTTTCATTCCTGTTAACTCTGAAGCCTGAAACAGCAGCCCAGAGATGTGTGTTGAACTTCCTCTGAGCTCTTTGCTGCTTCAGAAAGTCACCAGACTCATTTATTTATTTAGTATCTGTGAGCTGAGCCACGCATGCAGCAGCAGAAATGACTATGAGGAAGCTTAATGTCCAGGTACACGGAGTGCTCTCTTCTCACAGAAAATGAAACAGCAGAAGACAGAATAAATTTTTTACCATTTGGACAATGTAGTGTTAACATGGGAGGAGAGCCTGCTTGCTGTGCTGTGTGCTCATGAGTTTGAGTTGACTTACACCTCATCATCAAGATATTACTGTGTGCCCTGCCAGATGCACTCATGCATATTTCATGTTCTTTAATTGCTGCAAACTGAAAATTTCATGAATGATATTTACGCAGTCCATATATATAGCAGAGAAGCTTAAAAGATGCCTGTGTAGACTTCATGCTGGTAGACTTAAGGGACAAGTCAAGTTACTGTATTTTTGTACAGAATGTATCAGTTACTGTGTCTTACAGTTAATGCCCTAAAAAGTGCTATTACACTGTTGGTTTTTTTTTTTTTTTTTCATTTAAGCTCTTAGCATTGTCATTTAGATGTAAGTTATTTTCACATTCTCTGGTACAGTCAGTTAGTTTTTTCTTTATTTGTGTTGGCTTCTACATCGCAAAGGGCAAAGAGAAAAGTCACTCTGAGGCAACAAACACTGGCAGGGAGACTTGAGGACCTGTTTTTTGTTTGAACTTGCTTTCAGATTTATTTTTAAAACAAAAACAGAACAGCAAACAACAGCCTCTTTTTATAGGTGGCATTTGTTTAATCCGTGTGATAAATACACTTTTAAATATTTTTAAGTTACTATTTAAACATTTCTCAGTGTTCTTGCCATTTGCTTTTTTAGACCAAGAAAGGTATGGGAAACTAACTGTAATTTCTTACTCAATGCAACTGAAGGCTCAGGCTAAAACATTCTGGTTGTAACCTTCAAGGGAATGTTAATCTCCTGAAAATCTACTGGCAATTTAAAATATAAAATTTCTATCGTCTGTCTTTACAGGAGATTATTTTGAGCTTTTGTATTTCGGGCCAGTTTTGGCTTATGAGCTTAGTACATGCACTTTAAACCTTTCACATTTTATTTTTTATACTTCAGTGAGCTTGTCCAAAACTCTGCAAGAGCAGCCGTGCTGGTTCCCAGTATCAACATTGAGTTTAATGTCCTGTGCAGCTGCCCTAAACCTGGTAGTGGGACGAGGAGGAATCTGTCATGAATTTTATTCAACCTGTGTTGTAACATCAGGTTTATGTATTTGTTTCAGTGTTGTTTGGGATCAAATGGTATTACAGGGCTGAAAAACTGTCAACCGTCGGAAACTAGTTTGTTAAGCTGAAAGCTGATGGAAAAATTCATATGGAAGTAGAGGCTCTTGATGAATTGGGAAATGCCTTCCCTTAATTCATCTTCCACAATGTGAAAAAATAGAGTAAATAAAGAGGAAAATATGGGCGGTCAAGTAAGTTGTAACAGACTTTTCAGCTACCATGGCTATTGTTATGTGCCATGGGCACAACCATTAGTTTAATAAATTACAGACAAGTTTATTTACTATATAATTTTTCATTTTAAGATTATTTGATTATTTCAAACTGCTCTGTGAAAGCTATCTACTAGGATCATTTCGTTTGGTTCTGAAATACAGTAACCTTAAAGGTGGGATGACTTTTTAGGGTAGTGGCTGAAAAAGCTCCAGTATCGCTGCATGGCTGTTCAGGTGTATTAATTATACTGCCTGATGCAGCGGGGTTTGATTCCGTACTCTGCTAGAGAGAGTTGGGTACATCATTATCCAACCAATATTGTAATTAGTTGCAGCTAATCTATTAAGACAGTTCCATAACTGATCCATAAACTAAGATGAGGTTTCCCAGATGTCCAGCATTTTCCGAAATACTTCTCCTCTCCCCTTCCTCCAGGATTCATACACAGTTTGTCTTTGCCCCAGACCTGATTAGGACGTTTTAAAGTTGCACCTTTGCTAGTGTTTCCTAACACTGTTGTGGAAAGTCTGCTGTGTTGAGGTTATGATTACCAGACATGTGACTGCTATTACAGAGGGAATGTAAACTCCTACCTGTTGCTGGGAATGTACCAGTGCCTGCTGAATTTACCATTACGTGCTGTGATACACTGCTCCTGGCTTTTCTTGCTCCGTCTCTCTTACTGACTTTCCACCCTGTTTGAAAAGCCCCAAGTGTATATGGGTGGTGTGAATTCTTTTTACAACACCCATAGTGCTTATCAAAGGCATAGTCGTTTAGGATTTACACGAGTGTGGTTTCAGCTAAGATCTGCATTGCTTGAATCCCAGTTTATATTGTCTTTGAAAACTTCTGTGAGGAGTTGAAAAATCAAGGGAAATGGGAAGGAGAACAGCCTCCTGCAAGCGCCACCTTCCAGTTTCACAAATAGAATAAAAAGTCATCTGAGAGACTGCTTGGCCGCACATGACTTAACAATTATTCTTGCACTCAGCCCAGCTTTGCTTAACACTTGTAAAATATGAAATGTAAATGTGGAATAGTGACTAAGATATGTCACTATTTTATGGCGTCCTTTTATTTATGGATGTCACAGCCCTCTTACTCAGAAGCTATGAATGAGGCTTTCATTCCCTGCAATTAATGTTTCTGGAGATGATGAGGGTTTGAGTTTTAATTTTTCAAAAAGCTATTAGCTGATTAGTTTCTTGATTTGATGAAGCAAATGAGTAGTTGATTGTGTTTGCCTGGTAATGACTGAGTGTAGAAGCAGGTTAGCAATAATAGTAGGTGAGACTTTAAGTCTTATTGAGCTACAAGATCTGTGATAAATCTTCAAAGATTGACAATGAGCCACTTCTGTCATCTTTTTTCTTCTCCTAAATTTTGTGATGCCTGAAAAAAGAGTACTGTGTAGTTGAAAGAAATAATAATACCAAAGCCTTGGCAAATGAGTTCTTACTACAAGATGAACTAATTGGTGTTTTTGGATGTGCATGCTTATCTTCTTATCTCGATGCATCCTAATTTTGCTTGTTGTTCAGGGACAGCGAGTACCCTGCTTACCGAGGAGATACGGAAACTAGTAAAAGTAAGGGTGGAGTCCATGTGTGATCATATCCAGAAGAGCAGGAAGATAATTTGTCTATAAGGCTAACCTACTTTAGTAATATTAAAGACTTAATGAGTTGGAAATGATGATGATAGGATTTTCAGTAGTGGGTAATGTAAGACTCATCTCTCGACTTACCAGAAGCATTAAAAAAAATGGAAATCAGTCAAAGAACATGCTTTTTAATGGAGCCAGAATTTGTAGAAAGTGTATGATGTGCTATTAAAACAAAATGTAAACTATTTCTTCAGCTAAAAGGAGAGCTCTCATGTGAGTCTTTTTCCAAGGTAACTGGGATAAGTAGCCTTAGTAGAGGCTGGATATAACTTTCTTAGGGGTTTATTTCATGGGGACACCATGAGCTGATGTAGCAGTTCATCTCTGCTGGGAGAAGGTCTCACTCTTCTGCCTCCTCTCTCCCCACCCCTTCCCCCCGTACAGGTCAGCCCTCTTGTTTGCATGGTCCTTGATGTGCTTCAGAGCTCTCACTGCGCTGATGTAACTTTCTGTCTGTATGAATACATCTGTTTTTCATGTTGGGTAGTTTTCTGCCATTGAGGTAACTTAAAGTGACTTGCAGAGGAGTGTGCTGATCACGGTAGTGGTGGAAGGTGAGCAACAGGCACAGGGAGCCAGAAGGAAGGACCCAGACTTCCCAGTTTGGCAATAGCTGTCAGGTTGGCTCACCATGTCTCCGAAAACCGTGCTGTGCCCTGTCTGCAGCATGCCTAGGTGAGGGATTTTAACATTACCTTTGTGATGATAATCAGACAAGGTGTGTTGGGCATGACAAATTGGTTTTGAATCTTTCTTCTTTTCCAGCGAGGACTTATGACTTTAAGGAACTCTTGAATCCTGTCTGTGTGCTTTCTTAAAGGTATTTTACAAAGAGGTTTAATGAGTACTAACAAGACCTGGAGTTCACTGGGCAGTCATGGATGCCAAACCTGCCTTCAGCATTCTCTCTCAAGAGCTGGGTTAAAAAGCATCACAGTGAACATACTGCTTATATAAAGAGCATGCATACCTTATGCTTTGCATAAGGGAGGTAGCATGTAAAAACCTTCTTCAGTAGTTGAGGAAAAGCAGGTCACTGCAACACAGAATGTTAATCACTAACTAGGCAACCCAAGATAAAGTAGCTTGTCGGATATGGGATGTATGAAGAATATAATTTCATCTAAGCAGGCATATATTGCATATTAATGATAGGTAAATTTGCTTTCAGGGTGTGGAGAGAAACTATAATAAACACTAGCTTTTGAAACTTGTCTGTCTCTTCCTTCTACTAAAGCACAGTTTAATAACAGAGGACTAGTTTTGTTCAGAAGGATTTCAGTTTCATGTGACTGCCTGCTATGATAAGTAATTTTGAGTGTTGGTTTTCTTTGTTCTGTTTCAAGTAGCAAAAGGCTATAACATTTCTTTCAAAACTGTCAATGAAAGAAACTTCCTCTTATTCTATTATTTAACAGTAACAAGAAGTCTGCAAGGTGCAGTGCAATAATTAAGATCTCTGCTCTTTGCCTGAGAGATTTGCAGTCTGAGTTTATAAGGTTCTGTGAGGTGAAAGAGCAAGTACAGGTGACAAAGAAGGAAAGAGCAGAGATGGAGGAGGATGAGGATTATAATTAACATGATCAGACAGGAGCATATTTTAGTGATTCAGCTGAGGTATTGAGCCCCATATGGAGGTTATGCAGTGTTGCCCCTCGTCATCACGGTGTGTGAGGGCGTTGCAGAGTGCCTGCTGGGTGTGATTAGTGTGTCATGTTTATAGGTATCGGCGCTTGGGTGCACTTCCCAGCTTCAGCACTGGTGTGTAAGAACATGGGACTGGACTTGCTGATGCTCAGGCCCGTGTCTGTAAGCAGTGACTTTGATTGCAAGTGACTGTTTGATTTTTTTTGTATTTAACTCCATTTGTCATTGGGTGGATACCTTGGATGGTTGTCAGCATTATCTAAAACTTTTATTTTGTTTTCCCCGCCTCTACAGCTGAGAATTCTCATACATTCCAAATATTCTTATTAGTCATAGCATCATTTGGAAGTGTTGGGCTTTCCAGCTGACTGGGAGCCCGTGGGGAAGGGTAAGCCCTTTTCTGCACACTCACACCTAAATTATTTTTGATGGGACTTGAATTTCTCTGAGCAGGTGCCCCAGGACTGACAGCTGGCATGGCATGCTGCGGTGTCACAACGGCGGCCGGGGAAAATGTGCTGCAGATGGTAGAGGCAGCTTTCCCTCCGAGCGTGTGAGGCATTGAGAGCAATAAGAAGAGCTGTCAAAGTGGTACCATGCCTAATGGTTCTTTCCCCAGCAGAAATTTCATACTGCCTTGTATATGCTGATTGTCCTTCAGTAAAACCTAAGTGCTCTTTCTTGTTTTGAAAAGAGTGCCTGCTTTAAAGCTGGCCAGGATCCATCCCATCAGAATATCTCTAGAAGTGGAATTTGGCAATAGTCCTGTTTCTATTCTCTGGCTGATGGGTGGCTGTCAGACTGCCTGAATAAATTTGGTGTCTGGAGGAAGTAATGGTGTATATAATCCTAGTGCTTTAGGAGCAGCACTTGACACTTTCTCATTTCTTTATAGAGCTTGATCTGCATACCAAATGCGTGGTGGATGTGGATGCAAACAAGGTTATTCTTCATCCTGTAAACACCAACCTTTCAAAAGGAGATAACAGGTAAGATTTTTTGGATTAGGAAGGTCAGGTTTCATAAATTAAATATGATGTTAACAACTAGGAAGTGTAGGCCTTGACAGAGGGCTTTCAGTTTAAAAAATAATATATTTTCTTTCTGCAAGGTAATTGCCATCATCTATAAAATAAGGCTGATTTTACCATGCTGGGAAGATGCTTTGACAGCCTCGTGCTTCCTGCATTTGTTTCCTGATCTAAACAATGTGTTAGCAATTGATGGGTCTGTTGCATTTCTTCTCATATGCTATTGTGGAACAGGATAAATTTAAACCTGTAAAATAATTTGAGCAGAGCACAGTTTGTCATTTTGGAATGAAATTAATTTTCACAATTGTTTTCTCGTAATGGGCTTGTATTCGCTGTGTAAGAAAGGGAACGGGAACATGCTGGAGAGGTGTAGCTCTAGGAATGTCTTGACAATGGGGCATGACATGCATCAAAAATACTTGGGAAACGTGGCTGAGGGTAGGGACCAGTATATGTCGGAAGTGGCATCAATTCGTTAAACTACCATGAAACTGAAAAGTCCTGCAATAATTGATAGGGTTAAGGTTGTGACTACTTAATTTATTGCTTGTTTGCAAGGGGAGGAAATGAAAAAAGTGTATGCATGAAACAAAGTAACAGGAGTGCAGGAAGAGGCAAAACGTGTTACTGGATATCTGCAGTCAATCATGATCTGTTTTCTTGGGGGGGAAAAAAAAGGAAGTGGTCTTAAGGGTGACAAATGAGGAAAATTCGGTTAAACACATAGAGCTTTGTTTAAATGCAACGTATCATAGAATTTTAATGTAAAGCTGAACACTATGTATATGGTCAGTAGAAGCATTCTTTACCTGATCTCAGATAATTTAAACTTCTCAAACCCAAGTGGTAGTGAATGGAAGAGCAAAGATATCATCAGGTGCAATATGTACTTTCTATTGTCATCAGCTGAAAGACTTATTACAGAGAGTGGGTCTGGAGTTTTAATAAGTTAGTTAAAATCAAACAGGCTGCGTGTGGTGGGGTGGTTTTGTTTGTGTCAATATCTGCCGCCTCCAGAAACACGTGTATTGTTTAGCTGCCAAATACCTTTGTTGATTTGAGCCTTTAAGTCTGCTAAAAATGGCAGGAAATTGAGATTCTCAAAAGCCTAGTCAGTCAGAGCTGTATTAAGAAGGTTATTCATAGTTTCCCTAAAGCATGGCAACCAATCAAATGCTTCATAGTTTATACTCCCTGATATATGTTTAAAAAATGTTCATACTGCATGCAAATTGTGCCCCCTGGCAAGGGAGGAATCTGTTGGCAATTACGTTGACATCCCAGACAAGATGGTGAGTCTAGTGTGAGAAACCAGTGTGCCAGACCAAAGAATACTTCATTTGCATTTTCACAAATACCCATTGCTAATCTAAGCAGGAAGCATAGTAAATTTATATGGGGTGATTTAATAGAAGAGGGAAAAGTGGAGGCCCATTAACTGCACTAAAGGTTTGCCTGCAAACAGTGGGACAACATATCTCAAAAACACAGTTTGAGTAGCGAGGAGTTGGAACAGGGTCCTATCTAGCATGTCATAGCCTTGAGAGAGGCTGCTGCTGAATTGTCTTGGCTTCTGTAGCTCCATTAGAGGAATCTTAAATATCAGCGCTAGTTTTAGTTATGGTTCTTCTAAATTTGGGGGTTAATTTATGCTTTGGTTTTGCTTCTGTTTCCAAATCCACCATCAACATCTTTGCCTTGTGCTATAAAATCATTCATTTTGATTTCAAGCTTGTCGAGAGTCTGAAGTGAGCTGAAGGAATTCTGGCAAACCTAGAGTGCTTTTCATTAAACAGCGAAAAGAAAAGTAAATAATATTGTAAATGCACTCTTTAGCTGCTTGCAAAGCACGATAAGTTTGAAAATCTGAAGAGTTTTGCTGCGTTTCTCATTGAGATGTCAGGATCAATACAGGAACTGGGAAAAGAATTTTAGAAACCTGTGCTATGACATGCTGACCTATCGTGACTCAGCCGTGATCTGGCAGGGAGTGACATTTGGAAGAACAACCGATGACTTTTGGAAGTAGGCATGTTTTCCCACTTCCATCCTCTCTGGTACAAACCAAGTCTGGGAGATGGGTGGGTGTAAATCAATAGTTTAATGGGTGAGTTAGGCTGTGTCACAGTTACACACATTTGTCCTGTTTCCCCAAGGTGGTTCTCTCAGGCCAGAGGTCTACATAATGTGTCTGTCCATCTGCAAAAAATATTTGCCAGTCAGAGCAGTTAAAATGGCAAATACCTGACATGTTGTTTTCAGTTGTCTCAGTTAAAGAGGTGAAGCAGGTTTTGGGGTTCCCAAGTGATGCACTCACCTCTCCTGATTTCCTGTAGCACCTGGGAATGAATGTGTACAGCAAAAGTCAGAAATGNGGTTTGGTTGAGTGCTGGCTCCTCATATTAAAATTAAAATTATACTGTGTGGAAATAGTCAACCTTTTCTGTAGTTGCTTTCAGAGTTATTTGCTACAGAACCTTGAGTTCTGTCACAAATTTGCCAAAATGACCTCTTTAAGCCAAAATCTCTGCTCTCAAGGATGTGTGAACCTCCAGGGATTCGCTGTAAATGAATAGTATCATTAGCATGACTTGTCGACTTTTTTTTGTTTGCCTTATGTAATTGTCTGTTCTCTCTGTTGCAAAGGTCAAGGCTGAAGTTTCTTTATCAACATGGGATTTGCTGTGTGCTGCAAAGATTACTCACAGCATTATTACTTGGTGGCTAGGGCTTAAAAGAGGGTGTGAACTCATTTTGATTGAAGTGAATAGATAAGTCCTAGGCAACAATTGGAATGTTTATAGGAATTAATTTTTTGGAAAACCTCCAAATAGGCTCTAATTACTCTACATTCCTTTATAGCCTTTTTTTTAACTGTTAATTTGCTCATGCTGTCATTTTACATTTCCAAAACAAGACCTATTAAAAAGACTTTAAAATTATTATTTTTGACGGGTCAGACAAAGGAGTTTTATTATATACTGCAGACATAACTGTAACTGATGAGTAACTGATACAAGGTCAGAAATCAGTTGTGTGTTAGTCTGGCACAGGCCTGTAAATGAGCCATGATATTTGTAAAACAAAGCATTTATGAAGTCTGCCCAACAAACCACCTTTGAGCCTTTTTATTAAGGGAGTACGCTTAAAAATGAAAGGAGTGCTGACTTCTGCGTGCTTTCGTTGCAGTTTGTGGTGTAGGGATGCTTTCCTCCTCGTTTGCAGAACAGAGACATTCCAAAGGCTGGCACAGGGTAAAAACTTTTCCAAGGAATGAGTGCAGCTAACTCCAGCTGACAAGTGTGTTAAACCAGGCTGAGTTGTTCCCTTTCAGCTATTGTGATATCTTTATAATTAGTGCTTTGTAATAGATATTTCAATAATTAAGTATCTTTATAAATATTTTTTAAAGTGGTTTGCTTTTAAAGTATCTATTCTGGATTTAAACGCGTTCACTTTTGTATATCCACACAGTGTTTTTGCTCATGAAGTTGTGATGCTTAAACTCAGTTTGATTGTTTTCTAAGGAATTCTGGAAGCTGAGCAGAACTGATGAAAGCTTTTTCTGCAAGCAGTCTTTTCCTCGGAGGTCCCCTGTCTCTTTCATGCATTTCTCCTTTCCATCTGTTGCTCCCTGCCCCAAGTAAAACCAGCAGTAGTTTAAGTTGAAAGAAAAAAAGCCATTATTAGAGCCAGAAGGACTTCAGGCTTCTCTCCACCCACGAGACTGTAATATCTGGCACTTCATATGCAACATGGACTGTGGCACAACTGGAAATCGGTTTTGGGGAGCACAAGGGTTTTCTTTTGTTGATGAGACTGCTGCAGCAAGCTGCTGCTGCCAATTTTCTTTCCCCACTGACCCTTGAGGAACCTCAAAACAATCATCTCTACTTCTTCCTTTCCATTGTGCCTGCACTGCTGTACTGTAAGNTTTTCAGTTGTCTCAGTTAAAGAGGTGAAGCAGGTTTTGGGGTTCCCAAGTGATGCACTCACCTCTCCTGATTTCCTGTAGCACCTGGGAATGAATGTGTACAGCAAAAGTCAGAAATGTCCACTCTCTGTATGTATTTCATATTTTGACAGATACTCAACTTGAGGTGTGTGGGACCTGACTTTAGGAGATAGCTAATGGTGTTGATGTAATTGCCACTGCCATTTTCAGGTCTTCAGAAAAAAAGCATCTCTAACTCTTTCAAATTTTGCATTAAAAATGAAGGAATGTTTTGAAAATCCAGTTGATAACTGGACCTCACCTTCTCCTGCATCTACAAACCGATTGTATTATTTACGTATTTCTCTAGAGACTTGAGGATTAATAAATGAGTGTGAAACACTTATTATCAAAAAAAAGAAGTCTCTTTTCATACGACTTCAGAAATCTGGCATCCTCCTGTTAATTATTCCTTAACCAAGCAATGACCTTTTTTAAGATAAAGAAATGCAGGGGTTATTTTATTGAGCAACATTTCATAGTGCTGTGCAGGTTTCAGTAATCTGATCACATACAAAAGATCAATTTTAAAATCTGTCGGATGACCTCCAGGCTGGGTAGGCTTTGGTACTAACCTTGGGCTATTATGGGGTGGGTTTGGTTGAGTGCTGGCTCCTCATATTAAAATTAAAATTATACTGTGTGGAAATAGTCAACCTTTTCTGTAGTTGCTTTCAGAGTTATTTGCTACAGAACCTTGAGTTCTGTCACAAATTTGCCAAAATGACCTCTTTAAGCCAAAATCTCTGCTCTCAAGGATGTGTGAACCTCCAGGGATTCGCTGTAAATGAATAGTATCATTAGCATGACTTGTCGACTTTTTTTTGTTTGCCTTATGTAATTGTCTGTTCTCTCTGTTGCAAAGGTCAAGGCTGAAGTTTCTTTATCAACATGGGATTTGCTGTGTGCTGCAAAGATTACTCACAGCATTATTACTTGGTGGCTAGGGCTTGAAAGAGGGTGTGAACTCATTTTGATTGAAGTGAATAGATAAGTCCTAGGCAACAATTGGAATGTTTATAGGAATTAATTTTTTGGAAAACCTCCAAATAGGCTCTAATTACTCTACATTCCTTTATAGCCTTTTTTTTANTAGTGCTGTGCAGGTTTCAGTAATCTGATCACATACAAAAGATCAATTTTAAAATCTGTCGGATGACCTCCAGGCTGGGTAGGCTTTGGTACTAACCTTGGGCTATTATGGGGTGGGTTTGGTTGAGTGCTGGCTCCTCATATTAAAATTAAAATTATACTGTGTGGAAATAGTCAACCTTTTCTGTAGTTGCTTTCAGAGTTATTTGCTACAGAACCTTGAGTTCTGTCACAAATTTGCCAAAATGACCTCTTTAAGCCAAAATCTCTGCTCTCAAGGATGTGTGAACCTCCAGGGATTCGCTGTAAATGAATAGTATCATTAGCATGACTTGTCGACTTTTTTTTGTTTGCCTTATGTAATTGTCTGTTCTCTCTGTTGCAAAGGTCAAGGCTGAAGTTTCTTTATCAACATGGGATTTGCTGTGTGCTGCAAAGATTACTCACAGCATTATTACTTGGTGGCTAGGGCTTAAAAGAGGGTGTGAACTCATTTTGATTGAAGTGAATAGATAAGTCCTAGGCAACAATTGGAATGTTTATAGGAATTAATTTTTTGGAAAACCTCCAAATAGGCTCTAATTACTCTACATTCCTTTATAGCCTTTTTTTTAACTGTTAATTTGCTCATGCTGTCATTTTACATTTCCAAAACAAGACCTATTAAAAAGACTTTAAAATTATTATTTTTGACGGGTCAGACAAAGGAGTTTTATTATATACTGCAGACATAACTGTAACTGATGAGTAACTGATACAAGGTCAGAAATCAGTTGTGTGTTAGTCTGGCACAGGCCTGTAAATGAGCCATGATATTTGTAAAACAAAGCATTTATGAAGTCTGCCCAACAAACCACCTTTGAGCCTTTTTATTAAGGGAGTACGCTTAAAAATGAAAGGAGTGCTGACTTCTGCGTGCTTTCGTTGCAGTTTGTGGTGTAGGGATGCTTTCCTCCTCGTTTGCAGAACAGAGACATTCCAAAGGCTGGCACAGGGTAAAAACTTTTCCAAGGAATGAGTGCAGCTAACTCCAGCTGACAAGTGTGTTAAACCAGGCTGAGTTGTTCCCTTTCAGCTATTGTGATATCTTTATAATTAGTGCTTTGTAATAGATATTTCAATAATTAAGTATCTTTATAAATATTTTTTAAAGTGGTTTGCTTTTAAAGTATCTATTCTGGATTTAAACGCGTTCACTTTTGTATATCCACACAGTGTTTTTGCTCATGAAGTTGTGATGCTTAAACTCAGTTTGATTGTTTTCTAAGGAATTCTGGAAGCTGAGCAGGGGTGTACTGCTATCTCAGACTTGAGGATTTTTGTAGCCTTGCAACCTCTGAGCTTGATGACTTCTGCTGTGATGGAGAACTGGATGAAACCCAAGTATATTTTACTTATAAAGGATTCTTTATAAGATTCTTCTGCCATTCCAATTCCCATTTTCTTTGAGACAAATGACAATCCTGAGAAAGGTTGTGGGGAGAGATAATTCTGGGCTACTTTCCTTTTAATTAAAACCTGGTCACTTTTCAGAGCTGTACGTAAATAATACTCCCAAAGAAAAACTTCTTCCATAATGAATATAAAGATTGTTTGGGGGAATAAAACCAATACTCACAGGATTTAGTGAAAAAGAATAATAATTTTTAAAAATCCTGCTTTTGCAGTACATAGATAATAAATTGATTTCAGATGAATGACGGACTTCGGGCAGTGGTTGAGTTGAAGTAAACAGCCCAGTGTGTTAAAACTTTCCATAGTCTGTCTTTGGACTGAAGTTTTTTTTGTCTTGTTATAAACCTGAAGAACCTTTTAATCCTTTTAAAGAAGAAATAAAGATTAGGACCAAGACAGAGAGAATGCTGTCAAAGGTTTAGCTATTGAAAAGCTGGTACTGGAGAACAATTACAGTAGTCTCAAGGATTATGCAGTGTTAGTTCACTTGTTTTGAAGGGTTAAGTGTGATTTGGATGAATGGTAACAAACATATGCAACTGGGTGTTAAACCCTATCTATTGAGCCAAGATTTGTATTCTACTTTAACATGAAAGTTTAAAATATGCCTATATGTCACTTGTACAATTCACTAAAATATGTGACGTGGAATTGTAGGCAAAAATTCCAGTTAAAGGAAGGTTTAGAAAAAGTTGAAAATATCGTGATCCTGTTTATCTAAGTTATAGTATCTTACAGTTTTTGAACGATTAATCAATTCTCCTCATATCTTCCAGAAGAGCATGCAGACAGTCAAGATGCCTGGAGAGGAAATGCTGATATGATTATATAGGTGTTATTGTATGTGTGTATAAATATGAACTGGAAAAGCTGATTAGTTGGAGTAACCAGGAACACTTTGACTTTTAAAAATAGTATATGATAGGAGCATGTAGGGGTGCATGCTTCACTTTTTCTACCTTAGGAAAGAGTGTGTATAATCAGAAAATGAGGAAAAAGTATGAAAGCAATGCTATATATGGAATCAATCTGCAGAACTCCTTGCCCCAAGAAAACAGCGAGAGGCAATTACTGGTGTATAGTCATGGGAAAATGCACACATTGTCTTGAAAATACACCCGGATCCTGCCTAATGTTGGGTAAGAACCACTTGGAGAACTGCCTCATCTTAGGCAGTGTTTTATGTTTGTGTCCCCAGTTGTTCACGCATTTTACTGAGAAGCATCAGCTGTTGCACGCAGCCAGAAATTGAATATTGAGCTGGGTGGACCATTTGCATGATGTGGTAGGGTTATTATTTGACAGCAAAGCAATTGAAAGGAAGAAATATTATTGTCTTTGAAGATGGGTGAAAGCTAATTGCATTGCACGCGCCTTTGCTTCTCTGGATCTTTCCTGGCATTGGATTAATTCCTGCTGTGTTAAACTGCTTGGGATAGGAGCAATTCAGATTAGGATGTGCGTGCGTGGAACCAACACTAACTGCATAGTTGGCTCCTTACACTGAGGGGGAAAGGCTTACCATGTGGGTAAGGGTTCATACTGCTGTATGAAACTCTGAGAATTAAATTTCTGGGTTAGATGTTAGTTCAGCTTTGTCTTACAGGGAGCAGATTCATGCCATGTTTCATAATGCAGAAATGTTTCAGGAAGTTGTGGGGGGAGGGAGAGAGTGTGTTTGTATTCCCCAGACTGATAGCTGACATCCAGAAGAAAGGGAAGCCTGCCTCGCTTGACATCCATACTGGTGTTTTGTGGGCACAAAACAGCTTGCAGGAAATCCATGTTTGCGAAATCAGTGCTATGAGATTGTACTGTATTGCTGACTTTGCCTGTACAGATCCGTTGTGTCTCTGTAGGCAACTCTCCCTGCAAGTGTGACCTTGTTCTGTATGATGATTGTTTCTGATGAGCTCCCTCAAGTATGTATTGCTGCTTTTTATTGATCAGATTACTGAACAGCCTAAGTAAGTTAGGAAAGGGGGAAAAAATAAGCCTCACCTGAAACAGACAGGGTCATCTACATGGTTGAATGAAATTATGGTAAAGCCATTGTTCTTTCAATCTATTATCAGATTTTATTTTGTAGGATGTCATATTAAACCTCGATTATGGAGCACAGTCCATACATATGCATTAAAGCTAGACTGCATCTCGCTGCCAGTCTTTAAATTTTCCTGAAAAATGTCTTCCGATATAAAAATTTTATATCTAAATACTTCTGAGTTCCTGAAGTACCTAAAACTAATTTTCTTTTTTTAAAAAGTGAAGGTCATCTGTTTGTTTGTCCTGGAGAGATCTTAGAGAGGAGTTGGGACAAAAAAGGGATGGAGGTGATGTCTTGAGGGCAGCAGGGCTAGCACACAAGGCTCTGCTACTGTGCTTCTGCTGAGACTTTAGGTGCATGAGGTAGGGATTATATCACACAAGGAGGTGAACATTTGCTGTATAAGATGCTTGGCTTGTGCAAAATTGAGAAGTAGTTCTGCCAAGCGCAAAGGAGGTTGCTGTGCTTCAAGTCATGCTTTTGAGGAAGTATATTTGCAACAACTCACATGCTTTGACTTGAGTAAAAATAATTTTTTTACAG
>VZTO01025579.1:2938-17579 GCA_013400615.1 Syrrhaptes paradoxus
CATCTCAAGAAAATGATCACATTAAAAAAAAAGAGGAGGGAGAGAAAGAGAGGCAAAGACAAAGGCTGAACCTTATTTGTCATGTTCGCAGATTTGAATCTCTGCCAGCTACCTTAAAAAAAAAAATGAAATAGCAGAGGAAATAAAACATCTGCAGACACAGAAATACGCACAATGAATGAGGAATAGGATGTGGAACTAGGAGGGAAGCCAGGGAAGAGATTTAAAGAAAGAATGGGGTAACACTGCTGGAGTGGCAAAAGACATCTTAATTGTACATTATGTATGTTACAATGGCTTTTGCTGCTATCTGCAGATCCTGCATTCAACATGAAGTGCTGTGGAACAGAAAATAGGCAACTCATTAAGGAATCAGGTACAGGTGACAGTTGGATTCCTTATGGATCAAGTCAATGACATATCCGCCCATAACTGTTTGAAGACTACATAGTGACAGATTTCAGCTGTCATAGCAGAATTCAGGAGATGAAAGAATTAGGAGAACAAGCNCCTCCCCCCCTCCAAAATACCACTGGCATGTAAGAAGAGGGAAACAGATTCAGTTTGATGTACTTGTGATTGCCAGAATGTTAAGGTTATTAGTTCTGTATTTTCTGGGCATACGTGCCTTTCCACAGACGAGTCTTAATACTCAAGAAGAGCCAATGTCCAAACAATGACTGATGAACACCAGCCTTCTGAAATTCACACCACCTTTAGGGTGGCTCAACCTGAATCCACAATCATAGGCATGTAGAAAAAAACGTTTCTAGCCTCTTTTGAAGTTTAGTTGTAAAGATAGATTCATTTGAAAACCTCTCATGTACTTTAAAATGCAACTAGGGGCTTTGGCACTGAATTTCAGTTTTTCATTACAGTTACTAATACAATACCAATAGTGGTTGATGCTTTGTATTAGTAGGGGTCTATATTTTACTTTGAGAGCTCATGGTGGAAAGTGAATATTACCTCTCTATAAATTTTTAGGTGCAGTACATCTGGAACACTTAAAACGGTTTGACCTGAACTGCTCTACTCAGCATTATAGACAGTTCTGATGCTTTGCTCAACTGGTTGCTAGAGAGAACTGGGGTTACCTATATGACAGCAGCAGAGGGCCCTAATCAGAGATCAGTTTTCCCATGTTGCTCCAACACAGCTCAAATGTGGCAACCTGCAGAACAGGATAGCGACTTCAATATTTTAGCTTTTTGTTGGTGTCAACAACGTGTGTTTGGGAATTAAGGAAACAGTTTACATCATGTGGTCTATTTACCTATGATTTCACACTTCTGAACAGGCACCGTGCAAGTTATTTGCAAAAAATAAAATACAAAGATGTCAATTGTTTATTAAACATTGAATTTGGGATACTATAACCTACAAATGTTTTCTTTACCTACCTAACTAGCTACTAATCTGTGTACTTACCATTTTCCACATACGGGTGAAATGGCAGAACTAGTGCAAGAATGACTCTGCCTCTAGTTGGCTCCAGTACACTCCTAATATCTTTTAATACAGTCAGTGGTTGATCACAGCGATCCAGCAAATTTAAACAGCTGATAACATCATACTGAAATCCTGTGTTTTGCCATTCATTTACACCAAGAACCCTACAAAGGGAAAGGGAAAGAGACAGCGTTAAACAAACACAAGCTGAGTTCAGAGAGAACCATTTAAGACAAAAATTCCCTGTGGATGCGTTGATAGTACAGGTAGGTCTGCCACCTAGGCAATGAGAAGAGACAGACATGATCCTTCTGGTCTTTTGGAAAAGAAAACTAGATCAACAACAGGCATGCCTACATATCCAGCCACGCGAACCTTTAAATTGCAAATAGATTACTCTGCTGTAATGTCTGATATAAAGGATGTAGGAAGTATTTAGTACAATACCTGTATTTCTTCTTCTGAAGCTGCCATATCATGGTTTCAGACAATTCAGTGGCATAGATTTCTTCAAAGTGAGGACTCATGACTTTAGTGACTTCTCCATCCCCAGCCCCTAAATCAAGAAGTCTGTGGGATTTCCATTCTGGATTTATTTTAAGCAGTCTTTGAAATTGTTCTGGGGAAAACACAAACATTGAGCCCCTTCCCAGCAGCCTGAAATGTAAAAATGAGAAATGACCAATTTTGTGCAAACTTTAACAGGAAGGACAACGAAGTAATTTAGAACATGCTTTGGCAGCAACCAGTCACACATAATAGTAGACAAGGTCACTGCTCAGATAAATTTTAAATCCAGTTCAACTTGCCTTGCACTTGTCAAGAGATCAAACACATAGCCACATGCAGTTATAGTGGTTAAGATTTCAGGAGGAATTTGATTAGGTAAGGAAGAGCTCATGGGGTGCATCTCAAGAAAATGATCACATTAAAAAAAAAGAGGAGGGAGAGAAAGAGAGGCAAAGACAAAGGCTGAACCTTATTTGTCATGTTCGCAGATTTGAATCTCTGCCAGCTACCTTAAAAAAAAAAATGAAATAGCAGAGGAAATAAAACATCTGCAGACACAGAAATACGCACAATGAATGAGGAATAGGATGTGGAACTAGGAGGGAAGCCAGGGAAGAGATTTAAAGAAAGAATGGGGTAACACTGCTGGAGTGGCAAAAGACATTTTAATTGTACATTATGTATGTTACAATGGCTTTTGCTGCTATCTGCAGATCCTGCATTCAACATGAAGCGCTGTGGAACAGAAAATAGGCAACTCATTAAGGAATCAGGTACAGGTGACAGTTGGATTCTTTATGGATCAAGTCAATGACATATCCGCCCATAACTGTTTGAAGACTACATAGTGACAGATTTCAGCTGTCATAGCAGAATTCAGGAGATGAAAGAATTAGGAGAACAAGCAGAGGAAAAACAATTGGTCAGTAATAGACTGAAGGTAGATAAATACTATTCTTTAAACTAATGTTGGATAGCAGGTTAAACTTAAAGATAAGGAACATAATTTTTTTTAAGTTTAAGGGGAAAAAAGGTAAACAAAAATAAAAATAATAAAAAATGTGAAAAAGAGGAGGCCTAGGAAAGACTGACTGTACTAAAAACAAAGAAACAAACAAGCAAAAATAATAGAGTATACTAAGTCATCTAAAAGAAGCTAAAGCAGGATATTAAATGTATAAAAATAAACAGAATACAGCCAATTTAAGTAGAGCCCCCTTGCAGCACACTTGTGTCAGTCCACACTGCATAATTGGCTCGTAGCTATTATTCCTAACAGCACTATGAGGTGTCATTCAAAGCACTGGAGAGCCTTTGAAAAAAAATGGAAGAGAAAGGAAAAAGAGGAGACCAAAGGAACCTTTATATAAAGCTACAAGTAACTAAGAACACCACAGGGAAGCTCATAAAGTCATCTGGTTAGAAAATAAGGAAAAAGATTATTTTTCTAGCCTTAGTAGGCAGCTACTATCCTCATATCAGACTGTGCAGAAGTATGCAGTAGGTACAGAGGTGAGGAAGGTGAAGAAATCAGGTAAATTTAACAAAATGCATTCTTCATAAAGTCAAAACTGATAACCTGTTAAACCTGTCTGAATGGGGTGACATGAGCAAAAAAAGGCACTGGCTTTTTTTGAAAAAACACTAAAACACGAACAGCTAAACTTCCCTGCAGCCACAGAAGAGACTGATGCAATAAGACTAGGAGAATATAATTTTATAAACTTTTTTCCTGCCTTTGTGATGTTCCATTAGTCAAACATGCTACATCAGAAGTTACCTCTTCTAAGTACAGCTTACACACAAAATGAGGTGAAATTAAGCTTTACAGGATAAGAGAAAGTACAAAATTCTGTTCCACATTAGCGTTACCAGACACAATGCTCAGCCAACTTGTGCATTGCTTAGAAATCTGGTTAGGTTTGCAGTGAGCATGCACACACTCTCTACTAGAAAGAGTTTTAGAACAAACATAGAACTGACTCGATACAGTCACCTTCAACAAGGACAATCACAACAGTGATATGGCAGTAGGTAAGGGCAAGGAGGGGGAAAGAAAGCAGAGGGAAGAACGATACACTGTCTACCACAAAGGGAACATTCTCTTATTCAGAAGAAAATTAATAAAGGTAATGGTTATAATACAATCAGAGTCCTCTGACTATCTCATATTAATCGTAATTACCTCCTCTGTCCCCCCATACTGGAAAAAGTGTTCTTCAATTAAGAGGGTGTAGGGCAATGAACAGTAGGGCATTTCAGATCTGTTACACTACCCATGGGGAAACTACAAATTTAAGAAAATCTGACAGGTCAAGGGGTAGGGCTGAACACTAAATCCAAACTCTGTTTAGCTTACCAAAGACTGACTTTTCACTTACCCATTGATAGATGTTCTAGACATAAAGAGGCTAAAAATTGAGGACACAAAAGAGTGATAGAGCTGGATAAACAGCCAGCCTGATTTCTCAATGCTGTTGTTTAAGAAGATCTGTGTTCCTTGGTCAAGGTAACTCTGGACAAAAATAGGCTGAAGGGATTCAGACAACTGTTCTGTGTTGCAGACATACCACTAGAGAAAGAGATAAAGGATCATTTAAAAGTTCAGCAATATAAAACTAGTAATAGTTAAAAAATATATATTAATACAGGAAAGGCTATTATCAATTTCCATAAATATAAAAAATAAGGTTTTCCTACAGACTTTTGAACAAGCTTCAAAATTAATTTAATTTAGATTTGAATTTGGATCAACCAAGAACCTATGACTCACTAAGAAACAATGCTTTTAATTTTTGTCTTAATCATTACCCTGTACTTCAAAGAATTTTACAAAGTAACTTTCCTAGAAAGCAAACACAGGTCCTCTATTGAACAGCACCATGCTGATACAATAGTTCGAGGTGGGATAACATTGTTTTCTTCCAACTCATTCCCAACTTTTCCCTAGGCATCCACTGAAAAGAAATCCTCAAGTGCATTTGAAATATTTTTCCAGGAAAGGAGATAAAGGTCCAGTCAATACTTTAGAAAACAGCTTGCCTGTCTTATAGCATCGCTATGTTTCTTCACTGCCCGGTACCAACAAGCCAGTTCACAAGTCTTTTGAAACAATTATGTCTATGAACCTCTGAGCATCTCTACTAAACAAAGGAGCGGGTTCCCACATCTAGGAAGGCATCAGTATCCGGTGAAAGGCAGTTCTGTACTTTTATACTGGTAAAATATAAAGCCCAAGCTAAAACTGGCCAGTGATTCCTTTTGCCTTGTGTTACGTGGTAACAATCACTCCTAAACAAACTAAACTAACCCTGATATGTGAGCTATTGTTCAACTGATTGTTAAGAAAAAGAATGCTACTTTTGATATCAAATCTAGCTGGAAAAGTAATAAACCATACAATATCCTAATATTTTACTGTTCACATGGAAGGCATATCTAAACTCCTTTATCACCTGCTTTAAAAGCAAAAAAACTTGTGCAAAGCAAGGCAAACCTATAGAAATTCTGAAATTTTAGGACCCTCATGGCTACTCTCTGCATCTCCAGCAGATGCCTGTAATGCTGCAGCATTATGGAACGTCAGCAGTGATAATAAAATTCAAAAGGTTGCTTATTGCTAGGCTGAAATGCCAAGCTAAAAATACTCTCCACTTAATAAGCAGAAGTTACCAAAAAATGTTTTCAATGTAATTTTAATTAAGAACACAGCTATTATTTTTCACTCTCCTATCCTTATGCAGAGTTACTGTCAGCCCTTCTCATAGAATGTCTGATGCCGTTGTGTCCATTTTCCAATACCATGAATTGTTCCCTACGCTAACACTCTTATCTACCCCTTAGATCTTGCAATAATGTTCCTGTATCTAGCTGCACGTGCTTATTGTGCTGATAAGCAGCTATTAAGTATCTTAAAGAGAAATGGAGAGTTTTAACAAAATCTTGTAAAAATTGATGTAGAAGGACAGCAAACAACCAGGTGGGATAACTCCCCAACTATTTAACACCTAAGATTGTGTCTATGGCCATACTATGCAAAATGTATGCTCATATCCTGGTCCCTTCACCTTTGTTGTACCTTGTTGGGACAGGAACAATCATTTAACACGTTTACACAGTGTTCAGCACAACAGGACTTACACTCACTACTGTAATACAAATAATAATAATAGGACAAGATTCTTATTCCAGCGTCCTGCTGCTTCACAATAATAGCACCAGCAAGCAGAGCGGAGCAGACAGCTGCACTAAGATCATTATGCCAGATTCATGAACAGGGGCTCCATCAAACACTGACCCAAAGCAGCAAGGGATGTCAAGACCCTTCAGTTGAGGAGCAAACATATGCCTGCTTAGGTTGACTTTGAAAACCACTTGCATAATAGGTACATTTTTGGCAGCATCAGGCTCTTGACTATACTTTCAAACACACTTGTAGGTAGCACCAGTGACCCTTTCCTCTGAAAAAACAGATTTTAAGCAAGTCTATACCACATGGTGGAGCCTGGCACAGCGATCCCTGAGACTGATAATTTACCAGGTTAGGTCTTTTCTCACTACAGCACAGTGCTGCTTTCATGAATCAGCACAGACCCGTGATTCCCAAAAGGAATCCTTAGCGAGTCGTGAAAAAGCACTAAAGCAGCATCTGTGTACTTTGTCCATCCATCTTCAAAAGCCAATTTCAAGAGCCTGGCAGAAGTAAGCAATCCCAAGGAGCTGAGAAGCAGGCTGGGATATGTGTCAGGTTCATTCATGAGGCTGCTGCCATGTTTGGAATGGCTCAGATGATCTGCCTTTTTCAATGTGCTGCTATTTTCAATCCAGAAGAAAACATATCCAACTATCAAAGTTTTTGGAAACACAGGTTTTGTTCCATAAGCAATATGGCTACATATGTGCTGTACCTGAGCTCATAAATCTTAGTTCAGCACTGAACTCTGTCACTTGTAGTGCCAGGATCTGACCACGGAAACCAACTTCTAAATACCGATATATATTGACATAACCATTGGCAGGATTATTAACTACCTGTATAACACTAGTGAATAATAGAAACAAAAGCAAACTGTTAACAAGGCAAAAAAAATAAAAAAGGCAACACAGGATAAAACCAATCCAAATTTCAAATAACAGAAGTGGTGAAAGACAGATTAATTCTGGAACTACTTCCTCAGAACACATGCTGCTTTTGTTTCCCTCCACACACAATATATGAAGAGCCCTTTGCAGGCCACTAGTTTCATGACAGAAAGTGTACCAATCTCTTACAGCACAACAGTAGAAAAACTACAATGCAAAAATCTGAAAAGGTTTGTTAAGACCTTTGTTATAAAAATAATTGACAACTTTTGCCTAGTATTAGTGAAAGGAAGAAAACATTCTTTTAGTTAACTTAAAAAATAATGAAGTCAGTAAAACTGAGAGTGAAAGCACCTGGGGCCTCAACATGCAGTCCTTACTTATGAGTAAACCCACAAATTCTGTAATCATAAATCTTACTAAACTTAGTAAATAATCAATATTTTAGGTTTAAAATCTAGATCCAATAAATTAGAAATCGAGACTATCCACTGCAGACCATCTACCTGTGAATGACAATCATCTCTATAACATATTTCCTTGGTTGACCTGTCTTTCATAGTACAGTTTTTAACAGCATGTAAGACTTTCAGACTTTCTTTGTTCGCCAGAAGGATGTTCTTCCTGTAAATCTAAAATCTACTTCTCTTTGTCATCCTACTTATCTACTGAATGATTGAAACAGCAGACCATACTCATCAAACCCCAGTAATACACTCAGTAGCAAGATTCCGGGTGTCAGTGCCCACCCAGAGCACTCCAGTAACAGATCAGCTTGAAGAATGATGCTGTATAATTATATTCTTCCTTTGTAAAGCAGATCTCAAGTATTCATGCTAGGTCTTCTTCATTAGCTCAGCTCTGTGTATCTGACTCATAAAAAGTCAGTGTCTTCCTTCAGCACCAAGAGTTTTTGTTAACCTTTCTAAACTCCTGTCAGATCTTCAGTAGCTATTGCAGATCTTATGAACATATTCCAAATGCAACCATATCACACAACCACTGCATAGCAAGGGCATAGTCCCTGACTTCTCCACCAAGTACCGATCCACGTGCTTACGCTGCCCAAAGATAGCACCAACCTTTTATTGAAGTCATATCACATTGCAAACTCATTTCTAGTTTGCCATCTACTACTGTTCCGATGTCTCTGGGAGCTTCGCAGTTTCCCAGTTGCTCACTTTTTTCTTTTTCCTTTAGATACACCAGTACGAATTAAAACATCTCTGTGACTACAAACACCACCTGCCAACTTCACTGAAGTACCGTTTACTCACAGAGCTCAGCAGGAAAAACAAGTTCAAGGTTTCAATCTCTCAGGAGCAGCTCCGACACCCAGCCCGACACACTCTGCCTCGGGACACCGCGCTGACCCCCATCCCGCCGTCACCGCCGGACTCGCTCCGCCGCTCCTCCCGCCGCGACCCCCGGAGTCCACAACACGCTCCCCCCGTGGCTCTTCAGCCCCGGTACCTCACCCCACCTCCCCAGCAGCTCCCGGCCGTCCTTCACACGTCAACTTTCTCCCCGGGAGGACGGAGCTGTTCCCTCTCTTTGTCTGGCGCTGCCCGGCCCAGTGCCCCCCTCAGCCCGCACCACGGCCCCCGCTCCCCTCCCCTCTCCCGCGGCGGCCGCCACCTCAGGACGGCCCGGCGGACAAGGACCCCCCCCTGCCCCCAGCGGAGCTCCCCAGGGATGGCGGGAGGGGGCAGGAGGCCCCTGTGCCTGCGTGCGGCTGGGACCCCCCCCACCAGCGCGGCCCCGCCGGGCAGGGAAAGGGGGTGGGGAGGGGCGACTGCCTCTGGAGCTGTACCTGGTGGCTCTCCCTGGCGCCCGGGGCTGGCTGGCTGTGGCTGCCCATCATATTCATGTAGAGGGACCGGGATAAAGGGCTCCTCAGGTACCTGGCAGAGCCAGACCACATCCTCCTCCTCAGCACCCACAGGAACACAGTGTAGCAGCCCAGCCAGACCAGCCACAGTCTCATCGGGAGAAGGGGTGCGGAGTCACCCCCTCCCACTGCCTTCCCTCTCCATGGCAGCGGCGGCGCCGGCAGCAAGCAACTCGCCCAGCTCAGCTCAGCTCCCCTCCGGGGCCCGCACACACGCTCAGGGCGGAACGCGCGACGCCACGGCAGCGGGGGCCGGCCGGACGCCTTCGCTGCGACACGCCGGGGCCTGGCCCGCAGCCGCTCCCTCCCTTTCTCTCGCCAATCACAGGGCGGGCGGGGCCGTGGCGCGGTACCGGCGTCCCCGCGGGGCGCTGCGTTCAAACCGGATCGGAGCAGGCTGGCGGCGGCTCGTCGGTACGTCTCCGTTCTCCCGGCTCCGGTCAGCGGCGGCAGCAGCAGGCGGCCAGTTGCCCCCTCAGGAGAGCTCGCGCCGGCTCCCTCAGGCGCGCACGTGCCTGGCGCCGCCCTGTCACCCGGGCTGCGCGTGCGCAGGGCGGCCTGGGCGGGAAGCGCGGAGGCGGGAGGGCTGCGAGGGCGCGCGGCTGAGGAGAAGGGGCGCGGGGGTCTCCTCGCTGTCTCTGCCGCGCTCCCGGCCCTTGGTCCTCCCTGTATCGCCAGACTCCTGCATCCTACCTCTGTGCACAGGGATGCAGTGGGGCGTAGTAGAGGCTAGCGGACAAAAATGTAACTTAATGCAACTTATACCTCACAGAGGAATGCAGGCCTAGAACAGACAATGCTTATCAGGACATTTTGATCTGGGACAGGTCAAGCTGCATAAACACACATCTTCTGGCTTTTCATACAGTAGCATGTGCCCTTGCTAGAACAAAAGCCGTCGTTACTGCTGGTTTGGGTTAGGCACCACTGTTCTCACTGAGGCTTTAATAAACATCTGATATTTGTGGTAACAGCGTAGAAAGTGAGGAATACTGTATACTACTTAAACTAAAAGAAAATCTAGGCAAAGTGTGTCTCATTAATCAAATTCCATCCGAGTATGGCATGAGGGCTATCATCTCTAATCTAAGAAAAATGTTTCTTAACAACTGCCAGCAATCACTATCTTTCCTTTTGATCAGATTTGAAAGGCTGGAGTCTTGCCCCTTCAGTTCCAGGTAGGGATGACACTGGAAGTCAGACCACTGTGTGATCCTGGCTTCTACCTGGAATATCCTCTGATAAAGTAGTAATCGCATCCAACCTTGATTATCCTGGGAGATAAGCAAAACCAGCACAACATAATTTTGCAGAGGAATTTTCTGTTCCGTTCATTTCCACTGATGTTTAACCTCCTTAAGGAAAGTTTTTGACATGAGAGCTTTAGATAGTTTTCCACAATAAGTTGTTTTTTTTTTTTCTCCAATAGCTAGATGGGCTAAGATGCCTTTTTGGTCTTTCTTTTTATTTGATTTGGGATTAGGACTCTGGTTTCTATGTATGTTCTTGTTTTTAAAGACAGATCAGCTTATATTTCCCCTCCAGGGATAAAACTACTTTATAATAAAAATCTGAAATGACAAAAGCGAAGTTTGCTGCTTTTTAAACAGACATCTGCTCACAGTGTGTAAATCAATAAATAAAATTGCCTCAGGTTACTTACATGTACTGACTGTTCACAGTGAACTATATCTTAATTTTATCACAGGTAAAATACAGATAATGAATTGCATACCAAATAAATGAAGAAATATTCTAGCTTTTGTCTTTGCATTCATAATATACAACCTGGGTATGTTTTAATGAGATTCTTCCAAGTTTCTACCCTGTGTTTCACTTGTCATTAATATTCTGCTGCAGAAGTTGTATACTAAGCATATTTTTCTCTTGACAGGCTATAAAGAACACACTACTCATGCATATTTATGTAATAATTTTGATGTATTGTCATTTGCATATAGGCTGGTGGAATTGTAAGCAATTGCTGGACAATCTCAGAAAACTACTTGTTGTATAAGAGTATGCATAAGTCATTCAAAGGAATTAGTGTTCTGGGAAAGAATTTCCAGAAAAAAAAGGAATAACTTCTTTTCTACTTTATCCTCAACTATTCTTTCTCTTGATGGAAAAGTTCTGTAATTGATTGAATACTTAGAGTCCAAAGGGTCCAAAACATACCCAAAGGTTTTAACACAGCCTGCATTTGCTTTGTGGTGATCACAAGGAGCCTGGTCTTCTGGAGCAGGTCTCACAGAGACAGGGCTGCCTGCACAGCCTGACATATTCTAAGATGTAAATCCGCAATTTTCCAGATCAAGTACAGCGATAAAACAACTTTCCCTTCTATTATTTAAACAACAGTAAGAAAGTGATTAACAGAAGGAGGTCTTTAAGATAAACATAGATATCTGTATAAAATCCTCTCTCCCAAAGGTGACCCACAGCCCAGCTGTGGATCTGACCATCTCTTAAGACAGCTTGTCCCAGTTGTATTTTCCTTTACAAAACCAGCTAGGATTCTTTTGACCGCATGTACTAGTGAGCTTTTTCCTGAGCTGGCTTCTCTAAGAAAAAGCTCAGCAGTTATTTGTGGAGATGTGGCTTATCTTAACTGTTCCTTCCCCTTCCTGCTGTCTTTCCTGACAGCATCCATTAAGCCATACAACCATATTCAAATGTAAACATCCTACTAGCCATGTCAACATACTATATTCATGAATTACGGAGCAGTTCCAAAATCAGCACAGCAGGAGACTGGGAAGGTCATTTTGTACAAGATGAGAACAGAGGCAGGCGTGTGAGCTCCACAAAACATCAATTATTTTTTTTCTTACCTAAAATTAAATAAGTTTTGTTGTCATTTATTCAGTGTTTTCACTCTATTACTAACCGTGTATTATACTACTACTTAACTAGACTAACATTCTTTAGTGTCTGTTAGATAACATCCTTTTAAACCTAGCAGACACTTTTACCTATTGGTTTTCAATAAATAAAATTAATCCAGTGTATTAAGATCCAATTTATCAGAATTTGTAAAGAAAAACTGAAAATGGGATGCAAGCATCAAATTTCTCATTCTCTGAAGTTATCACAGCATTTCATATTTTATATTATGCACACTTAAATCCTCTTTATCAGTTATGAGACTATTTTAGACACTCTTAAATTATCAAGATTAAATTGGGGCATTTTTCCAGCCGCAGGACTTTAAGCTCAGATACTATTAGCTAATAAGGAGAGAAAGCAGACAAACCAGCTGTTGCAAGACACTGAACTTTTGCCTTTGATCATCCTTTGCTTGATTCATGGCCAAAAGCCATCATGTAGGTTTAGCAGAGGATAACAAAGTTTAGTGGGTGACAGAGAAATGCAGAATAAGCGATGTCAATCATAACATACCATCAACCTTCTATCACTAATTCCTGTAGTAAGACTATCACCTGAATTTAAAGCAGTTTTCCAGTCCTATTTTGAATTGACTGTTCATGTGATGAAAGACACTTTTTTCCTGCTCTGTAAGAGAAATAGGATAGACAAATGGGAGAATAATAAATTCTGGTAATTTGCAAAATTATAAATATTTTACATATTAAATAATGTGTATTGTATTTCTCAGATTTGTTTTCTGAACTAGTTTATTCTACACAGTTAATCTCTCATATCTTAACGCTGTCTTGCTTAGAAATCTTTGACTATTTACTTTTCCTGTCTTAATTCTAAAGATGCAGCAGTTTATAGAGGTTATTCAAATTGTGCCTTCAGTCATATCACCCTTTACTCCTTTCATCTTTCAGCAAATAAAATGGTATCTTTACCAAACCTTTTCCAGAAAAAAAGTAATTCTGTTCATTTAAAAGAATTCTTGGTATAAGTTTGCCTCTTAAAACCACTTACTAGTTTTCCTGTTGTATAACACAGTACTCTCCCATTTGTCCGCTATGTTCTCAGAACTTAATATTAGAACTGAGTAATAAACACAGTCACCTAAGAAACCCTATTTGTGGAACAGTAACATTTTCACTTATTAAAATACATATTCTATGAGGACAGGATAAACATATTTATATAGAAACACTAAAGAAAACTAAAACATTTATTTATTACCATTTAAAAGGAACTGTCAGGGAGAAGATAGTTTAATATAATGAATCAAAGATTACATTAACTTAAATTCCTTCAGATTTTTGTCCTTTGGCTTTTGCTCCTTCTGCCTTTCAGGCAGAAAATTCATATATACAGTGCAAAATATTTTAAAATTCAGAATCTAAACACACAGTCCATATCTGCTCTGGGATTTGTGTAAATATTATCTGGATATGTAAATACAAGTGACACTAGTATGTGTACATAATGCTATTAGCACGTACAATGCAAATGAATAATGGTATCTCTGACAAGACAGAGATAAAAAACAGATAACGCAACTTAAAACTTCCTCACACTTCTGGCTTCTTACATTTTAACATAGATCTTCATATTCCTATCAAAGGGTTCATTTGGATTTCTAAATATTTAACAATGCTATCCCACTTTTTCACTCATCGCTTTGAAAGCACTTGGCACTTCAAAGAAGGCAAAGAAACAATGTTGTTTCTACTCTGCAAATGTAAAAACTGAGGCACAAAAGACTATTTGTTTCAACACCGGTATTTCAAATCTCAGATTTCTTCATTAAATTATGCTAGTGTCCAATAAAATTCAGGGCAACTTCTCACTCTCTGTTCTTTTCTGAGTTACCTATCACGATAAATGTGGAGCCTTAGAAGTGAGCTGGCTCAGCACTTTAAAATCAGGATACGTACTATGCATGTTCTTGTACTGTCAAATGACTGGCACTCCCTACAAAAGGTGCTTCTAAAATTATGTTTGCCCACACAAAACAAAGAACAAAAATGAAGTGATCATATTACACTTAGGCTACCTATCATTATACAGTGACACGCTGTATATATTGGAGGAAAAAGAATATTTATTAAACAGGAGGATTGTAAACGTGATAATATCTCTTATCATTGCAAGGTGTGAAATAAAGAGAGGATTCAATGTTTCTGAAATTTTGTCAAAAAACCCTTTTATAAAAATCACAGGATCCATTTAAAAGCTTAACTGAAAAGATGATGTTAAGAATTAATCAGAAATTAACTAACTTTAACTTGATTAATCAGAAATAGTCTTCAGCTGTCAGCACATCAAACAAGTTTGCCAATGTAACACTACTAAGCAGGCAGAGTTTGATTCATTGTGCATGTGCTTAGATTTGTCCAACTAACTGAACACTACTACATCCATACGCTAATGTTTTTCTTACCACATTCCGTATGAAGTACTAACAATATGGCACCTTCAAAATAATTTTCCCATTTAAAGCCAGAAAACTGCATCTACCTACCACCGACTAGAGACATTCATAAAGCCAGTGATGACGTATGGAGCTTTTTTCCTTATCAGCACTTTTATCTTTCTTCTTTAGCGTTACACAGACTTTTACAAGGTAGTTAATTACTTTTGGCTCTTCCTGTGGCAGCTGTTGGATTTATCTTGATACTGGTTAAACACCATCTAAATTTTTCTCTTCATCTCCCTGCCATCCATGAGGAATGTCCACCAGGCTCTTCCAGATTAACTTCAGAGATCTGCCATTTTAGCAGTACTGCAAAATTAATCCACCATCTTTCAGTAAGCTCAAGAAAATACAGTTCCCCT
>VZTO01025580.1:0-61412 GCA_013400615.1 Syrrhaptes paradoxus
TTTTTAAATTCTTCTTGAGTCTGTGCAAGCAGCTTTTCTGAGCTCCCAGTGTAGCCATCAACTTTCTGATAAGACTGAAGACTGCCTTGCCCCAATGAACGTGTACTTGGTGGGAATGACAGTGCAATAAGCCCACCTGAAATTCTGTGGTGGAGGAAGCTGGGGGTACCAAAAGGATCAGAGCAGGTACAACATAACCTTTCACACAGCAACTGGTCATTTTGTGAGGTGCTTTTATATATTGCCACTGATGGCAGCATGTTGCTACCAGCTGCTGAGGTTAGCTGTCAGATGTGAAGCTCTGCAAAGTACTCCATGGATCTCCAAGAAGCAGTTAATTATGCTGCCTCCTTTGTATGACAATAACAAACGGTCTTTATCAGCAAGTCAGATAGCTCTGCTTTGACCAGCTGCTGCAGCCATTTTGACAGTTTCAAATGTTCAGCTGATTTTTTTTTTTTTGGTATATACAAAAGAAAAAGCTACAGATAAGGTTATATGATGTCAGATGCTTTCCTTCTCTCTCTCTGTAATACTAGTGGAAGATGAATAATGAACTTTTCCTATCTCATGCAGTAATTTATTTCATTTATCTGTTACACCCAGAGTACTTATTCCAGGCTCAAACCATGCTTCGTTCTCTTGGTTGGGAACAAGAACCTTAGTAGCTCCTGAATAACAGAGTCAGTTCTCCTCAGACTGCAAGAAAAATGTAAAGCAGCTCCAATTAAATCTTATGATTTTGGTAGCTGGGAACTGGTAGATCATAATTTCACTTCATCATCTCTTTTTACCTTATTGTCTGCTTATATACAATATGAATGAAATAGAAGAAATGAGGACAGAGGAGCTATGACAGGTTGGACTATATGTGAGCTTCCTTTCCCAGTTTTATATTTATACTGTGGGACTGGCCTGCACTGACAGTGAATGTTGTGTTTAAATCTCGGGGAACAGAAGCAGCTGAGTGCTATTAATTCCTACTTGTTTTCTTTCCCCTCCAGAGAATATATGCACATTTACTGTAATCTCTTTGGAGGATAATGTTCTCTGCAGAATGCAACTAAGACGACAGTTAATAAGAATTAGATAATGGTCTTTAAATTATCCTTAGCGCTGATCACTATGTTCTATATTGTAGAAAGCAAACTGACCAGCACTGTGTAGAATCTTCTAGTCACTGCGTAGAGTTGTCTGTAGTTTTCAGAAACCAATTATTTGACTGTAACTGAGCCCAGCTGGTTTCTGCATTACTCTTCTTGTACAATGGCACAATCTTTTCATTAATATGAACACTAAAAATATGAAGTCTAGAAATCTTCACCACCAGAACTGCATTCAGACAGCAGATTTTAGTAGTTAAGAAGAGGAAATACTAAATAGGACCTTCACAGTAGGAAATATTTCTCTTAAGGTTTGCATGAAGTGAAAGATTTGGTATTTCTATATGGAACTGGCACATTTATGAGATTCCCTCATGCCACAGCTGCCAACTTTGTCTGTGTGGCTGTTGGCAGATTGCATAGAGAGCTGGGTTTTCAATCCATTTGCAGCACCTGCCATTTTACTGATATGATCTCATTCTTTCAGCATAGCTGATCTTTTCTAGTTTTACTGGTCATTCCTTTATGTATCAGTCCTTTTCCAGAAGGCAGTTTTTCATTTTTCACTATTATATTTCTGTAATGGGAACTTGCTGTGGAGAAACAGAATTTCCATACTGAGAGTTAACACTCTCTTAGTGGCACTCATTTATATGAGAAACCACAAACAAGAGGTATAGATGAAAGATAAATACGAAAAGCTAGTTTTTTCTTTCAGATTTTAAAGCCCCAGACTGTTCCTGAATCCTGTATATCCTAACTTTGAATTTGTAACCATATCCTTCAAATTCAGTGCCCTTTGTGGCTGACTTTCACTAGAAACCCCTTTAATTTCTGTGTCTGTGCTTAAGATGTGGCACTAGTGTGAAAACTGATTATATGAGAGACACTTTATTATTCAACAAATGTGCCTTTTTGTGTATTCAGTGACATATCTGCTGACTTCAGTTATAAGTTAGAAATTCTGCATTTACTCTACCTAACAAGGCAGACTGAGCAGAGCCAGGAAAAAATAAGTTGGGTTGTAACCTGTCTTGTACACCACCAAAAATTTAGTCCTGTTTGTGGGTTTCTGTCAGTTGTGTCCACTCTNTTGTGAACTATTGGCCTGAGAACCAGACCTGTGATGCAGCTGTCATTTTCGAAGGGCAGCTGGGCACTTGGAAACTGGACACATCCTGGGACAGCACTGATAAGCACAACACCAAGGAACCATAACAGCTACTTATTACCTGAAAAGGTGCAAATGTCGTGAGAGAATAAGAATTGGTAGCTGCTGTTGGCTGTTCTAACTGCAAGAACAGAAAACAATCTGGAAAATTAAAAATCAATCTGAAAGGATAGAAAACATCATTATCTCTTGTCTGTCCCATGTGAAGTTAACAACATCTGTTGGATTCTTTAAATGGTGGTGTCCTGTACCCTCTTATGCCTCTATGATTAAAAAATTACAATTTTTATTCAAAATGGAGCATCTCTCTCTGAGAACTTCCCATAGTACACATACTTTTCCTTCTCCTAAAGCGCTGAGCTCTCTACATGTCGTTTCTGTGAGACTTTGGACCCTTGCTAGGGGTATCAGGCTGACTCCAAACTCCACAGCACAGATCATTTTAAGTCAGACTTTGTTATTAATTTGACTGCTGGGCCCACTTCTGGAGTCAGTTTTGTTTGTCTGGGATGCTTTGGCCCCCTTCTGAAATCTGTTTACTGTGCTTGGTATATACATATAAAATAAATAATAAATAATAAATAATTTTTTGTGAGTATATCTGCTGTTATATTATTGATAACTTTGATTTACTCATGATAAGTTTGTAGTAACCTGTACTGTTGTATGCATACTTGTTTCTGCTATTATTGAGTGCTGCTATTGTTGCTTGTTGCTGTATTATTGATTTTTGATAATAATTTATAATGTCTTGATATATATGTATTTTCACTTTATTAATCATAGGCATTCTTGCTAGTGGTGATTATTGTGGTATTTGTGGTAATACGTGATTAAGTAGAGAAACTTAGAAGGTAAACCCTAAGTCTCCTTGGGTATTATGAAATCCCACAAACCTGTGGTCACGATCTTTATGAACCCTGCAGGCCAGGTGATTCTTTAGGTCATAAGAGGAGGCAGCCTGCTTTATGTAGGTCAGTGGTGCCCATGCTAGGAAGGACTCACTGTAGCAGGTTGAGTTTATAGAGCTGTTAGGAAGAAAAAAAATTTTCACTTATAATATTACTTATTTGCTGTGGAAAATAAAATGAATGAGAATGTAGATATAGAAGCCCTTGATGTCACTTTTATAGTTCTCTCAGAATATAATCTGACATACTAGGAACTGAGATAGTAGTATATTCTCCCTTTGCTATATATACTTGGAACCTGAGTGTTGTGGTTTTGAACCAAGCTAGTGGCAACACACCACACAGCAGCTCTTACACCCCAAATCTTCCCACTGGTCTGGGAGAGAATTAAAGGCATAAAGGGAAAAGAGACTTATGGATTGAGATAAGAGCAATTCAATAGCTAAACTACAATAATATTGTAAATAATAAAGATAATAATAATGATGATAATAATAGCAATATGGTCAAATATACAAATGAGTGATACACGGTGAAACTGCTCACCACCTAGTNTCCTGCACTTGCCGACACTGGCACAGCAGAGAGGCTGAAAAGTCCTTGACTGTCCTGGCAGCAACTGTAAACATCAGTATGTTATCAGCCTTCTTCTCAGCATAAATACAAAACATAGCCTCTCACTAGCTACTATGACAAAAGTTAACTCTGTCCCAAGTGAAACCACAGCACTCAGAAAAATTGTTCAGATTTTGCCACTGAATCAAGGAAAATAGTAATTTCTTTTATGCAGGATAAGAAGGTGGTTGTTCAGATTTCAGCCTTTTTTCTTTTACTTTCTATTGTTGCAGGATTTGACAATGAAAAGTTCACTTCAATAAAGATCTTTGTCATATAATCTAGGTTTATCTGTAATCTAGTCTAATCTATAATCTAGAATCAACCAGCCCTCATAATTTACTAACCTTAATCTTGCAAATGTTAGATAGGATTTTAGTTCTGTGTCTAGGTAGAACATGCTAGATAGAAAGATAAAGAATGTTAAAAATAGCTTTTGATGTGCAAGTATAATAATGGAAAAGCTCACGTGTGCTCTTCCAGAAAACATAATTTCATATTCATGTTTTATCCATTCTATTTCTGGAAGTAGTGATATTTTAATTTGGTATTTTAGATATGGTAACATAATATTAATTGGTGAGATAATAACGTATAGTGTTTTTGAGGGAACAGTGAAAATTGAACTGATAGTCAATCAGACAATATACAGAGCCCTCAGTAGCTGTATTTATAGAAAGTTTGCTAAAATTCTAAAGTATCTTGCATGAGATAAACTTAATAAATATAAATGCACAAAACATACACGTATTTGAAAAAATAAAGATCCTTGTGTGCATTGACACTAGTATGTGCTGGGATATATCTCAGCATATTGTCTTTCAACACCTCAGTGACAAAACCTTCTTAAAATTAAAAAATAAGCCTGACTTGAGTTAGGCATATAGGATATCATATATTAAAAGGAGTGTCTAGAAATTAATTTTAATTGTGACTTAATGTATTTCTGGGATCCTAACAAAAATCCTGCAACAAAGGGCCGTCTGTGGCACGTTGACTCAAGCCAAAACTCAATGTATGTGTCACGTACAAACAAGTATAGACAATAACTCAGATTCAGCAGCAACCAACTAAGCTTGCAGTATTATGACTAATGTCTACTTCTCAGTGGATATATAAATTACCTTTACTATGGAGCTACCCCAGATTGTATACCCATACGGATGTGTGTTGCTTTTTATAGCTGTTACCCACAAACAAAATTTGTTAGAGCACTAATACCAGAAAAACCCTAAGAGTTCAAGCAATTCATGGTAAAAAACACTCTTGTCTTGATTGGTAATAGTCACATTTTCCATTTATGCTCTCTTTTATGGGTTAGGGGGGTGGTATTCTAAATTTTTGAGACACATAGGTAAAACATGCATTCTTCAAAGCTCTTCACCGTATGTAAGTCTTACATAAGTCTAATACAGAGTAATTTTAATATGACAAGCTAATGAATTCTAGATCAAGTGAATTTGGAAATGACTTTTTTCTGTAAATGGAAATGGAATTGAAATCAACATGGGTGGTTAGCTTCTCCAAAAGACATTAATCTCTTTGACTACTACAAGGTCTGTTCACGTCTTTTTCTGCTGATGCGCTCTAACATTTTATGTTTCTTTGTTTAATTTACTGTGCTTTCCTTTCCTTTATTTACAAACAATGAAAAACAGAGATGGGCATACATCTGAAAGTTTATTGGCTGTATTATTGCATTCCCTTGTGAACAAAGTCTGTGTCACCCAAGCTGATAAATTCTAGATGTGAGAAAAATGTTTACTGCAGCCCTTGACTTTGTATTTCCTTCTGATGACTTTCAGCATCTAAAAAATTTAATACAAATATCTTATCTGTTATTTTATTCTTAATATGGCTCCCAACAATTTTTGTACTGAGCACAGAATTTGCTTTTCCTAAAAAATTAGGATCCTATAGATGATATAAATATTCAAACTTGTATTGCTTAGTGCAGATGTATTCTTTTGGCTTATACATACTATGAACAATTTTCGTAGCATATTTTCCACTTATTCAAATAACTCAAAACACCCCTAATATTCAATTTCTTCTCTAATCTCAAATATAATCTGAATTTAAAAATAAGGTGCAGATGGGAGAAAAAATTTAGTGAAAATCTGAAAAAATGTCCTCTTTGGTCCTGACTATTTGAAATTTCAGTCTTTGAATAAAACAATAAATTTTTGAATTAAAACGTCCTCTTTGCATCTAAAAGTCATTGCTAATTAGCATACAGACTTATATCGAAGGAAACCATATAAATTTTTTAAGACCTATATAACAGCAAATTTGTGTGGCTACTATGTGGTGCATATTCAGGGTTATTTGTGTTTGGGTTATGCATGTTAAAAGAAAAACATTTGGAAAAAAATTTAAGACTTTTAAATCTGGCATGGACTGTAAGAAATAGAGACTCCTTCCAGAACAACAAAAAAAAGTTTTTAGGTATACTGTTAACTATTCTCCCCACTGTTGTCAGAAATATCATCTACAACATCTCTGGGAAGGAAGCATCTCAGATTCATTTAGCACTCCTCTGTGGCTAATGAGGTTCTGAAACAGAAAGCATTTATTACTGTTCCAGCCTGTGTGACTAATATTTCCCCACGTGGAGCTGATAATACACCAATACTTTTGGTTGATCATTTATCTCTTGAAAAATTATGTTTCAGAGTACCTGAAATGTGGGGAATTCAGGTCAAGTTTTCCAAGTAGTCTGAATGCAGCAAGATGACAAAACATGTTGAACTATTAAGAAAAATTAAAGGATTTTCAAAAACATTTTAAGAAACTTGCAATAAAATTCCTTGCCTATTCTCATTGAAAGATTTGAGATGGTGAATGCACAGTACATGTAAGACTTTCAACATTTCTAGCTGTAACAACACCCAAGACAACCTGCCGATACATTTGTTCATCTCATTCACAGGGCTTTGCTCTCACCTTTTCCTGTGTAGCAGAGCCCTGCAGTCTAACACAGATCTCTAGGGCAAAAACAATGAGAAATCACCTTCTGTAGAGTTCAAGGTCTGCCTTCCTTTTAAGATCCTCAGTCTCTTGTGTTTCTTGTGATTCTCACTGAATCTCAGCATGCCAGGTCACTTTTGGTGATGGAACTTAATGTAAATATTGCTTTGAAAAGGTTAATCTGCTAAGGCAATTGCTTGTAACAGGTTGACTTGTAGTACAGATTAATAAAATGATGGCAAATACATTATTTGCATGTAGACTAAAGCATTGGCAGGAAGGCCAACAGAAAGTACAAGGCTGAGGTTCTCTGTGTAAGCATAAGAAAAGAGAAAGGGATTTTGCAGACATGACTCAGTAGTCATCTGAAATGGTTTTGCTCCATTAAAGTATCACTTGTTTAGGCAAAGTGTGTGGGCTGAAGATGTAGTGAAATAACTACAGGGAGGTTCTGTAAGTTTTCTGATGTTCTTATTTTCTAAGCATCCTTTACACTGAACAAGTTTATATGACACAAAGACAGCAGAAATAGCTGTAAAGTTTTCTTCATTTTTTAATCCATCTTCTTTGTATGAACACTGTCATAATTTTAAACCTTTTATATGTCTTGCCATCATGTATTTCTAAATTACTGACACTTATGAAAGCAGAGCAGCGCTTGCATCTATTGCTGATCTAGATTTAAGCTTTTAGTGTAACTGATGCAAATAAAATGTTAGGCATGGTCTGAAGATAGCTCATCATCAGTAATCAAACAGTAAATCTCAATGTTCTATATTTTCTCAGTCCTTCTCTTATCAAGAGCAGTGCAGAGCAATTAAATCTGAGATTTGTAGCTTGTGAAATTATACATTTGTAAATCGCTGGTACATATTTGATCATATTTTGCAAAAAGAGAATTTAATTCTAGAAAATGACCTTCACTATCTATTGCATTTCTTGTAACGATCTCCAAAAGCCAAATCTGGATGAACTGTGTTAAAGCAATAATTCATTTGCTTTCTTGGCATGTTTCATGTTTTTCAGAACAATCTGTTTTTCTGTGAGAACATGAAATGTGCTATAAATGTATTTGTTTTTTTTCCTCTTTAGCATTTCATGTACTAGCTCACATTTATGACTATGTTTTTTATGGTATATCAGCAAAAGCTGACTTTCAAGTGTGAAGTTTGGTTTCATAAAAATTTTGTAAATCTTTAGGATGTCATAGCAGATATCTTAAAGGAATGGCAAAATAGGTAAGTTTTCCTTATTTTAGATTTTGAGGTATGTCATTGTTGCCCATATTTGCTAGCTTGATACATGTAATTAAAATGGTCTTTGATTTAATGTTAAAAAAAAGGTTTGAACAGCAAATATGGAAGATGGAGATGGGAGATGTCATCATGCAAGATTAGCTTTTTGATAAAGACCTCAGTTTTTGATAAATGTAAACACCATAAGAACTTTGTTATAAAGATAGGCACGTTACTATGGTGACAACAGCATGATTCTAAGTTGCATGTGGTCTGTTATTTGGATAATCCCTGAAGTGAGTAAGCAGGATGAATGCATTTGCCATCATGTCCAAAAACAGCCTCCACAAGACATGAGATTTTGCATACTAGTCAATGTTGTGAAATTTCCTGATGATGAGTAGGTAATTAAAAAAAAATAATTCAGGTTGATTTATTTTCAATTTTGTAATTTTTTAGTTTTGCAGTAGTTTAAGTATAGTACCTTTTTTCTGATGAATATTTATATCATTCCACTAAATTGGACATCTTACAAGCCTTAAGGACATTTTTGGCTTGGTATGTGTAGGTTTGCTAAGTTTTGTTGAATTGCTTACCAGACTAAGAAATTTTTTTTCAAAAAAGGGGAAAACCCTCTCATACCCGTGTTCAAATGCCCATATACAATTAAAAGCTTTACAGACAATAAATTTAAGAACAGTATTTTAATGTAAAATTTTTAAGAGAAACAGGTAGCAATCTGTCTTTTAACTTTTTTTCCATACATATTTTGAATTTTCTTACAATAATGCTATCTACTGGTGTTAAATTTTGGTAAGCTCACACTAGGATTAATATTTATTTCTGGGACAGTAATTATTTCATATAAAACAGGCAATACACTGCATTGCATTCTTAGGAAGATGCAAAGGCCCTATTGTTTTACACCAAATCCTTCTTTTACTGTAATTTGCTTTCAGATCTGAGCTGTATAGGGCAATAAATTATTAGAATAATCCAATAGATATTCCAGGGTATAAAAATATACCAGAATATGTGGAAGCAGTTGATAACATTCTGTTCAGCTTTTCACTTTAAAAGATGAAACATATTTGAGGGGAGGAGACTCACAACAGGCTGCATTTGCCTCAGGAGATAAGGAGTGCGTGAAAAAGCACATAATAACAGTTATCATCTGAAGATTCTGTACTGAGTCATGCAAATACCAGCTACTTATGGATTATTTTGACAAGTAAAGATGTCATGATGTAAACCAACGCTGGACTGTAGTAATCTTTCAGTAATAACCATCCAGTTTCTCTAAAAACATGTTAGACTCATCAAAGAGTATCAAACTATGCTTCAAAATACTGTTCCCCAACTTCAGTCCACAAAACGAGCTTTCAGTACTTTGTTCTGTATGTCCTGAGACCAAGACTGCCTACACTGAAGACTAGCTAGTTAACAGGTCAGGTGTTTATGATGCATCAGATACTGATATGTTATCTGCTTAGTAATCTACACTGATTAAAGTGAGTGCTAATATGTCAAAAGGAAATTGAAAGATCCACAAAATATCAAGCTGTAAAATGCAGTCCTTCTCTTCACATCTTTATATATACTGAGTGGAATGTATGCATGTTGGGAGTTTGACAGTCAATCCAATATAACTTGTATTATACATATTCACCAGAAAAAAACAGCATCTGCTGAAATATTTTGATGAAGCGTATGTTTATGTAATTTTGTTTAATTTTTCCTCCATCTTTAGTATTCTGTGTTTTGTGCATTCTTGGTTTCTATGCCTAAAAACTATACTATAATATGCATGATTGCTGTGAAGGGTGTATCATTATTTCTACTGCTGTTTTATTTTTGCTTGTGTGCATAATTTACAACATGCAGGTATGGGGAAAATAAAATTATTGTATTAGTGAGAATGTTTTCATAATGTTCATGACTATTACCTGGAACTATAAGCCTGACACAATAAGATGAAGTTGCTGACATGGCTCAGAACTTCTGATGTAGAAACTATTAGCTAAAATGCCAACACACTGGAAAAATTTCATGTCCAGGGTTGAGTAAACTAAGTATGATTTTTCCTCAAGGAACTGCCTAAACAAGGACGTAATCTTAATAAATAATTTTTATACTAATATCAGAGAAGAGGCTGAGACAGGTAGTCCAATTTTTTTTTTTGTCATAGTATCAAGGCACCAGTGTGTTTCAATGTTTCTTTTAGTGGCTTTATGAGATAAACAGGCCCCATTGTGTAAAATAAATATATGCTCTGCTCAGAAGTCTTTCATTTTTCTTTAGTGGTAGCCACAATGAATTACATTGTCTTCTGCCTGTTTTTACTAGCTAACATTACTAAACCAGCATATCTCCTGTATAATGAAAACTTCATAATATAGAATGTATTTCTCCTCATTCTTAATATAACACAGTAAAGATATTGTGTTAATCCAGTGTAAAGTGAGAATCTTTAAGGTGCTAAAATATATCATGTCAATTTTTGGACTACTTGAATTGAAAATACGTATAGTTTCCAGGGAGCCAGCAATGAGGAAGCAAATGCAAAGATCAAAAAGAAGTAGTCGTGGTCATGAACAGACATTGATACAAATGGAAGATGCATAGAAACATTTCATTATTCTGATGCCAGTCAAAGTGTTATATGCCATATAGGAGGAACACAGAACATGTTGTTGCCCCTGATTCTCTTCAGAGGCTTACAAACACTAGAAAACAGATGATTCATCAACCTTTTTGTTAATGTGTAATGGTCTGTTGAAAGTTAAAAACCATAATACTCTTCTTAGAAAGACTCTGATAGTGCAACCTTTGTAGAGGTCAGGGCACTTCAAAAAGAACTGAGGAACAGATGGACTGCACAAAGCAGCAAAGAGAAGCGTGTCCTTTCAGGTCAGTTGATGGTCTCAGAGGTGAGGGAAAAACAAGTGGTTAGAAATGTATGTTTATTGTTGGCCCAGGGAACTGCAGGCTCTCAGCTGCAGAGCTGAAATTTATTGGTACTGCACATATGATGAGCAGAAATCTATCACAACCAGTGCTTAATCAATACATTCTAGAAGTTTTGGAAGAGGTAATAATGTAAAATTCTAGTGGGTTTGTGGAGAACAAAAAAATTACCTCCGAATAGTCTGTAAGACTGAGCACTGGCACAGGTTGTCCAGAGAGGCTGTGGAATCTCCATCCTCAAAGTTACTTAAAGGTTGTCTGGACACGGTCCTGGACAACCTTGCTTTAAGTGACACTGCTTGAGCAGGCCAGTTGGACCACATGACCTTGAGAGGTCCTTTCCAGCCTCAACCACTCCATGATTTCAAGTAAGTCATTAAAAATTGCTATAAAATATTGAAGATAAATTACTGAGAATATGGTTCCTTTTTTAATTAATCAAACAGACATATAGTCCATTGTAACCATAATGTCATCCATATTCCTTTGTGGGCAGTTGACTCCATAATTTAAAAACCTTGGTGGTTATTTTTGAAATGTCCTTCCTCAAGGACGTTGTGTTTCTGACACAGGCAGTTCTGCTGGACCTGCAGCAGACCCACCACAGGACACAGCTGGGGCAATCAGCCAAGAGTGTGGTGCCTCTGTGACAACACATCGGAGGAATTGTGACAAACACCAAGGGAAAGTAACAGCAAGACCAGAGGAGAGGGGGGTGCTCCCCATGGTGCAGTAGGCACACCCAAAGGGACTGTGGTCTTTGAAGAACTTATGCTGGAGAAGAGGAAATGAGTAAGAAGGAAGGAGCAGCAGCAAAAAGGTGAGAACCAAGAATTGGAAGAAACATTGGTGGCCTTACCCCAACCTCCTGCGCAGCTTGTAGCCTTGCCAAAGGGACTGAGCATAACTAGGGGTGTGGAGACTGGGAAGGGGGGAGGAGAGTGACTGGAGTGAAGCTGAGCCTGGGAAAGGTGGAGGAAAGGTATCTTCCTTAGGTGTATAAATGTTTATATTTTTTGTTTCTCAATACCAAATTCAGTAATTACATGTTTTAAATTAAATTCCCAATGTTGAGTCTATTCTGCTCATTGGATGGTAAAACCCAGGAGTTTTTTTCTCCTGTTCTTTCTATTTTTTCCCTTTCCTACTTGGGTAGAGTGAGTAAGAGGCTGTGTGGGTACTTGGCTGCTAGCTGAGACCAACCCTCCACAACATTATAGGTTGGCAGTGAACTTGCAGCCTTAATTTTTTTGTCATGTGTTGCTGGTGGCTCAGTTTTTATACAGATGCAAAATTAAACTCTTCAACAGAAATTATTAAAAAAAAAATGAAAAAGAAATGGAAGTTTTAAAAAACCCCAAGATGGTGTGTAAAAATTAATTATCCAGGTATTCTTCAGGATTCTGTGTTATGCTGATTTACAAAGGAAGAAAACCCTTATTTTTTTGATTGGAAGATGAGTCAATTGAGAGCTATTAAAGACAATACTACAGTGGTTTTGGCTCAGGAAGTCCATAGACTTCAAAGGACTGGAGTTTGGGAGAAATAAGCTTGTTCTGTTCTAGTAATCTTCTTCAGCCATCGACTTTTTAGGAGAGAGGATAGATGGATCTTTACTCTGATCCTCTACAGTTGTTCTAACTTTCTTACCTAGTACAAGAAAACAGTAATTTACTTTACTGGAAGGTTATCTTGACAGTAGCAGTAATAGATAAGGAAAACAAAATTAGAATATATTAAATCAAACATAACAGAACCAAGGAAGGGAAGTATGATGACTCAAGTAAATATATTTTCACCCCATTTTCTACTATTTTAATCTTTTTCTAGAGAATTTTTGCTCTGTTCCTATGAAAGTTAGCCTGGGCACTAGAAAAATAATGTGCAGTGGCGTTGGTTTTTTTCATTGCCCTTCCCAAGATGAAGGAGGCTGTTAACCTTGTAGCCTGCACTGTGGGCTGTCCAGAGTGTCAGCGTTGGTATTTAGGAAGGTCCTGGAGCTGCTGAGCCAACCCTTGCCAATGTTGTGGGGAAAAGGGGCTGAGGTTGGACATAACATGTGGAGCTCTTCTTTCCTGTCCTCTCCCTCCCCCAGCCACTGACAGTGAAGCAGAGATAAGCTGTGGTGTAGAGAGGGGCAGGGAGGTGCTGGTGAAGCTAGAGCTACAAAGGGGTCCTTTGAGTACCAACAGATCATCTAGAATATACGCTGAGATGCGAATTGCACAGCATTTGCTTTCGAGTAACAACCATGAAACTGCGTCTTCTTACACACTGTAGCCCTTCTGTAAGTATCCCAGTGAAAAGGATACTCAAATTTATAGGATATAATAAAAATTAAAATATGGTTCTGCTTCCATTAAATACTTAGAAAAAGTTTAAGTTCTATCTGTATCTTATGATTCAGGAGAAGACACCCTTTATTTTAAAATCCTATTCTCTTAAACATATTCCTCTATGTTTGATACTGATTCCACACAAATAATAATATCAAAATCAATGAAGTGTGATTAAACAGAATTTTATCAACTTCAGGGAGGCATCAGGCTTAATTTTGTTCTTAAATGTTATTCCGTATCTTGATTCACAGTAGAGAAAGCTTTTCCTAACCATGAGTATGTGTTTTGCTATTTGAAAATTAGAAAAGCAGATGCAGTTTTGCTTAATTTGCTACTCTAGGAAAACTTCTAGACATTTATTGCATTTGACATTGTCTTCAGCATTATGTTAGCTTCTGAATGCGTCGTAGCTGTCTACATGTGGAAATATGGTTGGTACAAAGTACAATACAAAACATTTTTGGCAACTGGTATGTTGTTAGGAATGCCACATGATACAAACATGACTAGTAGATACTTGACTCATCCTTAGCTGACAACCTTGCTGACATGTTCTGCTGGACCTAAGTTATTTATTGTTCTTGAGAAGTTATATAAATTCCTTGAAATAGATATTAATTCTCTTGTTTAAAACTAAGGCAGATTAATGTCCTTAAATAAGAATAACAGTGTGCTTCCATGACTGCAGTGCCGTTAACACCTTACTGGGATTCTCAAAGTTAAGGGCTGATCATTGTTTTTATTAACACAGCAACATTTTTGTCATTGGCTCATTTGGTGACTGAGAGAAACTAGCTGAGCTGCAAGTGGTCTTTAATTTAAAATAAAATAGGCATACTGCTAAGCTTAATTTAATTTAATTTAATTTAATTTATTTATTTAAGGCAGACTAGCAGAGATGTTTTCTATGCTGCTGTGTAATCCAGTAAACTAGATCAGAGAGGCACCCTGTTGTACTAAGTAAGCACTAAACAAGCAAATGCTATTGCACCCTCTGTGGAGTGAAGAGAGTGGGTGGTAAGGTGACAGTATGCTGGAAGGAAGTAGAAATGTTGAGCTCTTCCTTTTTAATTACAACTGAAACAGATAAGACCACAGACATGTTTTCCTACCTTTGCTAATGACCATGACAATAATGCTGCATAATTAACTGAGTGAATGGGATGGTGAGGGCATAATGGCCATACATGCTGAAGGTGAGGATGGTCAAGGTGTAACTGACAGTTGTCAAGAAGGTTGACTGAGAACTGACTGCTGCAAAAGAGACATGAATTTCTGCAGCTGAGTAGGGGGAGTAAGGAACTGATGGCTGCACAGAAGAGAGCCTGCTATCTTGATATGACCATATTGTGTTTCTGGTGGACTCCAAATCTGCCTGCAGCAATTGCAGCGTTTTGTTGCAGTTCGTGAACTAGTTTTAATATTTTTCTAAATCATGTGAAAAATTTGCTGCAGGATGATTTCTATCCCCACCCATAGGTCTTAATGTATCAGAAGTGAGATTAGGAAGCTCCCTAGATCATTGGTGGATATTGTGAGCTCTGCCTGCTGTCATAGCTCAGAAGAAATGGTCTGTACTTCTATGTGAATTTTTGGCTCAAAAATATACAGAGATTGAAAGGAACTCTGCAGAGTGCCCTAGACTTTGCCAACCCACTACAGTCCTGGCAAAATGTAGCTGTTATTGTTTTATTATAGCAAAACTGCATTGGTTCCAAGTTACACATATGGAGAAATATGCCAACTAAACCTTTTATTAATTACATCAATGTAGTTGTGTCAAGAAAATTGATTTCTCTGTAGTAAAGACATATGACAGAGAAGGAAAACTTTTGTTTTTTGTTTATGTAACATTGTTTTCAATTAGCAAGGTCCAGATGTTCATGAATTTTAAAGGCGCCTTTTACACTCATTTGGGCTTCTGATTAGAAAACACCAGTGGATTATGTTCCAGAAAAGCTTTTCTCCTTTTTTGAAATTGAGGTTGGATCAATTGACTTTGCATCCTGAAAGACTTCTCTGTTTGCATGTATTTTGTTCAGTGTTATGATTTTGTTCAGTGTTATGATTTTTACTTTGAGGCACATGTAAAATCCACCTTGAATAATAAATTTATTGACTTTTAAAGAAAGCAATTTTCTTAATTATTTAGGATCAGTTTCATAGGTCACATCCTTCTGTGGCTGTTGTGTGTTTATCTCTTTGAGTATGTTGTGGTTTAATGCACTTGGCTGGCAGCAGACACCACAGGGCCACTCATTCACCCTCCCTGTTCTTGGGGCTGAGGGAGACAATTAAAGGGGTAAAGGGAAAAAGACTCATGTGTTGAGATAAGAACAATTTAATATCAATAAAATTGAAAATAATGATGACAATAGTGATAGTAATATATATAAATACACAAATGAGTGACACACAGAGATACTGCTCACCACCTGGTGCCCAAGGCTCAGTGTGTTTTTGCTTAATTATCCCAGAGCAGAGAAAGTCTCCATAATTCCAGAACAGAGACAAGACCCTAAGTTGCAGAGATACCAAGACAAGCCTGAGAGAGAATCTTAATGAAAATAATTCTTTTCGGATATTTGAGGAAATGTCACCTCCAGGGATGGTGACTAGACCGCTTTCCTGGGCAGCCTGTTCCAACTCCTGATCACTCTTTCAGGGAAGAAATTTTTTCTAATATCTAGCCTAAAAGTCCCTTGGTGCAACTTGAGGCCATTTCCTCTTGTCCTATCACTTGTTACTTTAGAGAAAAGGCCAGCACCCACCTCACTACAACCTCCTTTTAGGCAGTTGTAGAGAGTGATAGGGTCTCCTCTCAGCCTCCTCTTCTCTAGACTAAACAACCCCAGCTCCCTCAGTTGCTCCTCCTCAGACCTGTGCTCCAGACCCTTCACCAGTTTTGTTGCCCTTCTCTGGACCTGCTCCAGCACCTCAATGTCCTTCTTGTGGTGAGGGGCCCAAAACTGAACACAGGATTTAAGATGCAACCTCATTTAAGATGCAACCTCACCAGTGCCGAGTACAAGGGCACAATTACTTCCCAAGTCATGCTGGCCACACTATTTCTGATGCAGGCCAGGATGCCGTTGGCCTTCTTGGCTACCTTGGCACACTGCTGGCTCATATTCAGCCGGCTGTCAACCAGCACCCCTACATCCCTCTCTGCTGGGCAGCTTTCCAGCTGAGCCTGTAGCGTTGTAGCGTTTCTCCCCTGAGCCTGTAGCGTTGCAGGGGGTTGTTGTGGCCAAAGTGCAGGACCTGGCCCTTGGCTTTATTGAACCTCATACAATTGGCCTCAGCCCATCGGTCCAGCCTGTCCAGATCCCTCTGCAAAGCCTCCCTACCCTCAAGGAGATCAACACACCCACTCAATTTGGTATCATCAGCAAACTTACTGAGGGAGCACTCAGTCCTATTATCCAGGTCATTGATAAAGATTTTAAACAGGACAGGCCCCAAAACCCATCCCTGGGGAACAACACTGGTGACTGGCCGCCACCTGGATGGCGGTCCATTTACCACAACTCTCTGGGCTTGTCCGTCCAGACAGTTTTTTATCCAGCAAAGGGTCTTCCTTTCTAAGCCATGAGCCATGAGCCATTAGCTTTTCTAGGAGAATGCTGTGGGACACGGTGTCGAAAGCCTTGCTAAAGTCCAAGTAGATGACATCCACGGCCCTTCCCTCATCCACTAGGCAGGTCACCTGGTCATAGAAGGAGATCAGATTGGTCAAGCATGGCCTTCCTTTCATGAACCCATGCTGGCTGGGCTTGATCCCTGGGTGTCCTGTACATGCCATGTGAGTACACTCAAGATGAGCCGTTCTATAATCTTCCCCGGTACTGAGGTTAGGTTGACAGGCCTGTAGTTCCCTGGGTCCTCCTTATGAGCCTTCTTGTGGATGGGTGTCACGTTGGCAAGTTACCAGTCTCCTGGGTCCTCCCCTGTTAGCCAGGACTGTTGATAAATGATGGAGAGTGGCTTGGCAAGCTCCCCTGCCAAGCTCCCTCCCACTCTCAGGTGGATCCCATCCGGCCCCATAGACTTGTATGTGTCCAGGTGGTGTAGCAGGTCATTAACTGCTTCCTCCTGGATTGTGGGAAAGGTATTCTGCTCTTTGTCCCTGCCTGCAAGCTCAGGGAGTTGAGCATCCTGAGGATAACTAGTCTGAGTATTGAAGACTGAGGCAAAGAAGGCATTAAGCACCTCAGCATTTTACTTGTCCTTGGTGATAATGTTCCCACCTGCATCCAACAAGAGATGGAGATTCTCCAAAGCTCTCGTTTTGTTGTTAATATATTTGTAAAAACATTTTTTATTATCTTTTACACCTGTAGCCAGGTTGAGTTCCATCTGGGCTTTTGCCTTCCTAATTTTAACTCTACATGACCTGGCAAGAACCCTGTAGTCTTTCTGGGTTGCCTGATCCTTCTTCCAGAGGTGGTGGATGCTCCTTTTCTCCCTGACTCCCAGGAAAATCTCTCTGTTTAGCCAGCTTGGTCATCTTCTCTGCCACTTTGTCTTTCTGCAGATGGGGACAGCCTGTTCCTCTGCTTTTAAAACCACCCTTTTGAGGAATTGCCAGCCTTCTTGGGATCCCTTGCCCTTCAGGACAGTCTTCCAAGGGATTCTTCCAACCAGTGTCCTAAACAGCCTAAAGTCTGCCCTTCAGAAGTCCATCTTAGTGGCTTTATTGGCACCTCTCCTTATTTTGCCAAGGATCGAGAACTCTATCATTTCATGGTCACTTAGCCCAAGACGGCCTCCAACCGCCACATCTCCCACCAGTCCTTCTCTGTCTGTGAACAGCAGGTCAAACGAGGCTCCTCCCTGTCACGGTGCACTAAGGACTCGTGGTGGTTCTTTGCTGAGATCTCTAAGTGCAAAATTAAGGTGACCACACCAAAAGGGGTTAGCTTCAGCTAAACAGCAAAAAACTTTATTATTTTGTGTCCGTAAGCAACGTGTGATAGATAAAGGGAGGGAAAAGTAAGTAAAAAGAGGAAAAGAGGAATATAGCTACCACTGTGGGTCCAAGGTGTCCCCCGGACCCGGAGCCAGCAGCATCCAGCCAGTCCTAATGATCGATCGTTGTCGATCCTTGGTGGGGAAGGCTTCAACTTTAGGTTGCTAGGGGATGACCTTTTATGCTAAACTACACACCTTGCTCCTCCTCTACCTCGGAGGCGGGTAGCCTTTGGGATGGAGGTGTGATTTGGTATTATAATGACATCATAACAATCAAAGTTCTCCTCAGGGTAAAGATTTTGTCACAGTGCTTGGCATGGTGTCTACCATCTTTCTGGTTGGATAGCCGTGGCACCTGCAGCTCATTGTCCCGTCCTTACAGAGGTACAGATAGTCTGGGATGGGGAAGGGCCGTGGAATGAGACCGTTTCACTCCGTCCCCCATCAATTCATCTTGTACCAGTACCAGGGTGTGTTACCGGGGAAACAAGTTCTTTGCACACCAGCCGCACCTTTGTCTCAGAAAGTGGTAATTGGGTTTTACTTTTACCCTGGAGATTTTCTCATTATATCATAACTTTGCTGCAACAGGCCTGTCGAGATGAGTCTTGCTCCCAGGCTGCATCAAATCCATAAGAAAGGACCCTATAGTCTAACTGGGGGTGTCATGTCCTTAATGACAAGGTTGAGAAAAGCTGATTTTCTAACCGACTCTTACACTCCCCTGGTAGGCTCTCTTACCAGCTGTGCCAGGAAGTTGACTTCCACACACTCCAAGAATCTCCTAGACTATTTCCTTTCCACTGTGTTGTATTTCCAGCAGATGTCTGGCAAGTTGAAGTCTCCCACAAGAACAAGGGGGAGCAATCGTGAGACTTCCACCAGCTGCTTATAGAATGCCTCATCTGCTTTCTCCTGCTGGGAGGGTGGCCTATAACACACTCCCAGCAGGATATCAGCCTTGTTAGCCCTTCCCCTCATTCTTACCCACAAGCACTCAAACTTATCATCACAGTCCTCAATTTCTATACAATCAAAACACTCCCTAACATACAGAGCCACCCAACAGGTGGGACCTGTTTCCATTCCCCTCCTTCTCTTAGGTCCCTTCGTTTGCCCTGCTGGCAAGAGGGGAGGGGATCCTCTGCTTCTTGTGGAGCCTCTGTCTCCTGCCTTTGCCTCAGGGATGGTAGGGTGCAGCTCCACCAATCTACCTCCTGCTCACACTCCCTAATACTCCTCAGTCTTGCCACTTTCTTCTGTAATTTCTGTAATCCTGTTCCAGGAGCTTGTCCACCTGGGCACCCTGTTGCAGGCTGGTTTGTCTCCCATCCCTACCCCAGGAGAGTAGTTTAGGCACCTCCCACATACCAAGGTCTGTACGGTTGCCTGTGCTGTCTGAAGCTCTGTCTGCATGGAGGCATTGGCCATTGCAGGGAAAGATGGTTCAGACCCCTCAGCCAGAGCTGCAGCCTTAGCTCTAAGACCAGTGCCTACCATTCTGTTTGGAGGCTCAGGTAGGATGTCCGTGCTTTTCTTGGTCTTTAGTTCTTGCCTCCTTCTCAGAGGAACCCTGCCTGCTCACTTTGATCCTACTGCTGCCTTATGAGGTTTCTGGACCCGGCAGAACTCCAGCATCCCCACTACATGAGCTGCATCCTCTGCTGCTGCAGGGTGTTGTGGGTGGCACCCCCACGCTGCCTGTTCTCTGTGGGTGGAGAGCTAGCTCTCCGCCTTCCCAATACAAATTTAAGGACTGGGAGGGGTGTGGTCACCGTTGGCCCTGCAAATCCCGTGCCACGCCAGCCTCTCGCAGGAGAGCTGGCTGTGGGATTTGGGTTAAGGTGCTGTCTTGGGATTTTTCTGTTGAAAGAATCTCCCAAAAACCCCTCTGTGCCTTGCAATAAGTTGGTCTTTCGGATCTGGACCGGCTCCAAAGCAGCTGATCTCAGTGACTGATTATTACCAGTATGTCCAACAGAGTTGGACATGTTGGTAATATATAAACTGTAAATTATTTTTTTTTGACAGACCACTACGTCTAACGATGTTCTACAACATTCTACAACAAACCTTTACAGTTTGTTTCTGTGATGTACAGTTAGGTCTATTTGGAAAAAGTTAATATTTAATTGCAACAATTGGCAAGAAAATTAAAAGGGTCCATATAGTAATATCCTCATTTTACATTGTTGTCTGAAAATCATACAGATTCTTATGTCCATTTTTTTAAGTTATGTGGAAGGTAAGATGATTTTAACTGATGTTTTAAAATGTGCACTTTATTTTGTAGTTTACTGTATAATGATTTAATTCATATCTGATTTTTTTGGGGAAGGGAAATAATACTTGCTGTGTATTTGTACAAGAGAAAACAAATACAAATAGATATACTTCACTAAATCTTTATTCCTGGTCAAAGTTTTTCTGAAATTTTGTGGGGAAGACAAATCTATTGGGACCAAATTATTAGCACTTACAATGAGGTGGCTGGGGAGGATTTTCAGCCTAACAAAACTGCAAACAAACAGCTCACATTCTACCCAAGGGTTAAACCACAGGCAAAACCCACTGCTTGACTTATCAAGGCATTCCTCATCCAGAGAGAAATCACACAAGAGGTTTATATAATCTAGGGCAGGATCAGGATCATGATTTCCTACCTTGGTTGTTTCTTGTGGGAAAGTCAGGTATTGAATGTGGGCTTTGAAGCTATATTTAAACATGATTATGTTTATCAAGCACCAGAATCACATCTAAACTGAGCAGCCAGCAGCTCTTGGGTTTTTATTATTGTGACCAAAACTTGTCAGCACCTTTATGGCAATATCACGCAATTTGATACCGAAGATGGTAATATACATTTACTAGAACGTTTCCTTTGTTAAGGTGTCACCTGATAATTTTTTTATACAATGTCTCTGAAGTCACACAGCCCTTTTGCTGTGAATTTTGTGTCAGTTATGCAGTAAAAAAATGTTTTAATTGACAGCTTGAGTGGATGGAATTGCAGAGATGTTCTCTGATGAAATGCCTTGCATTTTGTTATGTCACCAGAAGTCTTCACTGAAATGACAGCTTTTTCACCTGGAACATTGCTATTAGCACAAAGCTGCAATAATTGCTCTACCAGTACGAAAGATGTGAAATGCAAAGCTAAAAGTTCCTTTACCAGATTTCTTTTGTAATGGAAAATATCAGCTTCTGATAACTTTGAGATAGGAAGCAATTTATAGCCAAGTCTTGCACTGAAGAATGTGTTTGAAAAAAAAAGATGAGTTTTCTCTCAAAATTGGGTGTCGAGGGTGTGTCTATTTATAACTACAAGCATATGTATGTATATCCGAACACATATGTACATATGTGCATGCATTTATTTACAGAGATACAAAAAACCCATGGGCTCTAAATGCAAATAATTCTAGATACAAAATGCTACTAAATTATAGATACTAAATGCAATCATTTTCTTGTCTCCATTTTCAAGTAATGCTTTATCAACGTGTCCTGCAGTTTGTTGTCCTTGGCAATATTCTAATCTAGAAAGCATAGTCAACCCAACACCACCTAAGCCACTAAACCATTTCACATTATTTAAAGCTATTCTGACCAAATATGTGGTATTGCATAATTTATGGTTCTATTTTTATATGGGAAATAAATAATAAGCCTAGCTCTGGTACTGTGAAGTATGAGCTATGCAAATATGTCTGTGTATCCTTTCAAGTTTAGTCAGAAGCAAGATTGCTGAAATCCTTGCAATGACAAGGTATATAAGGTAAGTTATTCCCCGCAGTCTAGGTATGTCCTTAGAACTGATAGAGGGAGAAGAACAACTAGATCACCACTGAAAATCAGATGCACTGAAGTCTGTTGTCTTGAAGATGACATTGGAATAAAGGATTGTTAGCAACCATGACTTGTTACTTTTAAAAAGTTAAATAGTGGAGAACTAACATAATTTTCTGTAATTTTAGAATTCATAGGGTATTGTGAAGAGGGAGAGAAAATATAGTCTACTGATAGCCAGCTTTTGTGACTATATGTCAGAAATTAGTGATTAGTGAACCTGAGAAGAGGCTGAAAAGTCTTTTGTAAATCCTACATTTTCTGTCAAGTATTATCAGGAGATAGCATTACACCCTGTGTAGATAATGCAGCATGCCTGTTTTGTCAGGCTGGTTGCGAGTGTCACAAGAGGGCTGGAAGACCAACTTTCTGGATGGTCTTGAGTCAGCTTAGCTTCAACAGACTTTCAACAATTTTTACAGTTCTACCCATTATGTGCATACCTGAAAATATTTCCATGGGTGTCATCAGTATTGCTGTAGATGTAAAGTATGCGCTGGTATTTTCAGACGTATTAATCATTTTTTCTGACACATCTACTCATTAAACACTGAGTTAAAAGGAGAAGGAATTAACAAAATTGCAGTGCTACAAAAAGCTATAGGTAAAAAAAATTTGTCAAATTGTGACTGAGAGAGGCTGGGCCACTAGCCACAATAGCTTTTGGTCTTGTCCGCTACTTGGACTTCAATTTCGGTGACTGAATTTTTGTGTGATTTCTTTCCTCTTCAGCTACTGTGCCTGTGTGTGTGCCTATGCCTATGTACAACTCTTCAGATCAGGTTAGTAGAGAATATATATTATTTTCTTTCCGGCTTTAGTGGGATTCTCAAAGGTCTGCTGTTTTCTGTTTCAGTTTCCTTTACTCTCTGTAAAATGAGGACCTTCCCAGTTTGTTCTTGGCAGTTGAACTCAAGCCGGTAATATAATTCAGAACAATTTCTCCCCTCATCCACTACAAGTAGAGGGTTTAGTTCTGTTTTGTTGTGGTCATGCAGCTACAGCATTAATGATCAGGTCTGCACTTGGTGAAGGAGTAAGCTACAAAGCTGACCAAGTCAGAAAAAAATGAGATATTTCTTCAAACTAGCTCTTTAGCCCTTAAATTAAACCAAGAGTCTAAACCAGTATTTGTAACAGTGCTGTTGTTTAGCACTCCCAGAACTATTGTTTGCATGTCCCCAAACGTAGGAATCACAGAGCAGGCCAAGGAAGGCTTCAAATTTATGTAGCAGCACAAGGGTACCGTATTAACTGTGCACAGTTAATATATAACAACAGTAGACCCTAAAAAATCAGGTTGAGCTGATGAGAAGGAAAATAGATTAGCAACTCTTGTGAGCAGCTTTCATGCATAAAATTAAATAAACTTCTCAAATACGGGTATAGACACTAAGAAAGGGATGTTGATACTGAAGGCCAGCCAATCCAGCCAAGTATCTATTAGCTTCTCTTCAGTTCGTGATGAACCTTTGCTGTCTGGCATGGTGTAATTATCATTCCACTGTTACAATCTCTGCCTGCTGCTAGAGTGGTTTCAATTCTATGCCTGTAAACAAGCTGATGGGTGCATTGCTGATGTTCATTGGCCACTATAAAATCTTAGTAAATATATCACACCAAGAGTCCATTATAATTCTTCACACTGACATATATAAGTATGCAGTACTTCAGAAATTGCTGTGAAATCCTCTTGATTCCTAGGAATGCCTTCTTTTGAACTGTCAAATTTCTGAGCAGTCTTATATTCAGAAATGGGTTTTAGGAACAGTTTACCTATATCAGTGATATACATACGTGATGCCAAGTGCAGGGACCAAACTGGTAGGATTATGCACTAGCATAGATTGTGCCTATGGGAAGGAGCATTTGTTCTAGTATGATGACTTGGGAACAAAATGGAAAGGGATTAGCATGGTGCCAATCCCATGGCTGTAAAGCTCTCTGTTGTGCAGTGTTGGTTAAGGTGGCTGATAATACACATTATTTTTACCTTGGTGAGTTGATATTTCACAATATTTACTTCCTCTTTGGCAAAGAAATTCAGGTCTGCACAGTACGAGTGGTGCTGCTTGCAGGCACTTGCAGTAGTCTTGCATGCTCATCTCATTGATGCAGAGTGTATGCTGAGCAGCGCCTGCAGCTGGTGTTCAGTCTGCTGCTTTCAGTTGTGGCAGAGAGCAGCCTGCAAATGTACAATGGCAATGTCCTAGGTTTACTTATGTTTTCTCCTTTCCTCTTACAGTAATTTGATTGCAAGTTGTGGCCTGCAGGGATTTACTGTGTATTTTGCAATGCTTGTTAATTTTTACTGTTTTTTACATTCATGTATTATCATGTTTGGTGGAACCTGTTTCCTTGCTTTGGGCATCTAATGGCAACTGTATGTGCTAAATTTTCAGTAGCTGCTGTCAGCCAGCTGTCAGCATTATGGTTACAATTTTAACAACTATGCTGATGTGGCTGCTGATGCTAGTACGTGATACAGCAGTGGACAATTTTTTTGCCTTTGTAAACATGATCTGCAAATACTTTGAGTTCTCATTTGGAAAATGCTCAGCTCTGGATGATACAGATGATGAGATGATCCTTTAAAAAATCAAACCCCAAAGAACTGTGATTAGATATTTAGACCTGCAATCATCTCTGACAATTGGGAAATGCCAGTGAGTACTCCAGGTGAAGTAGACCTGGAAAATGTCAAAGTCAGTTGGAATTTATAGTATTTTATGTATATAAAAAGAAAGATAATAAGCAGAATGTGAAGCCAATTTGTTCGGTGTTTTCCTTTGCCCAAGATTAAGAAAAACTGGCTTCAACCCCCAGACCTAGATAGAGTTCTGATCTCAGTGAATTCTTCTGGGTGAACTCACGGGCACAGTGGTCTTAGTTCCGATGTTTATTATCATTCGCACCTGAGATCAGAATCACCCATTTCACCATTTCAACCATTTAAAAAATGTAATGCAATTGCTGACCAGGTCTGGCAAGCAAAACTAGCACAACAATCTGAAATATCGTAATTACCACACAGCACACATATACATGTGATTTAATTAAATGTTTTCTGCATTGTTGTAAGTGAAACTGCTATGAGATAATACTTTCAAGTAAATACGTGAGAAGATGGAACAACTGTTTTACCTGCATAATCCATCATATCATTACGTTGTAAGAGTTCATACCACCTCTCTGACAATACAGCTTATACAGATACTAATGAGATTATTACCTGTGTAAACATGCCTTTCTAGGAAAAAATCCAGTTTTAGAAATCAATCATTCATCAGAAGCAAAAACATTTATACTTGCTTAGAAAAAGTCAGTAGTTAAGTAGCAAACTTTCCAGTTTTAAAACACACATACAAAAAACTTGAAGTTAACATTCTCAGTGTTTTTGTGGCTACATTATGTTAAGTAATTACCTTCAAACAATCATTAAACCATATCGCAAATGAACAGTATTACAATTATTTTGTAGAATACTTTGAATATTAACAAAGAACTGAAGATATTTTTTAAAAAAATATAAAATAATATTATTCTTTAAATTAGGTGACTTTGGGGCTGGCAATTATTTCTCTATGTGTGTGGCTTTATGATCCCAATTACATATGGTCACATAAGCATGGTATTTATGCTACTCGCAATATTTTCTTTGTCATAAAGTATCACTGCTGACCTGTGCATGGATTCATTCTGTAAAATATGCCCTAATTGTAGTCTGTATTTATATTTAGAAGTTAGTTACACAAAATATATGATTTTGTTAATTTTCTCTTATTATCTTTTTCTGTGCCAGTTTCCCCACCAGCTTCTGTGTTTAAAGTCGAGTATGTTCTATACATTTCACATTTATCATAATCTAGACCACTTCTGAGACATTCTGTGAATGCAATAAGGAAATTTTGAAGAACGTGTTATTAATTCAACTATTTAATGAAATGTGTTTCATTAAACTTGAGGTTAAGTAGGAAGCTGCAAATGAAATAATTTAACTGATCCTGGACTCAGAAAGGTCCTTTAGCAGTCTTGTGTGAGCTGACGTGTCTGAGAGTTCTGGTTTTAATGACTGTGCTTTATTTTTCTTCTGTGTCTTATTCCTCTGTGAAGCCACCTCTGGACGTATGCGAGCAGGGTCTAAAAATGTACTATGCTAATAGTATAATTAAAATATTAATCTTTCTATATCTCTGAAGGTTTGTAATGTAGCTAGTCCAGTGAAAAAGTTCATTGCTTAGTCCCAGGAGGCTTTTTGTGTGCTAGTGATTCCTTCAGATCTCCATTTGACACAGCCCAATACCATTTTCAAATCTCTGTAACCCCTGTCCTGCAATCACCTGTGACTGATGTAGAAGAGAAGACAGGGAAGCAGGGACACAGCCATAAGGCATCAAAGGGGATGTAAAGCTTTATACACATAAAACTGGGTTAGCAAGTTCATAATTATTCAAAAGAGTAGTAATACAAGGATGTTTCAGGCAGCTGGTAGTTCCCCTGGCTTTTCGGCAGTGCTGCTTCAGAGGACTCAGGGAAAGCAAGCTGTTCTCATCGTGGATCTGAAGGCTGCTATGTTAGTTCTCCTAGACCACAAAATTTATTCTTGTACTGACCAGAAGCAGCTTGGGAGAATAAAATCCTTGATAATGGAAAAGAACAATTTATGCTGAAAAAAAAGGTTCAACAATATATGAAAATACACATGTTCACAAAGTGTGGTGAGAGAACACCAAGACTCAGTACTTGCTGATAGCATAAAATCATATCTAGGTTCTTTTATGTTATTTGGAACAGGAACTGACTGCAGCATATCAGCTATGAATGTGTGGTAAATAATAGCAAGCCCTATGTCTGTAAGATACAATTTTGTACAACAGCAGAAGGAACTATGAAAAAGCAAGTGCTGGCTGTGGTGCTCTGAACAGGGTTTAGTCACCAAGTTTAATGACACTGCTATTGTACTTCTCTGTTTTAAGTTCTGGAATTTTTTTCCCCCTGTGTTTCATTATCTTCTACTAGTGTTTTCTCTCTCTGAGTAACAGCTGTAGGACAGAAGGATCTAGAGCAGAAATATTCCAAATTAGCATCATTCAGTGAAACTCAAATGTCTCTGTTTTCAGAAATATTATAATGTTCCCATCTATAAATTTCGGCATCTAAATTCTATTTAGGCATTCACACAAATCCAGAATTAGCAGTTAGAAGTGATAAACTTCTAGCTGCAAATAGTACTTGACATTCCAGTATATAATGAGTTCCTTCCTGGGTTTTTATATACTTGTCAGGTCTGGAATATCAGTTGATTTCTGCCCTCTTTTCCCCATTCCTCCCACCTCAATAAAGAAGTTTGGTGTCCAGAATACACCTTGTGTACCTAGTTTGTCTTGGAATGGGTCTGGATTTTAGAACACCTGAAAAGATTAAATTAAAAGACACAATTTAAAAACAATGATGTGGTTGATTAAATAATCACCTTCATTACATCTGTCTGTTTTCTCTGTTCCTGAGGGGTTTCACATTACAGAGTAATAAGCGTAAAAATCGTCTAAAGTAACATGGATCAACAATTTATGCAGTCTATGAGGTCTTTTGCTTTCCATATAGAATTTAGTGGACCTGAAATTAATGTTACCAAGTGAAAATAACAAGATCATCGTTATTATTTGATGCTTTATGCTTACCTAACCGCTACCTGACTTTTATGTTAAAACATTCTGTAATACAAGTGCAAAATACCACTGTGAAAAGATGAATATTCAAAGAGTGTGTGGATTGTATTAGTAAAGTTTTAAGGTTTTAGTAGAGTTCTAGTGTTGTCTTTGTAACTCTAAAAAAATTAAGTATTTGGTCTACTCAGTTTCCTTTAAAAATGGTATATGCTTACTGCTGTTTTTATAGTATCTTTAACACATATATTTGGAGTACTAATTGTGCTTTTCAAAGAGAGATTTTAAAAACCCCATTTGATGTAAAGTGCTTCCTTTTAAGGAAAAGATGAACGCAAAGTATGTATATTCAGCTTTAAAGGTTTATTATTAGCCAAGTAGCTACCTTGTTGCTGGACTGTGCTCAAGAGCAATCTTAAGGTCAAAATCCCTGAATCAATTCACTGTTTCCTGTCTGCTTCCAGTATGACCATCCCCAGGCCCAGGAATGTCCCACAGGCCACACCATGAGAGCAGCCAGGAGGCTGCCCACCTGCCTTTGGCTGGCGGACTTGCATGTTCACGGAGACCCAATACCCTACCTGTGTATTGAACACAACCCATAAAACACCCAAGATCAGGCACATGTTTTTTTCCTGGGAGGAGAAATGTTTGACCAAAGAATACAACTTGAAAATGCAAATGTCTCTCTCCCTCGTGCTGCCTCTGAAGGAAAAGAAAGGAGACCTGCAGATGATTTTCTGAAGGATTCCATCTCACAGGGCAGCATTTCTAACAGTAGGGTACTGCCTGGTGCGTATGTGTGTGTACACAAGAATATATGTCATTGTTTCCCTCTCTTCCCTGGAAACTCCAGCATGGATGCAGAGAGCCAGGGTGACACAGGAGGATGTAGGTAGGTGAAGGGGCCCGGACTTTGTTAAGAACATTATGATCATCCTCTGAGCTTTAAAGGCGTTCACCTACGTTGTTTCTGAAATATCCTCTGAGCTATGCAATAAGCAGTGCTTTTGTGGGTCCACTATTAGGTGATCTCACAGCACCATAGACAGTATACTTTCATAATGTTTTTCCTCCCCACAGTCTTTTCTGTTTCTCATTCTTGTGTTATCTCCCTTGCTGAGTAGATATTGAGTGGGGAACTCCATGATATGCCTCTTCTCTGCTTTCTTTTTGTGATCAGAACTTCTCATTTCTGACATATATTTTGTAAGCAATAATGACTGAAAAATTCCTTGATATTTTTGTGCATTTCGTCTGAATAGTTTTATCTGAATTCTAGTGGTAATAATTTTCTCCTACTTACTCAGATTTCACTTACTGTACTGCTCAGTTTATTGTTCTGTAATTTATACTCCTCTCTGTCTAGACTGGAACATTCATTTATAACAGGACCTATGAACTCTGAGGTTGGGCTAACAATGTAAATTATTGCTACTAAATAATAATAGAGGTGTTATTCTCTGTACTCCTTAGACCATAGTGTTTCCAAATCTGTGGCAGAAAGCTGGGTCCTGTCCCAAAGAAATTGCCATTGAAGTAAGAGACAGTGTACGCAGGCGGATGCATTAAGAATAAGCTGACTGTATCAATTGATTTGCTGACAACTGTTTTCTGCAGCCTGACTTTTGCCTGGTTTTAGCAGGCATAATGATAAAGAAGTTGAAAGAGAAGTTAAGTTATCAGATTGTTGCTGTAGTTCTTATCAAGCATAACAGGCAGTTTCTGTTTGAAAATTATGCAGATTGATGATGGAAACTTATAGATCACCAGAACTAGATACCAAGCAAGGACTTCTTAATATTATTTTTATTTTTATTTTTATTACATATTTTTTGTTATTTTTGACAAAACAACTGCAATGTGAAAAGAGGCAGATGTATCCAGATGACTGTATAAATGTAAGTCTGAAAATACATTTTATCATTGTTTTCTTACCGGACTCAAATCCAGACAGACACTTCTCAAACACAGGTAAATGTTCTCAATCCTCTATAAGCTGTATTCATTTGAAATTAGGCTGTCAGCTATGCTAGCATTCATTGGTATTGGTTGTATGAAGTTTAATGTCATATGAATACTTGTAGTTTGAAACAGAGGTATACAAACAGGAAGCAAATAGATTTCAAAATGGGCACACTACGTTGACAGAAAAAGACATGAATGAAGTGTCATCAGCCTCCATATGATGACTGGGAAAAGATGAGTCAGAAAAAAAAAGACAGGTAGACATTTTGTGGGTTTCAGTAAAGGCAACACCATAGTTTGGAGTACAGACTCTGGCCTGTCACTTCTAGCAGTGAAATTGATATTTCCTTATGCTTTACCTTAACCATTCCTGAATTACAGCTCAATACCGTGTTCCGCATGATAACAATTTTTTGATTTAACTTATTGACAGCAATTCTGATGACAAGGGAATGCATGATGAGATGGTAATATTTTCTTGTTAAAAATGGCAATGCCTTCCTGAAGGGAGTACTTTTCTGACGTGATATATAGCAGTACTAATAGGTGATTGTAGATTTAATAGAAAGAAATAATTAAAATTACATTGTCAAGCTCAATCTATCTAGGGAGGGAGCTCTAATTAAGCCACATCTCCTTTGCATTATAGCTGTTCTGTCAATTTCAGTGTGATATATTTTGTCATTTTTATACAGATGCAACTTCTAGTCCTTAATAGACTAAAGAATTTACATTCTGGCAGCATTATGAAAGACTCTGTCATACTGCATTAACAGAAACATGACAGACTTGCAAGCTAAACCTTCATGCCATGTCTACTCCCAAAGAAAAAGAGAGAAAAGATAGATATGAAATTTCTTTAATAACACAAGCTAGACTGTGTCTATCAATGTTTTAATATTGATGCTCTTTCAGGGTACAATTATGTAAGAATGAAATTGAGTAGATTAATTAACATGAAACAAATACAATGTATAATAATTAATAATACAAATTAATAATACAAATAATAATACAAATACAATGAATAATAATACGGAACCTCTAAAATCTTCAGCAAAAGGGGAAGGTAGCTTGCCATTAAAGAACTGTATGATGCATATATCTTCAGTAACGAGGTTTGATGTGGTATCACTTCCTTCATACATGAGAAATATGTTACTTGGGAGCAACTAAAGAATCTGTGTTTATATTTTTGCTTGTCTCTTTTTGTTGGGATTCCTTTCATGGAGGCATCAGGAATTCATGCGCAGTCTCTCTTTGTAACCCTATGAAAAAGAAGGGCACGAAATCCCCAAAACCTTGTGGGCATTTGCCAGGGAAGAAGTCAAAGAGGGAAGACAGCAAGGCTCCCATCTCATAGAGGGAAGTAAAGTGTCAAGTGGAATAGAAACTAGGAGGAACAACAAGTGAAGTGGCTGTAAAAAGAGAACGGACAGAGACTGAAGCTTCCAGAAAGTTGATCTAGAAAGCGAAAATGGACATCAAAATAGAAAAAGAGTGGGGGCCAAGAATGAAAGGAAGAAGGAAAGGAGACAAGAAATGGAGAAGGTCAAAAGAAAAAACAGGAACAGTAAACATCTAAAAATATGCTGGGCAACAGTGTGGAAAAACTGTTACATAATATTGTGATGTATGTGCCTTAATAATGGGATTGGATTTTATAAGCTCAGACAGCAAGACCAGTTTTGTACTCTTAGGGTGCTCAGCAAAAAAGGCAGAAGTTTTCAGTGAATATTTCTTTTGTAAAACAAGAAAAAGAAGAATAAGAATATAAGTTACATATTTCTATCCCTCTAGTAATGTATTAGTCATTGCTAGTAATCTGTAAGTCATTGAACAGTGTGTACTTTGGATCTATATCAACCAAATTTTTATTTCACCAAGACTGACCCAATTTCAAGGTACAGTGAAAGAGCTGGCTGGCTCATTTTCACTGAATCTTGGAATAGTTGGAACATTTTTCTTTCTAGTGAGGACATTAATACCAAAAAAGCAAGGAGGATGATGCAGATAAGAATAGACTAGTTAATACATTATTCCTGAGCATAGTCACAAAAAAGTAAAGGTGGAAGTCCATCTAGAGATAAATTTAAATATATATATCATTAATTGAAATAAATGTAATTTTATGAATAGCAGCTCTTATTAAACACACCTCTGAATGTTACCTGCATAGGTATGATGTTCTTAGACTTCCCCTCAAAAACCAGGGCAAGGAGAGCAGTATTAACCTCTATTTTCAAAGCAGTTTGCCTTTCAAAGAGTGTGATTGGAGAAATGAACACAGTGCACATGCAGCACCTAGCCTGGCCCTGTTGGGTGCTGGTGTCACCAGCTCTTGAGGGCTGCAGTGAAGACAAGGCATGGGGAAAGGCAAGTACCATGCTGCCAGACCAGATCTAGGGTGAAGAGTGGTGACTAAGAAAGGGCAAACTGCAATGAATGTCTTAGGAGAAAAAAAGTTTAAGTTCTTAGCCTGAATTTAAGTGAAGCCAACATAGGGACTATTATCAAACAGTGATAAATTTGCCAGGCATGCCTGTAACAAATTTTAAACTGCTATGGTCTTTTGCAGTAAGGAAACAGTCAGTGACCAGAAATAGAGTTTAGTATTTTGGGAAAAAAAAAAAAAAATCTAGGTTACTTTTTCAGACCTGCAGTCATGAAACAGTAAAGAAATAATTTGGTCTAAGTGATCAGCCACCTTGTAATTGACTATTTCTTTGTCAAGAAAATATTCCCAGGGATAGCTCATGTGCAACATATATAGTCCAAACATACACATGCATATTCCTTAGAAACAGTAAATTATAAGCAAGTTGATGAAATATTCTGTAGGCTGTGCCTAGATTTAAGCTCTGTATTCGTAAACTGTTCACTGCATGACATTTTTATATGTACATATTCACAGGCATGCAATGCCTTAGATGCTAGTATATAGAGTAACTTATAACATTGGTTATTTAGAGTCATCAAAATAATATAGCTGGAAAATGGCAGATTCCCATTCAACACACATTTTCTCCTAGGCTTTTTTTTGCTGAGAAATTAAGATTCGTGAAGTTAATGAAGATAACTTTTGTTTTATCTGCAAAATATAACAAAATATATATATGGTTAGCTACCAAAGATATAAATAGAACTTGACTGGAATTAGTGGTTTGTTTACTACTCTCTTTTCTGTAAAAATAGAAATTCTTAAGAGGTGGTTAGACTCACTGTATATAGGTTACTTTGTTATTTTATTTAAGTCTTTGTTAATTAATTCCTAAAATTGTTTCAGATTACTGTATGACTAAATAAAGAAAAATATGAATTCCATTTAAGGGACAAAATACACCTTGCAGAGCAAATAATACGCTAAGAGAGACAGGTAGATAAAAGGGATGTATTTTACCTGTCATCAGTACCCATCTCCTGACAGACCAGAAAGACCTTCCACATTTTCTTAATCGAGGGGAAGGAGCCCTCTGCCCGTGGAGTCACTGAGGCAGCCCCAAATCATACCTGGGTGAAGATCGTGTATGGATGAAGGATGCAAACTCTAATGGAGAGCTCTTTGTGAAGGCTGAGGTGCAGAGCCACCCAGCCTGTGGGTGCTGGGGAGGCCCTGGGCGAGCTGTCTGCCCCCCTGCCTGCCCCAGCAGGAATCACAGGTCCGCTGCCCAACACAGAACTGCTCCCATGTGTCTGTCTTGGGTTTGGAAATACTGGTCTGACAAATCAGACAAAGATTCTAAGGGAAGGAGAGGGTTGTTTCCTTTGCCCTTCCAGGCCCTGCATGAGTCAGTGTTTTCATTAATCCTCAGATCCTAATTTTTCTACAGAATCACATGTTTTGTCAGTTTATCTGCATTATCAAAAAAGCTAGTCTAAACAAAGTGCTTAAACAGAGGAGCCTCAGCATATTAAAGTAGTATTTATATCCCATTTAAAAAACTTCAGCCAGGTGTAAATCTCATCCATTTTGCAGTGCTTTGCAATGCATGTTGAAGTTGGGCCTCTATTGACTGCAAGGCTGACTCCTCTTTGCATAGTTGTTTTTTTTTCTTACCTTTTCTGTTCGAGAGAGCTTGGGTAAGGCTGAGGAACTCTGGTAAATTCTGGAAAGACGAAGCTCGGAAAAGAGAGTAAGTTTGCCTGTTCAGTTCAGGCTTAGCCCCATTGCTTCCTTTTTCTAGAAGCACATAGAAAGACGGAAAAACATCCCTCTGCATCTTTTGCAGATGGAAATAAACTGTTATCATTCTTCTCTTACTGGCTCAGGTCCTTCATGAGTTGTCATGTTTGTGGTTTCAGCTCATTAATAGATCATCTGCTATTACACATGTAGTTAAACTGCAATTTTTTTCCTCAACTTCATAGTAACAGTTTCTTTACATCTGTGGCAGGAAGTTTTCTAAGCATCTTCAAGCTAGAGTTTGAACAAAGACCAGAAATTCCTTGACAGAAACTGGGGGATGTGTTGCAACCTTTAACTGTCGATTTGTCCCAGATAGTGCCAGTAATGACTGGAGGTCCTGCAGTCTTCAGTAAACACATTACTTTAGCTGTGGTTTGCACCATTTTCTGAAATATTAATGCTTGTCAGATTCCATTCCAGAAGGCCAACATCTTTATTTTCTTTATATATGCATATATTAAAAAAAATATTCTCAAAAATGGTGTCTTTTAACCTCTTACATAGGAAGGAATTGCCTCCTCTGCACACTTAAAAATTTACTGTTGCCTTTCTGGTGTAAGTATATGCTTAAATATGTCAGATACCAATGTACTGCTCCCTAACACAAATATAATTTCAGATTATGATATATCCTCTAAATAAATATAGGGTTCAATAACACAATATTGCTATAATGTATACAAAACCTAACTATTAACATGAAAGGGTACTAGAATTTATGCTGTGGAATTTTGTCTTCGAAAAAACATTAATTTTTACTTCAGAAGAAGGTTGTTATTGTATGTATTTAAGAGAGAAAGAATGTTCAGATAACTAAGAGGAAATCTGAGTTATGTAGAAACAAGCACATAATTTTCAAAAATGTTATTTTCTCTGAGCTATTATATGCCCAGGTTTTTCCCAAGCAAAGGAGAGCAAAACACACTTGGAATTTCTTGAAATTCATGTATCTAAACTGGGGGTTACAGTTGTATTGGATTTCATGGATGCTTGGAACTCAGATGAGTTTTCATCCCTGTGCACATTAAGTTCACTAACCATCGTCGCAGCAAGTGCTTCTAATTCGTAAATAAAAAAAAAACTTTATTAATTCATTTTAGGAGCTAGTAAGCATCATTTGGTATAGTGGCTCTGTAATACAACTATATGGAACTTAGAAGCCTCTCCAAAGATTACTAAATAAATGATTTTTGATGCAAGAAGTCATCATATCTTTTTGAATACAAGTCTTCTCATTTCCAGTGGGACATGAACATGGATGGGTTAAAATTAGTTTATTAGTAAAAGCACCATCTTCTAGGTTTCCACTAACACTTTGTTAGAATTTTTTTCTTAACTTTCTGGTCTGTGTGTGTAAACATGTACACAGCCCTTTATATATATATAAATAAAATATGTTTATATATAGATTTATATAAACATTAATAAAAATTAATTTGCTTCTTGTAGAGCTTAAAATGGATTATAAGAAGCTGAGAAACATAAACCCCAAGTGAAATCCTTATCCTGTTGTGCAGTAAAGATGCTAATGTAGAATGTATACAGAGCAGACACAGGTACCTGTCACTCTTATTCCATAGCTGACTAAAAGGAAAATATTCAAACATCTTAACAACAAATGCCTATATCTAAAAGTTGTCAGGTAAAAATATAACCATATGACCTTTGAAAATTAACTGACTCTTATTGTGCTAAACATGTAAATAGGAACTTGTTCTCTTCACTGGCCATGTTCACTTCTGTTGAAATTAATTTCTGTAAATCTGCATATGAAACTGTTAACATTCATGCTAGCTACTTGAAAAGAAAGCACCCATATGCACGTTTGTACACACACTTATAAATATGGTTGTATATGTGTGCCATATGTCATGTCTATATATATCTGGAACTTATTATAAAACTTGTTAACATAAATGCAGAACTAAATAGAAAAGCATAGCTGAGGAATGTCCAAAAATGAAATTTACAGTAACAGGCCTAAGCAGAGTGATGTGGTTGACTCAGGTTCTTTTATTCACTAGCCTGGAAGAGGCTTCCTTTTTCTTTTAACTTTGCAAATTTCCTTTTTTTTTTTTTTTTTTTTTTTTTTTTTTTTTTTNTTTTTGTAGGCAGCTTGCATTGGTATTGAAGCAGAAAAGATGAAAGACAAAAAAAGAAATGGTGCGGTCAAATTTTAACTAGCTTGCATGGTAATACAAGAGAAACTGAAGTGTGACCCTAATCTGCTCATAATGAAATATAACTAAATCTAAATTATTCATTTACAACATTATACAGTGCATATATACAGTGCATATGCATATCTGCAGAAAAAACATCAAACATAATTACTCAGCAATGATTTCTTGAATACAAAAAGAGGTCTAAAGACAATGACCCGCAGCTCTAAAGAGCACAGGTAACATCTATGGGTGCAGTACTCACCCCTGCTTTCTAGCATACAGAAGGGCCACTGTGGTGCAAAGAATCCTGTATGGGGCTGCTGACAAAGGAGTCTGCCCTGGGGCAGGAAAGAAAAGTCAAGTGGGGAAAAAGTATGCAGCCTCTTTGAGATATCTGGCTGTATGATCTCTGGTAGAGTAGACACAAAAATGATGGTGCTTTTGTAACACAAATTGGCTGTTTATCAAACTGAAAGCATCAGCCTGACTAAAAGTCAATTGAGCTGTGTAGAAGTTTCCATAAAGACTTGCATAATTGCTTTGTTCATAATTAGTAGAAAGAAGATCAATTTTGTTCATCTATTTTCCTTGTCCACTTTTAAGATGAGCATGTCCCAGCCCCTGTTGATCAGTTTGTCTAGATCTCCACTGACTGCAGGAGAAGATCAGGATGGATGCAGATGTCTCCATGGGACAAGCCTCCATTTACTCAGTGGAATGAGGAGTATCTCTTTAAGAGGCTGTTTAGGTTTCACCTGATAGAGAAGCAAGTACAGTTTTACATGCTTATCATGCTGTGATAAATGATTTAGTCCCAAACGGGATTCCAAATAAATTTCCAATTTATTTAGTGAATAGAAGGCAAGCAAACAGTGTGCTGGGCTCATATGGCAAAAGAGATGTGCATCTTACATTTACTTTTTCCAGTTTTTATCCCTCATGTCCATACATATTCATGATAACAGGCGGGTCTATGCCAATAAGTTCCAGTAACACTGTGTAATCAACATTCCAGTAACTTTCCAGACCCACCCCACAAGCTATTCACACTTTCTTAACACTGTATAATTAAATTTCCAGTAACTCTCCAGACCCTCCACCCAAGCTTTTCACACTTAACACTGTGTGATTAACATTAAATTGGCAACAGACATGAACTATATACATACCATTCCACTACCCACAATTATACAAGGACAATCAAAATGCTCAAAGGCCACCCTCACAAAGAGGGCAATGTCCCATTATATGTCCTCATTGTTTCATATTGACATGAATCATGTGGACATATTTCACAATGCTAATTTTCTCACTTTCCAAACAGCAAATCTGCAACCACTTGCATCTTCCTGACTGGGTAGCCTCTCCAGTTTAGGCTAACCCTAGGGATAGCAGCAGCTGCAAACCTGGAATTGTCCCCTGCTATGTCTGTAGCTCCCAGCAGCTGCCCGAATCTCTGGAGAGACCCTAAATGACATCAGAAGACATCTCTGCACAGAGGCACAGCTTCCACAACCCCCAGTCTCCCCAGCAGTAGGGATTATGGAACAAAACACCTTGCTCTGAGAACTTTTGCAGGGCTGTCCCAGGGTCTCAGCCAAATCATGTCAGGAGTAACCCATATGATCGGAGCCTGGAGGCTGGGGCTGTTTCCAAACTCCTCACCAGAGACATCACGAGCCCAAATAATCTGAAAGGCACTGAACACTTCGGAGCAAGAATACAGACTTTAAGACAGTACTGATGGCAATCTGCAGAGCTGGCCTTTTGTATGGCCAACTTTTTATCTTTACCAAAGTTTTGCAGATATTGACTTCTGCTTCTTGGTTGAAGAAACTCAGTAAACAGGACTGAAAACACACTAATTTTATTTGCAGGACCTGTCTGTACACTGGACCTGTCTGTTTTTGTGGGCTATAGAAAGCATCAAGAAAGAATCATGGTTCAATCATGAATCATCTTTTCAGCAATATTTTCCCTGTCACAACAAATTAATAGATGACTCAGCACTACAATACCCACAAAGAGCACACATGGCAAGAGAGTACAAATTTGGACAGATTAAAATACCATATTTCATTGAAAAAATTATTAAAGTCTTATAAATTTTATGGTTATATGTATTATACATGTGCACATTACCCTCATAGGTTAGTACAGTTAACTAATATTTGATTTTTTAATTAACGTTCCTTCACATATTATCAATATTACTTTGTTACCATGTTCCAACACCAGTGTCATTTTATGTGAATTATTTATGGAAGTACATGAGCTACAAGTAGTTTATTTACCTAGGCTCTTCTAATGGTTTCTGTCCTCCAGTGTAACTTTGTAAACCTATCTCTTGATCAGGAGAAGACTCCTCTGACATTGCTTGCAGTATTTACTGCTTTCCAACCCCCTATTCCACTCGTATCTATTTTTCTGCTTCCCATAATCTGATAGCTTCTTTTCCTCTGGGGTAATCACCCATTTATCACCGTATGAAGTCTTATGACAATGTTTCAAGATATATCAGAATATTATTTACATATTTCTTATTATTGTATATAATAAGACCCCCCCTCTACCTTCCTTCTGCCTTCTCCTCTGTTATAATCTGCATCTTAATAATTCAGAGACAAAAAAGCACTGGGGGAATGAAAATGAGGATTCGTTTATATTCATTCCCCACAATTAAAAACTTCACTGTTGTCTTGCTTAGGAATCAGCCATTATTTTCTTATACAAGTATCTGCAGATTTCAGTTCTGATTTGTTTCTTTACTGTTGTCTTTTGATAGCTCCTCATAGGATATTTTATTCTCCAGTTCTCTTCTGTGTTGCTTTCTCTTGAACTTAACACGGAGAAGGAGATGGACAAGCACATTGTTAGAAGACAAAAAAAATTCAGCATAGAACACCATTAATCAGGTATAGTTTTTTTCCAGAGTTTCCAGCACGTTGGTACTTGGAATAGATTATTCTCTCCTTTGTGTGAGAAATGAGCGCTCACAATTAATAGTTAGAAGAGGACAAAGTCATTGAAAAAAAGTTTTATTAAAACAAAAGTTAGCTGAGTTGGGTACATCTCCAAACACAGGCACACCCCCCTCTTAAAAATTGTGGAATTTATAACCTTTCACTGACCGTCCGGTCCCTTGTCCCCCTTCCCCATTGACTGGCTACTTGGGCATTCATATTCATTCAGAGATGAGGAGGGGGCATCACCCTCTATGTCAGTGATCAGCTGGAGTGCATGGAGCTCTGCCTGGGGATGGATGAGGAGCCAACCAAGAGTTTCTGGGTCAGGATTAAAGGGAGGGCAGGGACAAGGGACATTATAGTGAGGGTCTGCTACAGGCCACCCGACCAGAGAGATCAAGGTCCTCTATAGACAGATAGGAGCAGCCTCATGCTCACAAGCCCCGGTCCTCATGGGGGATTTCAACCACCCTCATATCTGTTGAAGGGACAGCACAGCAGATCATAAGCAAGCCAAGAGGATCCTGAAATGCACTGACAATAACTTCCTTCTCCAAGTGACAGAGGAGCCAACCATGAGAGGTGCTATGCGGGACCTTTTTCTCACCAACAAGGAAGCGCTGGTAGGGAATGTGAAGCTCAAGGGCAACCTTGGTTGTCATGACCATTACATGGTGGAGTTCAAGATCCTAAGGGTGGTGAGGAGGACGCACAGCAAGTTGACTACCCTGGACTTCAGGAGAGCAGACTTTGGCCTCTTCAGGGTTCTGCTTCGTAGAGTACAATGGGATAAAGCCCTGGAGGGAAGAGGAGCCCAAGAAAACTGGTTGATATTCAAGGGTCGCCTCCTCCAAGCTCGCGAGCGATGCATCCCAACGAAGAGCAAATCAGGCAAAAAGGCCCAGAGGGGTGCATGGATGAACAAAGAACTCCCTACTAACTCAAACATAAAGAGGAAGCCTGCAGAGGGTGGAAACAAAGACAGGTAGCCTGGGGACAAGACAGATAAACTGTCTGAGAAGCCAGGGATGAAGTTAGGAAAGCCAAAGCTCTGATAGAATTAACTCTAGCCAGGGACATCAAGGACAACAAGAAAAGCTTCTCTAGGCATGTAGGTGATAAAAGGATGAGCAGGGAAAATGTGAGCCCTCTCCAGAAAGAAACAGGACACATTGTTGCCTAGGGTGTGGAGAAGGCTGAGGCAGTCAATGACTTTTTTACCTCAGTCTTCAAGGAAAAATGCTCAAGCCACACCATACAAGTTACAGAAGGCAAAGGCAGTGAGTGGGAAAATAAAGAGCAGCCCACTGTAGGAGAAGAACAAGTTTTAGACCATCTAAAAGAACTGAAGGTGCACAAGTACATGGGGCCTGCTGATATGGGTTGATGAATCCTGAGGGAACCCACAGATTCCAGAAGTCCAGCAGGTAGAGTGAGGTGATTCTCCCCCTCTGTTCTGCTCTCATAAGACCCCACCTGGGGTACTGCATTCAGCTGTGGGGCCCCCAACATAAGGAGCACATGGACCTTTTTGGAGAGAGTTCAGAGGAGGGCCATGAAGATGATCAGAGGGCTGGAGCACCTCCCATACAAGGACAGGCTGAAAGAGTTGGGGTTGTTCAGCCTGGAGAAGAGAAGACTCTAAGGAGATCTTACAGCAGTCTTCCAGGACTTAGAGGGGACCTACAGGAGTGACGGAGAGGCACTCTTGATCAGGGAGTGTAGCGATAGGATGAGGGGTAATAGTTTTAAGCTGAAAGAGGGCAGATTTAGGTCATATATAAGGACAATTTTTTTTCTTGTGAGGGTGATGAGGCACTGGAACAGGTTGCCCAGAGAAGCTGTGGATGCCTCATCCCTGGAGGTGTTCAAGGCCAGGCTGGGTGAGGCTTTGAGCAACCTGGTCTAGTGGGAGGTGTCCCTGCCCATGGCAGGGGGGTTTGGAATTCAGTGATCTCTAAGGTCCCTCCTAACCCAAACCATTCGATGATTCTGTGATTCCATGATAGTTGTAAGTTTTACATCAGCATAAATGAATTGTTTCCTTCAGCTGAAACTAGGAGTCTGAACTCAATAGTAAAGTACCAGGCATTTAAGACCCTTTAACATTGCAGTGTCAGTGTCTTAAGAAGAGAAAGTATAATTGCACAGATGAAGTCACTGGCAGTTAGTGAAGCCACTATCCATGATATTTGAGAAGTCATGGCAGTCTGGTGAAGTTCCTACTGACTGGAAAACGGGAAACATAATGCCCATTTTTTAAAAAGGGAAATAAGGAATACCTGGGAAACTACAGGTCGGTCAGTCTCACCGCAGTGCCCTGCCAGATCATAGAGCAGATCCTCCTGGAATCTCTCCTAAGACACATGGAAAATAAGGATGTGACTAGTGACAGCCAACATGGCTTCACTAAGGGCAAATCATGCCTGACAAATTTGATGGCTTTCTGATACGATTTACTTTTGAATGGCTGTGCTATAGTGAAAGGTAAATATTCCAGTTATTATTCACTGCAGCTTTGGGTGAAACCCATGTTTTCCTGAGAAACATTTCAATTCTGTAGAAGCGACATGCTCTGATTGAAAAATATTCTGTGGGGGAGCTTCCAGACAGCTCAAGCCATGATGGAAAATTGAGCTGCAGTAAATATTTTACTCTTTTTTCCCCTTGAATTGGCTCCTAGTTGTGGGAATATAAAGCTAAAAACTGCTTCATCTATTTTTCAGTTTTTCCAGCAAATGAAGTTGCTGCTGAATTTTCACTGCTCAGGAGTGAAAGGCTCAGGCAGTTGTGGAAGGAACCCTGGCTGACTGATGATCTTCCTCTGTATGAGCTAATAAAACATGCTCATCATTTCACTGTAACCTTGCTGCCTTAATTAGAACACATGTATACTTATGTATATGCTCACTAGAGTTATCAAATTGCAGACTGTAACAACACACAGTCTTTAATCTTCATAGACTGCTTGTTTGTATTTGTTTTTATTTGCAGCTGGTATATTTCATTTCTGAGAAATTTTATACCTTTAGCTCTGTAAAGCAAATTCTAATTAGCCATAGTCCTGCTTTTGATGAAACCTCATTTAAACAGTTTTATTTATACTGCCATATTGTATACTGCTTCCTACTTTTGTGAGTTTTTTTCATAGTATTTCATATTTCTTTGATACAAAGTTTTGTGATTATAAGGCTAGTTGTACCTTTGCCACCTGTTGGAGGAATCTGAATATTTGCTTTTTAGCTGTTGAGTTTGGGATCTGACTTTGTTCACAGGGGAAATTCACAGCAATTTCCAGAGCAAACTCTGTTGTTGTTTGTTGATTGTACATTTAATCAGCTTAATGTTGACTTTTGGTAACCGATGGTATTGACCCAAACTCTATTTCAAACCAAGGTTTAAGTAGCGGTCACTTACTTGTATTTCATAATGTTCACTTTTTACTTTGCAATCTTTTTTTCTTGCTTGCCTCTACTGCAAGCACAATTACTCGTCAGGACTGGAGTGGCCCGGGGAACTGGACAAGCAATGTGCTGAATCTGGCAGCAAGGCAAACTCTGTCACATCCAATCTGAAGAAGATCGATGTGGCAGCCAGAAAGCTGGAAACTAGCAGGAGATGAAGCAAAATCCTGCAGGCAGATTGTGTTGATTGTGAGTCACCAAGGAGTTTGTTATCTTGTGTTGGAGGAGAAAACCTTAGAAGAGAGCTTGATGTACGGAGAAAACTTTGTAATTGAACCTTGGGTGTGATGTCATCCCGAGAGGAAGATAAACTGGAAATTGGAACTCGATAATGATTAATCTTCCATGAGGATCCCAAGATGGAAAGGGTGGACTGCTAAACCCAGCGATGCAATGTGACAAACAGAGAAGAGGAAGGTAGGAGGCATTGTAGGTGGTTATACTTGTACTAAAGGATTTTTGTATGTAGAGGCTGGGACAAGAAATCAATAAAATGGGTGTTCTTGGGTGCGATATACAATGACTACAAATACTGGTCAGAATTTGTCATGCTAGTGCTCTAAGACTTCTTTAAAAAAAAAGAAGATAATTGCCCTATAAAAATTCAGATTTATTTATTCTATAGCTTTGCTTTTGTCCACTAATATGTGCCCCCTCCCCCTTAGTTCTTAGGGGGCAATGGAAATAATTCACTCTGTCAGGCAACATCTCACCTCTTCTAGTGAAATAAAATGTTTAGAATAGAACTTCTTATATTAGGATTTTTTATTATGTTTTCAGATCAAAGTACTTTTTTAACCAACGACTTGCAGATCCCACTGGGATCTCTAAAGGCTTAGAAATCTGTCATGCTCAGAATGAGTAAAATTTCAGTACAGGTCCTGGAACTGCAATTTATGTCACTTCACCTACTTCCTTAGAAATTCTCCCTACATTTCGCAATTAGAATGTGAGGACTGGCTTGCTCACCATCAGAACTTTTTCCTCAGCAAATTCTCCCTGTAAGAGAGTACTCCCTGAACTGCTGCGTCTTGAAATATGCTTGACCATATTCTCTAAATTAAAAAAAAAGAGACTGAAACTCTCATTCTGAAGCTCTTTATAGCCACTAGATTCGCTGAATCTGGAAAATGGATAAATGGCTCTTGTGGGTATTTGGAGCATGACTGTTCCCATCTCCCTGTGCTGGACTGTGTGGATGCTTGCTGGTCTCCTAGAACAGACTTCATGGGCAGAAAGAGGTAACGGTCCACATCAAGGAGCTTGCCAGCAGTCCTCCAAAGGCTGAAGGGATTACAGGTAGCCAGGAAGTCAGGGTACTGTTAAGTGCAGTTCCCTGCCTTAACATTTGAACACCACAAACAAATAGCAGATCCTGGTACTAGAAATACAGAATGGATGGTTCTACTGTCAGCACCTAGGATCAAAGCCTAGTCTAATATATAGGTTTGTATTACGATGGAAATCTGAGATTCTGAGATTGCTGCTAACTACAAAGCTGTAGGAATGCTGTAGGACAGTGTGTCATGTATACTGTGTAGCTAGTTAAGAGGTATTTTGTAATATGCATTTTGGGAAAGATGTTGTGGTTTTAAAAACCACCACACAGCCTCTTGCTAAAAACCTCGTGGGCTGAGGCAAGGACAGGGAGAGTTCACTCACTACTGGTCATGGGCAAGAAACCAGGGAACACAAAAAAACCCACAATTTAATTTGTTAACAATTTACAATCAAAACCAAAGCAAGATAATGAGAAAAAGAACTACACCTTAGAAAGGACCTTCTTCCCCACCCCTCTCTTCTTCCCAGGCCCAAAAGCTTTGTTCCTGGTTTCTGTACCTTCTGCCTCTGGCAGCGCAGAGGGGCAGGGGTTGGGGTTGCGGTCAGTCTATGTTGCCTCTGCTGCTTCTTCCTCCTCAGGGGAGGACTCTTCACAGTCTTTCTCTGCTCCAATGTGGGGTCCCTCTCATGGGAAGGTCCTTCTCAAACTACTTCAATGTGAGTCCTTCCGACACGAGGTGAGGTCAGAGTCCTCTGTCAACTACTCGGCTCTGGTGCTAGTTTGTTCAACAAAATTCACAGCCTCCTTCAGGCATGGCTACTTCTTCCAATGTGGAGTCCTCCACAGTTACATCTCCATGAACTACAGGTGAGCTCTTCATTTCAGGGGCTGCACTGGGGTGACATGCATCACCATAGTCTTCAGCACGGCTGCAGGGGAATCTCTGCTACCCTCTCCTTTCTCTTCACTGACTTTCATGTCTGCATAGTTGTTTCTTTCATGGCCAGCTCCTCTCTCCACCTCAGATTCTTTCACTGGCTTCTGAGAAACTCCTGACTCTCAGGCAAGTCATGGCAGAAGCTTGGGCTGTGGGGGATGGTGTTACAGAAGAAGCCGGGCAAGCAGCTGGATGGCCAGGCCGGATGGGCAGGACCCTGCCTGGGGCCACAGCTCCTCCATGTACTGTGCTCCATCTTAAATGCGTTATTTGCAGAGGCGCTGATTGGCTCAGCCCTGGGCAGGGGAAACTTTCAGCAGTTTCTCACAAGGACCATCTTGGTGTTACTCCTTCCCCCTGCCCCTGGCTACTAAAACCTTGCAGCTGATCTGGGGGAACTCTTAGCAGTCACTTACAGTAGCCACCGCTGTACCCATCCCTTGTTACCAAACAAACCCACCACACAAAACCACAACAGAAGATGAATTCCCAGTATAATATTTAGACAACATCAGATCTTTTGTGAAGCTTTTTCCATAATGACAAAAGGAAGAGGTGGTACAAGCTGGAACAACAGTAAAAGACATCCATCAAAACTCTTTGTTTAAACTATAACTTACTCTAAAGGCAGACTAGATTTCAGTACTGTGCATTTCATGTTTGGCTACTACGTGTGTAGAACTTGTTTGGTTAATTTAGGTGTAACCTATAGTTATAAGTACTATTTTAGCATGTTTGTAGGTTTGAAAACTACCTGATTTTAACAACTCAAGTTATATAATTGGAATGCAGTTAACATAATTTCAGAGTCTGGGTACACTCATTTACACATGGCATTCTTACTACAGTAAAAATATATTTTACAAACTCCTTTTGCATGCATGATGTTATTATGATGAGTCCTAAATTCTTTTAAAGGCTTTTAAAGCTACTGAATCTATGAATTTTGCAATTTTTTTAAAAATTTAAACAACCAAGAGATGGAAAAACTTTTTTCTTAGGCTACTGCATGCTTCAAAATCCATGATAAAAAGGAAGGCTGTTTGAGCATTAAGCATTTTAAGTCTAAAATTGAACAATCAAGCAGATTACTAGCATTTACATTACTGATGTGGAGTGCGTATTCTGAGTAACCTGAGATATAAGTAACATACATTCAGTTCACAGCAAACCTGGCAGTTACCTGGTGTCAATTTCCTAGCCTTCATCCAAAATACTGCCCACTAGATGTTCCAATGTGGTTTGTAGTGAAAAGGAGCTGCTGTCAAAGAGGGAACCATGAATGGGCTGCCCACAGCACTTTATTTGCTCAGTTTATAGTATATAGGCATGCAAGAATTGAGTACCACTGTTGAATGAAGAATTTCAGTCACCTGGTGATTCAAGGTATCCACATCCCAAAGTAATCTTTCCAGGGGAGTATCCTCATGGGATGAGAGAGCTTTTCATAAGTAACTTGATGTCGGACTGCCAGCATCCATTAGTTCCTGACCAATGCCTTAGGAAAAAGTTGATGGAATCTATCAAAATCATACAAGGTGTGTGTACACATCCTAACAAAGCTGTGTCTTTCTTCAGTTGGAACTTGTGTATACAGGTTTGCGAAAAAAGCATGACTAAGTAGGTATGGTAGCTCGGCAATTTCTCTGTCTCAACTTTGGACTGAAGGACTTAAAAGGCTTTGCATGTCTTTTGTAACAAGATAGAGATTCTAGTACCCTTGTAGTACTATTTATGAATATTAGAGTTCATGTAAGCTCTGGAAAGTCAAATCACTAAGCTTTATGTGCAAGATTCTCAGTATTACACAGTAATAATCTTCTGACAAGAAACAGTATGCACACAAATACCTTTATATTTCCTTGGCTCATTAACATTAGTGGAGTTGACAAAATTAAACATTAATGACCACACCAGCCAAATGAATTTAGTCAGTATTTGCAAACTGATACTTCTCAATTTAGAAGATTTAGCTAGACAGCAGTAAAATTATAGAATCTGAATTCTCTGTGATTGTGTGAAGCGCTGCAATTAGAATTCAGCACTTCAGCTAACAGTATTTTAAACTGTGTGTTGAGATTCATCTACTTGTAAGTGATACACACAGAGAACAGTAAACATACATTGGTCAGCCAGAATGAGGGATAAGACACAGGTGGAAAGCTCTACAGCTGCTTGAAAAAATGTTTCCTTACAGGAATTTGAAATCTCAGAATAAATGAAAGAACAAATTACTGTGAACTATGTCCTGTGGAAACAAAAGTTGCTAGGAACGTCATGGAATTTATGAGTAGCAACAGCATGCTAATGCCTAATCTGAGGTACCTTTCCAGTTGGTGAAACCCACAGATTGAAGGGCTTTCTTGCAAAAGTAAACATTAAAATTAATTTACTTGAAATTAAAGATAAGCTGCTGTTCTTTTCAAAAAGTATTATTCGGTTTTTATTAGTAACACACTTGGGGGACCTCAGTGCATGGACGAAGCACCCGACAACAGGTGTCATATATAGCTTAGAACATGTTGCTTTCAATGTTAGGACATATTTATGCAGCCCGATAGAAGATGACACACAAAGCTCTCAGGTGCTCACTTCTCAGCTCATTCACTGCTGGAAGCCATTTACCTAGCTGTCACAGTGTGGCACTGATCCTGAAATACCACCTTGGAGATACCTACGATCAATGCAAGTGGTGGCATGCCACCAGTAAGCAGCAAAGAGATTCATGGCTGTGATTTCTTCCTTAGTGTTAAGGCCTAATCCCTCTTTCAAAGCAGCCAAGTAGTTGGAACATTTGCTTGGGATATAGGAAACAAAATTAAACTAGTCAGGGAGTCTATGGCAGCTCAACAAGCAGTCTTACATGATGGAATGGAAAGACGGTTCTCAGCTACAGCATTTAGCCCAGCTGGAAAAGAGTGAGGTTGTGATTTGAGACCTTTCTAAAGATCATAGGTTGAAAGCACCTCTCAGACAAGATGAGGCTTAAAATATATTTCTATGATTCTATGAATATTTGGTTGAATTTTCTCTTCTCTATGTCCTATCTTTTGTCCTTAAAGTATCCTAAAAATGAAACAGAAATCTTGGGAAGACTTTCAACGTTGGGTTTCGGATCACCCTCTTCTTTCAGAGATGAAAAATGTTACAGACAGAGAGCCAGGTTTCCCTCCAGAGTATGTCAAAATAAGAGGAGAGAATAAATGGAAGGAAGGTAGTAAATGACTGTCATGTGCTTAGTAATATGCCACATTTTATATCACAAGAGAGTGGCATGTATTTTTTAACTCCACTATAACTTGCTGTATTTACAAACAGGAAATTGAGTTAGAATACTGAGACCAGGTATGATTATACTGGGGGAAATTATAAAATTTCATAAGAATTAATAAACCTCTGCTTTTTTTTTGCAGGGTATGACAGAGGAGACAATTGGAGATGCTTTTCAGGTTATTTAGTTTATGACTCCTGTGTGATTATATCATGGTATAGTGCGCACTGTCAGTATAATTGCACTTCTCACATATGTGATATTTATATTTTTAAAATTATTCTGATTGCTAGGGCTGGTGTTTCACACTGCACATTGAGAATGGTTGTCTAAGAACTTTGAGCACTAACACACGACTTGGAAGACCCATGTTTAGTTCATAGTCCAAGTGTGGCTGCAGGCAAAGTGTTTATTGTCTATCTTTAATCTGCAATTTAATCTGCAATTAATAATAGGGAGAGAATAACACTCCACAACAATAACCTAGTTATGAAGAAAGTTAAGTTTGTTAAAGCAATACACTATGTGAGGTTTTCATAAGAGACAATTATGTACATACAGACATATGCATCCATCCTTTTGATCTGTAAAACCATGTACTTGCACTTTATTTACAAAGCCTAGCCTAAAAATCACTACTATATGAATAATTATGTACTACTGTCTATGAATGAAGATGAAGTTCATTGTTCTTTCACAGAATATATTTGTTTTCCTTTCCGCATACCTCGAATCAGAAACAAGATTATTGCGACAAGACCATTTTCAAATAGTTGTTGAATCAATGTCCAAGGTAACTTAATTTTCTAGGTTTTTTTTTTCTTGCTCTTTAAGGTGGAAGGCACAGTACACAACACAATACTTGACTGATCACTTTGGAACATGGACTTAGCAACCTTGAGATGATTGTATTCTGTTTGAGGCTGAAATATTGCAGCACTATAAAATGTTACCTTGTGCACTGACAACAAAGTATGCATATTCTGGCGTGTGTGATGATCTACTGAGTGTTTAAAATTGTTTGTAGACTTGAATTTGAATACTAAGGGCTTACTTGCTGTGTTCATTGAGCAGACATGTTGGTACACGTCAGCTTTCAGTAGGGTACTGCCTTGCTATTCTGACCAGGCACCTTTCAAAGTCTAAACAAAAAAAAACTGTATCTGTAGGGTACAGGCACCAGCAGTATTTTGCATCAGGCATACCTACAGTGTCTATCCGTTTTTACGTTTTATTGTATATAGTACTTTTGGGTCAGGATAAAAGACAGGACAGGGAGAGGAGAGATTGTAGTGGGGTGTCTGTTACAGGCCACCCAACCAGCAAGATCAAGTGGATGAGGTCCTCTATAGACAGATAGGAGCAGCCTATAGGGCAGCAGTTTGAGACCATCTAAAACAAGTGAAGGTGCACAAGTCCATGGGACTTGCTGAGATGGGTTGATGAGTCCTGAGGGAACCCACAGATGAAGTCACTGGCAGTTAGTGAAGCCATTATCCATGACATTTGAGAAGTCATGGCAGTATGGTGAAGTTCCTACTGACTGGAAAATGGGAAACATAACGCCCATTTTTAAAAAGGGAAATAAGGAATACCTGGGAAACTACAAGCCGGTCAGTCTCACCACAGTGCCTGGCAAGATCATAGAGCTGATCCTCCTGGAAACTCTGCTAAGGCACATGGAAAATAAGGATGTGATTGGTCACAGCCAACTTGGCTCCACTAAGGACAAATCATGCCCAACTAATTTGGTGGCCTTCTATAATGGGGTGCAGCATTGGTGGATGGGTGAGGAGGAATTGATGTCACTTACCTGGATATATACAAAGGATTTGACACTGTCCTGCATGACATACTTGTCTCTAAATTGGAGAGACATGGATTTGACAGTTGAATCACTCAGTGAATTAGGAATTGGCTGGATAGTCACACTCAAAGAGTGTGACTCAATGTCCCAGTGGAGACTGGGGACAATAACTGGTTGTTATTGGGACCAGTGTTGTTGAACATCTTTGTTGGAGACATGGACAGTGGGATAGAGTACACCCTCAACAAATTTGCTGATGGCACCAAGCTGGGTGGTACGGTTGAAGTGCTGGAGGGAAGGGATGCCATCCAGAGGGACCTTGACAGGCTTGAGAGATGGGCCTGTGCAAACCTCAAGAAGTTCAACAAGGCCAAGTGCAAGGTCCTGCACGTGGGCTGAGGCAATCCCAAGTGCAAATACAGGCTGGGCAGAGAATGGATTGAGTGCAGCCCTGAAGAGAAGGACTTAGAGGTGCTGGTATATCAGAAACTGAGCATGAGCCAGCAGTCTGTACTTGCAGCCTAGAAAGCCAACCATGTCCTGGGCTGCATCAAAAGAAGCATGACTAGCAGGTGGAGGGAGGTGATTCTCACACTCTGCTCTGCTCTCATAAGACCCCACCTGGGGTACTGCATTCAGCTGTGGGGCCCCCAACATAAGGAGCACATGGACCTTTTTGGAGAGAGTTCAGAGGAAGGCCATGAAGATGATCAGAGGGCTGGAGCACCTCCCATACAAGGACAGGCTGAAAGAGTTGGGGTTGTTCAGCCTGGAGAAGAGAAGACTCTAAGGAGATCTTACAGCAGTCTTCCAGGACTTAGAGGGGACCTACAGGAGTGACAGAGAGGCACTCTTGATCAGGGAGTGTAGCGATAGGATGAGGGGTAATGGTTTTAAGCTGAAAGAGGGCAGATTATGTCAGATATAAGGACAATTATTTTTTTCTTGTGAGGGTGATGAGGCACTGGAACAGGTTGCCCAGGGAAGCTGTGGATGCCTCATCCCTGGAGGTGTTCAAGGCCAGGCTGGGTGAGGCTTTGAGCAACCTGGTCTAGTGGGAGGTGTCCCTGCCCATGGCAGGGGGGTTTGGAATTCAGTGATCTCTAAGGTCCCTCCTAACCCAAACCATTCGATGATTCTGTGATTCCATGATAGTTGTAAGTTTTACATCAGCATAAATGAATTGTTTCCTTCAGCTGAAACTAGGAGTCTGAGCCCAATAGTAAAGTACCAGGCATTTAAGACCCTTTAACATTGCAGTGTCAGTGTCCAAAGAAGAGAAAGTATAATTGCTAGTGTTAACAAGATCTTATGTATCAAAGTTAGACACTTAACATTTTTATCTGAAAGCATATAAATATGTTAAACCCTTACTAGTTTGCATTTTGTTAACCCAGGTATCCTGTCATTTGTGCACAAAGTCAATGGCCTTTCTTCTCTGCACAGATTTCAAAGAAGAAAGCTGTATTTTAAAGTCAGCATACATCACTGTTATCAGCAACATGTTGCATAATATTAATTAATACCGTTTGAAGTTTTATTATAATTAATGAAACCAGAATTTACTTGCCTCGCACAGGTCATGCAAGTAAAAGACACTATTTGTGTATGTCTTATTGCATTTTTTTTTTCCACGAAACTAAGCAGTTTTCAGTAGTTTTCCTTGCCTCAATTGTAATGAGTAAGAATATAGTTAGAATCTCTGGATGTTGTGTTCACTGCTGGAGAAGGAGGGTTCTTCAATGAGGTAGTTATGGCAAATTTCAGGAGGTCCTTAGAGCTGCAAGAGTATTCCTGCTGACAAATCAAGACTGAATTTGCTGTGTAGAGGTATGGCTTCTGTTGAATATTTCCCCCAGCACACCCCTTGGAGTCAATAAATTACCTTGACAACATACTGCCTGAAATCCCTATTGCCTTCTTTTGTTTCATTTGCCTATTTCAGTCTCTTTGACACTTCAGAACTTGTTCTTCTGAAAAGCTAATTCCTTTCTTAAATTAAATGGAAATTAAACCAAAAAGATACAACCCTGCTTTCTCGTTAACTATAGGTGGTCTGTGTACACACATGGGAGTGAATGCTGATGGTGAACAACTTTTTCTCACACGGAGTTACTATAGCAGGAGGGCATGCACTCAGCATTGGATAATACAGTGCAAAAGAGAACAGATGAAAGAAAGTACAATGCAATAAATTTCCCTGAGCAGTGGATCTGAGTGTGCCTGATTTCTAAAATGGAGTCCCTTAATTCATTCTGAATCTCTGGATATGAATTCTGTTCTTTTGTGGATGGGAGGTTTTGATATTATCAGGCTTTGCAGATGGGAATATGATATTAGAAATATTTACTCATAAGATAGTTAAGACCATGATTGCAATGATGGAAAAAATTTTGTAATGGAGCGCTCTCTCAAATACATGTTTCATACATCATGACCAATATTTTTTAATTAAATAAAAAAAGGCTAACTGCTTTTTTAACTAAATAAAAACTTTGCTTATGCCGAGTTTAAACTAGGGACTTCTGTTTAACATTTTAGATTCTTTTGGCCACTGAAATTGTAATTTTGTTTTCCAGTCATGAGCATCTAAACACACCATGGTTAAAGTGTACAGTTTATGTGGTCTAAATGTTCTATGCCCTATAAGGTTAAGTATGACTCATTGGAAACATCTAAATCCTGAATGGTGATTCACCACAGGGGTGAATTACTGCTCTTAGATACATGGTGGCCAAGGCAGGTCATCAAAGAAAAGGACAGAAAGGGAACAAACAGATGACTCATAGCATTGCCAGAAAGACACAAAAATCCTTCAGAGTGTCGTGATCAGTTTAACAATCATTCTTGTGAGAAATCAAAACAGAGCTTTGATTTCACTTTGCTTTTTCCTTGCTTGTATTGTAGTAATGTCTAAATAAAGTTTTAGACCCCATTGAATGAGAATATATCTAGACAAAGTTGTTACTCCTGGAAACCTAGTTATAGCAAATGAGTGAAATGGGTAGTGGGAGAGGATGAGTGGAACATTAAGCCAACAAAATTATATAAGAAACTGTATGCACAAAATAAACAATAAAAAGGCTTTCCTAAGAGCTTGTTCTTTCATAACTCTGTGTGTGTATGATTGCTTTGACTTCTAAAATATCATCAGGAATTTTTACAAGTTTTAATATAGACACAAAATCAGAACACGTAGACTCACTCTACAGTGATAGTGTCAACTGTCCCTGGGTGGGTTTAATGAGTGGAATTATATGTGTTGCTGATTCTAAAATCCCAACTAAAATGCGTATTTGTGTAGACATAGTTAACATAGATCAACCTTGGTTTTGTGTATGAAATGGGGATGTTTCCTGCTTAGAATTCATTATGTTAATACAGCTATTAGTACAGGAATTATCAGATCAAACAAAAGTACTGTTTATACCTTACAGGTCCTATCCTGATAGCCTTACTAGGGTTAAGCTAATGCGCACTGTGAATGTGGAGGAAAGGAACAAATTTGAGTGAGGAAGTTGGCTCAATCAGGCTTTGTAGGAGTGCAGCTAAGATTTCTATGCAAACATCGTTATCATATAATTAGCAACTTAGTTGCTAATTGCCAAATCACTTATGATTATTGGTTAATGCAATCTACATGCTTTTTAGCATAAAGCATTCTAATATATGTTTCTGTCTATAAACACATGGGCCATTCTCTTGAGAAACTGAACAGCTTTCAAAACAGCAGTAAATAATCATGTTTTATTTAAAGCTATTGACTGAGAACTGTTTAATTATGTTTAAGCATGCTGGGTTTTTTTTACTGTTTACAGTATAAAAATGGTTACTGAAGGCTTTTCATAGTTGATGTTCTACGTAAAGTTTTCTAACAATTCACTGAGGTAAAAAAAGAAGGGAGAATTTTTACTGGCATTTTTATTCTCTTGTTTTTAACAGCAGTTGACCAAATTGGGGCAGAGTTTTTGGTTTAGGGGTAGAATTACTGTATTAAAATGAGACACCTGAATAGAATGTCTTTCTGCAACTGCAAGAGATGCAGGTTTGAATGTGCTGTGCAGGAAAATTTTTATTTTTAAGCTAAAATGCTCTTGGCTTCCTATGTACATTGGCAAGTGTGGTAGGAAAGCTCAAAGCGGCTTTATGTTGTGGTTAGAGTTTGCCAGAACTAAGTGGACTAGCTGAGAATGCTGTGGCCACAGAAGTGCATGCCCTTGCTATTTGCATTGGTGCAGGCTCTCACTGCAAGGCAGCTGTTAAGAATCAGAGATGCTGCCTCTGACCATCTACAGAGGTGTCTTTCTAGTTTCTTTATGGTGTGGATGACTTCTTCTGACTTGGCATTTGTTGCTGAGAGTTCCTTGCAACTGTCATCTATTTGAGGTAGTTGGGTTTTGTCTTTTTTTTTTTTTTTAATGGAGATTGTAGGTTGCTTTGTTGTGATATTAAACCGTAGTAGTAGAATTTCAGTCATTTCTCCATGAGATCAACTTAGGATCACCACAAGAAGAAAAGCTGTGGTGATCAGTATTTCTAAGATTCTCTGTTCCCTAAGAAATTGAAATGATCTTGCTTTTTAAAGTTTACTTAAGCAAATTGATTTTTAATTGTACAAAACTGCTTTTACCCAATGTTTTACTCAGTATGTCAGAGATGTTTTATCATCTTACTTGCATGTTACAACATATATTGGCTAAATCATACAGTGAACATTAGAGACTGCAGTAAAGACCAGAACAATTATCATTATAGTTATTCAATGCTTTCCTGTTGCAAAACGAGTCATGGAACAGCTAATAAAAGTATAAAATCCTGGAAGAAGTTAAGCTGTAACTGTGCCGTACAGCTTATCCTATCTGGTTACAATGTGTTTCTGAACATCAGAATGGGCAGAGGGATGCAATCAGTGATGTATTTTTGCACAGGGGTCAGCCATCAGTGTTATCCTGGCTACCAAGAAGGGTGATGACCTGCTGAGCTGGGCTGAGCCTGGCTGTGCTGTTGTGTTTGAGGACTGCAATGTCAGTGCTCCTGAGGGACCTTGACTGCTTGCAGATATGGTCTTTAGTTTAACACTCTGCTGACTGTCAGATGAGTTGGTGAGAGATGTGGGAATAGAAATTACACTGTGTTAGGCTGAATTACTCATCTGTGAAACTCAGTGTTTTACAATTTATTTTCAAAGCAAAGAGAATCCCTTTTTTTTCCTGTGGCTCAGCTGTAGCCAAATGTGCTTGCATCATCCTGAAGGTATGACATAAGAAATGGTTTGAAGTCTGACCTAATTTCCCTGACTCTGTACTGTGGGTAAACAGCTATAGGCATTCCTGCTGTCTATTGTTGTCCTAGGTGTAAAGTAATCCATGAGAAGTCCCCTTTCTTGCAGTACTTTTGTATCATATATTTATACAGAAATGTTTACACTTATGCACACGTACATGGAAGGAGAAAAGCACACTTGTATGCATATACTAAACTGCTTGTGCAGTAGGATTATGCACAATCAATTAGACAGGAAGCATGTGACTTATGTGTTTACAAACACCTACAGTCCATTTTAAATACTGTTTGCATTAGAACATGTGCAGAAGATGAATATCAGTTAAGAGGTCCATACAAGTCCAAAGAAATGTCAAAGTAAAAGATGGCTAGACACTTCTGAATGATAAAGAATCAGAGCAAACTGTCATTTGTGTGCAGAAAATAACAGCATGTAAACAAAACAAAAAAAAAGGAAAAAAGGGTTATTCCCATCGGATATATTAATAATCATTAATTAATCTCTTAGTTACACTTTTCAGCAAGATGAACATTAGCTACAGTATGTTACAAAAGGCTAGCCTTAACTAAAAGCTAATTTCTAAATACATTTTGTGATTTGGAACTGAGAAGAAGTTCTTGTTACTTTGTAACATTTATAGACCATTCTTATATAAAATGAGTGTAACTCTTTTCATTCAAGCCATTCATGTTGAAGAGGGGTTTGATTTTCTACTTTGTAGAGTAATTTGAGCATTAGCACACCTCTCTGGAAGTGAAGAGAGTCACAGTATGGTGAAAGCATGACAGAGAAAAGAATTGCACAGCTTAAGAAAATAAAAGAATAGAGAATGTTACTGCCTCTCACTTTCTCCTGAGCTATCTCTAAAGATAGTATGTAGAGGTGGGTAATTTATGTCTGTGGATTCTGATAAAAGCTTATTCCCTTGAATGAGCTTGAGCTTCTTTAGGTTTTGATGTCATTTATTTATTTGTTTTAAAATGTATCTATTTATTTACAAATAATTTAGAGAAAGTATGTTAGACAGTTTTGAACAGTCACAAAACATTAAGGTTCTTAAAAATATTTTCATCATGTTTTTTAGCTCTTGCTGTTTCCAGGGGAATGAACAGGAAGGCTAACAATGTTTGCAAACAACAGTAGAAAGCCGATTCCTCTCTTGCATTCCCAACACTATAAGTTCTGCAAAATACCTTGGGCTATTAAGCCTATTCAAACTCTTTGCTGGTATTGGTCCTCTAGATGTTGAATTGGAAATATCTCTAGAACAGAACAATTTTTAATTGTGTTAGTGCTGAATGATATTCACATTTCAAAATCTATTAAGAACAACCTTTTACAGTCCTGACCTTAGTTATGCCTTGCTGAGCTCAAGCACTGTTCTGAGATGTTTTGCCTCAGGTTGAATAGGAAGACACATAAATAAAGTCTGCCAGAGCTCCCAGGCAGAAGGAAGTGGCCTGATGCTTCTCCTTTTTTGTGAGATGCAGCCATGTAATGCTGCCAGCTAGCTCCCTGTTGTCCATTTTAGGACATTTTGTGTAGCAGTTTCATGCTTCGTGTGGGCATGGAGTAGGATCTCTTTCTCCTCCACCTCCAGTCCTACAACATGGTGCCTCTAGGCTGTGCCAAACCCGGGCTCCTGGTTGCAAATTTCTTACTGTCTGTATGATAGCCTATAGCATCCCAATGCAGTACTGCACTTCAAATACGGACATTCAGACACTTTCCCTGCAAGATCTTTCCTGCTGAGCCAACCTTACATTGCTCTTGTCAGTTCAAACCTCAGGGGGATTTAGAGCTGAAGTTTATTATGATTGATGAGCCCTGGTTGCGCAATAACCCCAAAGGTTACTAGTACGTTTCAGATGATGGGTATAAAATGTCACATGATTTCCTTCCTGCAATATTTTATGGTTTTGCAGATGCATGTGAAAAGGGCAGTTTTCATTGACATGACTCATTCTGACCGAGACTGTATGAAACAATTCATACTTTTTTGAATATGTGTGCCAACCATCTATCAATTAGCTTTAATTAAACCAGATTAAAATTAAATTGATTTTAACAAAAGTGGATATTGATGCTTAAGCAGTGCTCTCCTCTGAGGTTTCAGATGACTACTGGTGTCAAACCTTTCATTTACTACAAAGAAACAAGTCCGACAGTAAAAGAAAGGGAAAAGAACTACATTTAGTGCTCCGCTTTGTCAAAGCCTGACTCCTAAGAGCATACATGTTTTTAATTTTTCTGATAAGGAACACTGCAAGTTTTTAAGCTACCGAATAACTCTTTCTATGATTTCATGGGATGGCTGAGGAGGTTTCTTTGGTTCCAAAGAGTAACAATTTCAGTTTACTTATTGGATTGCTATAGAATAACACTTTTTTTTTCCCCCCTAATATGGTTTGCCATAAATTGTAATAAAAGCAGTACAATGGAGCAATAGGGTCGTGGCCAAACTGACAGAGGTATGACTTTCTTCTGTGTTTGCAGGCATTAGTGAGGGAAGAGGAGCAGGTACAACCTGACAAGTTCTTAAAGTTATGGACTAGAACTGTGTCTGCGTAGTTGAGAACGCTAATAAAAACTCGAAGAGCTGGAATCTGGCTTGCTTGGTTTACAGCACTTAATGCCCAATAACACATTTTTCTTCCTTTTCTTTTTAGCTCCTACAGTGTAAGGGTTTTTTTTTTTTGAAATTAACTAAACTCCAATAGTTATTAACAGTAAAAGCAATTTCAGATATTGAAAATGATATATTTCTCTATGCATACAGGCAAGCAAATCATATGAAAGTCATTTTCTAATAAACTATTGTTTCAATTGGAGTGAGAAAGTACATTTGCTAGATTTCAATAAACTCCATACTGGCAGAATTCTATTGGAGCAGTTACATTAAGAAGTCATGTGTATCATCATAGGATATTAGTTTTGGTGGAACAGTATTTTCTTCCAGGTGAAGAGAAGACTTATTTTAATGTTTTATTGTTCATAATTACCACATTTTTTATCTGTAATCTGGGTATGGCCATATCACATTGGTTTCTTATTGTCTGTGCTTTGCTGTATGGATTCTTAGGAGTCAACCATACGTTGGTCATGAATACATTCTAGGTTCCAAGCACATCTGTTTTAATGTTGTGACACTGGTAATTTTGCCACTTTGCTTCATCTAAACTGTACATCATGAAGTTAAGTTAGTCATTCCTATGGCATCTATCACTACCAAATACCTATATTTGCATGTAGATTGGAAAAAACATGACGACTCTTTCAAGTCCCTTAGTTCTGAGTAATTTGTAATCACTTGTAAGGAAACGAAACCTGTGAACTACTCAATGCAGTCTCAGGTCAAAATGTTGAAATCAAGACATTGGGTGAAGAAAGAAAACGAAACTCTTCTGGCAAGTTTTGTATTCCTTATGTACTTCAGAGATGAGGTATATTCTTGTTGAATTTTAAAACTATTTTAAGCTGGACAATATTTTTGTTGGTAAAAATAAACTTAAAGAAATATATAATTGCAGTTTTACAGAGAATCTAAGATTAATTCCTGCTGCATGTCAGAGTCTAGTCGGTTGGCAGAGTACTTGAAGGATTTAGGTGTAGAAGTTCTACTTAACCAGATATAATGATAAATGGAATTAATAGTAATGAAAAAGACCTATTGTGATCATGTTACAGTGGTTCTTGTAGCTTTCTATAGTGCTGGAAACCATTAAAGCACAATAGTAGACCAAAAAGTGCCATCAGCTCTGTAGCAGTCCTGGAATTTTTGAAGAGCCACACTCAGTCTCCCACTTTACAAACATAAAATACACTCTGCCACTTAGTTTTATGAACACCCTCCACTGCTGATGTGTTTTCTGCCTGTTATTCAGTAAAGTTTTGCACCATTAAGGATCTTTCCCATAACTTGGGGTCTTGACTACAACACAGAAGTGCCTCTAGTTTGTAAAGAATGTTTTTTATTAGCTATCTGATATGGTACCTCTGGGGACTCTCTTGCATATTAGAAAAATATTATAGCTACTAGATGTTGCGTTGATTTGTGAAAAGACTTTACACTAAAAGTGTTCACAGTGTAAGTAATGCATCCATATAATGTGTTTCACAGAGGAAAATATTGTGAAAGTTTTAGATTTTGTTTTCATTGGCTGGACTGTATCTTGAGTTTTTTAGCCATTACTGACACAAAATTCACACCAATGTTCTTAATATTTTGCTTAGGTAATGAATGATTAAAAACTGTGTTTGGCTTTTTTTTTAATCTCTATTTGATGGGGCTTTTACTTAACAGTGTTGCAATTTGATTTGATATGGTATTCTCTTTTTGTGCTATAAGGCACTATAAAGTACTTGGATTAAAAGCAATATAAACTAAAATGATGGTAACATAAAACATCCAAACTCTTACTTCAATCTAATATACCAAAACATTGTGCACCCAAAGAAGTAAATAATGGAAAACCTAACACTGAACCTTAGCTATTCACTGTGCCCCTTCTTTAATAGTTTTCTGTTATGCAGCTTCAGAAATATAATTCCTCTTCTGGGGGAATTATTTCTTATTATTACACACAATGTGTAATACTTCCTGTACCTAAAATTTTTCTTTTGATGACATCAGGAGGTACTTTGACGTGCAGGTCTCACTAGATCAAGGCCCCCTTCCATGGGCTCAAGTTGTATATTTATATTTCATTCCTATATTGCCAGTTCTGGTGCTGATCACATCCTTCCCTCCCTCCCTCCTTCTCTGCATGTCTTTGCTATCCCACTGTTAGATCCAGCACCTCTGAGTCTCTTTAACTTCTGCTTCTCAATGAAAATTTCTTGCATTGAACCCTGCCTTCCCTGCAGATCCTGTTGATAAAACAGACAGTTCTGGGTTGGGACATCCTTAGATTGCAGTACTGTTTATTTTCTCCTTTGGTCTTCTCTTTTTTGACAGTATCTGACATCACTGAACCACATCAGCAACATGGCTTGTCACAGAAATATAACTTTCTTGTGTACTATGCAGTGTTTGAAGAAGTAATCGCACGAACAGGTACAAAAGTCACGTTAGTAATCACTAAGGTGAAACAGAAGCAATTTACGTAGCCATTTAAAGAGGCTGTAGTTATCAGCCAGAGCAAACAATTTCCGTAACTTTCCCTAATTATAACAAATCCAGATCACTCTGTATTCTGCAGTTCCCAGCATTGTTCACATATCACTGAGCATACTGGGGTTAAAATGGTCTTTCTTGCCATTTGTGACTGGCTTAACACATTTTTCCTTTCCTGCTGTCTAAAAATATGAACATAAAAATGCAACATGATTAACTATGGAAATCCTTTAGAGTTTCTCTCTGCTGCTGGCTTTGTCTTCTTCTAATTCATTCTTGCTCTACTGAAATCATGGTATTTGATCTTGAACCTGCTCTTCTGCAATCACCAAGCAGGTGGTACTTTGTTACCTAAATCATGCCCTGGTGTCAGTCTGAAAAATGTTATCAGGTGTTGCTCAGGTTAGTTAAATGCTTTACCTACATGCTAGATGGTGCATAACAGACAAAACATTGGGAAAGGATGTGAACCCTTAGCATGTAACATTAAAATGAGGTTTTTGGGCAATTACATTTGGGAATTCTGTTGAGGGAAGATAAAGTATACTTGCAATAAGCAGTCAAAGCTTGAGAATGTGACATTTGGATAGTTAAGCCTTTAATTTATAATATACACTAAGACACCAATGTGAATGTCAGTCTTCACACAGAGTTCTACTCTACTGTATTTGCCTTTAGTAGCCTGTCAGTATGAGCTAAGCAAGCATTCATTGTTATGCTTATTATAGTTAATTTATTTTTCACTGATTCCATAGCTATTTTAATAGACATTCTTCTGTAATTTGTCTCTATCAGTAAATGTGATCAACTGATGGGAAACTGCAAAATATGACATAACAGTAGAGTTTCTCCTTTTGGCTGTATTGCATTGAACATTTCATATTTCTTTGAATATTTCATCTTTGATTTATAATGTTTGCAGAATAATACATTAGGATTCAAATGAACTTTGCATTTTTCTGCCTAAGCAAATGTGATAAAGCTCTTAGCATCAGAATGAAACCTAGTTATTGGCATTATTGTTTAATTACATGGAATAGTGCTTTTACTGTATCTTTCCATTATGTTTAACATATTGTTAAATTAAGTTCTGAAGCATTCTATCACTGGAAAAAGAACCGTAAGTATGGAATAGAAATCACTTAATTCGAGAAGACAATTTCAAC
>VZTO01025580.1:61707-79022 GCA_013400615.1 Syrrhaptes paradoxus
GTGAAAAGATGCACCTTGATCATTCCTGTAACAAAGAAATGGAAAGTGCTTTCTAAAAGCCTGAGGAAAGTATAGGTAAAAGTAGTAGAAAGTATGCCAGGAAGTTGACTTCTTCTATACAAAAAAGGGAAGGAGGAAAAAGGCGAAGATGTTCTGGGAAATGAAAGAGCGCCAGATTTCCTTTGTTTACAAACAATGGAGAAATCATGAAAGAACTTTATCTTTGATTGAAGCTAAGAACAAGGAGAGTAAATCTAAGTCAAAAGGCTAGCAGATAGGTGAGAATGGCTTCCTTGTACTAATAATGGCACAGAAAGCCATTTGAGTTCATCTTGAGGAAGATAACTCTAAAGCATCTTATTATGAAAGATACTAAGTATTTGACAACACTTAGTCTATACCTCTGACTGCTTATTTATATCTCTACATTTAGTCTTTGAGTGAATACTGTTATCTGAATTCAATATTTTTGTATGTTATATGGGCAATATATTTTCTATTACTTATATTTCTCTGATTATAACCTATGTTTTCCTAATGGTGTATATGATTTCTTAAAGTATTAAGGAATATTCTTAAAATATTATGCAGGTTTTTTTTTAAGTATGTGATAGCCCAAGTGTAAATCTTACATACTTAAATACTGTACTAAAGGACCTTAGATAAAGTACCATGGTTGTAAGGCTTTTTTCATACTAGCCTGAATATTAAAAGAATATGATAAGACAACTGTCAGAGTTGTAGGCTTTGCCTAAGATTTAGATTTGAGGTTGAATTAATAAACCCATATTTCAATTGGTGTCTAAACCCTCAATCCCTAAAGCTGAAAAAGTTTAGAGAAGACATTTCCTCATGAAATTATTTTCTCATCAAAAGTGGAATCTCATGTTTAAAATTATTGCTCTTTTCTTCCTGCATGTATGCTAGTACAACTCTACAGCAGTACTTTTTTCCTCATGCCCTTACTCAGTGGGGCTTCCCACCCTGCTGGTTAGAGATGAGCTTTTAAGGCGAGTCTTTCCTTCTAGAACCAAAATTCCAAGCTGAACTATTTTGCATTTCAAAATTTCTTCAGGGCCAGGTGTGAGCTCCTGTAGAATTAGGATAGCTATACACATACGCACACTGGAGTCTTTCTTATCTGGTCACTACATTAACTCCACAACAAAAAGGTGGAGCTGACTGTAATGAAAACTTCAAGCTGAAGCATAAAAATTCTATCAATTATATCAGTTATTGTCTTTCTCATTGTTATGGTATAACTCAGAATGTTTTTTTAACCTTGCATCTAAATTTAATGATAAATAATAATTTTCAGTTGCTTACTACCCTTTTGGTACACTGGACAAATTCAATCATGGAATTAACTGACAGCTTGGGAAGTGCTTAAGCTCTCTGCACTTAGATTGGAAGTGTTTGCTTCAAAATGTGAAGACCTAAAGTTAGCAAAGTGCAGCAGGACAGAGTAACAGTGTGAATGTCAAATCCTGAGAACTGTTTTCCCTAGTGTTGGAAAGTTAATTGTGTTACATTAGGTCAGCCAAAGTGAGAGAGTGATAGAAGGGGAGAGAGTCATAGTCTGACTCTAGTGTCAGACCATGTAACAATGTTTTCTGAACAATATTGGCCAAAACCATTGGGTTTTACAAGTATGTTTTTAAATAGAAAACTTAAAAACTTTAAAGGGGGTTGTAATTTGACTCTTCTTGCAAGCCTGTAAAGTCTAGGCTGTCAATGTGTAAAGGGCATCTTGAAACAGAAATGAGTCTAGCCACAGTACATTAAAACCATCCAGAGATGTAGCTTGTTCTCAGTGGCCTTTTTACTCCCTATGAGATATCAGCCTTTATATGAGGTAAAAAAGAGAAAACATTAGACTCGTATAAATCTGAATGTTTCTGAGTCTAAAAAGTGGCAAGAGACCATACTAAAGTAAAAAGAATGCAGATCTGAGGCACAAAAAATGCCACCTTCATCAGCCACTGCAATCAGGAAACAGATAAATTATAACCTCTTTCAAAAATACATTTATCTTTCTGGCTATTAGTACTGATAGTAGCTTATATAATCACCAGACATTCTCCCTGAAAAATGGATGAAGTTAAATGAACCCTTCCTTGGAGTCTGACATCCTTCACTGGCATACTACTGAAAAAGTGTGTTAGCTATAGATTGAAAGTGATGTACTGCACTGCAAATGACATAAGTTTCTTAGCTAGTTCTTTTGAAAGAAAAATTAAGACAGATGAATATTCTAGCAGTCTATGAAAAAGACATAAACTTTGAAAGTGTCTGAAGTGCTGACAAAGACAGTATATACCACCTTCATTCCATCACTAGATAGGAGGGCTTCTGCACTGTGAAATAACTACATTTTAAAATACAATTTCTTATTTGACATAAATAAAATAACATGTTTTCCTCTACTGGCTTCATGAGATTTATTACGTTTCTTAAAGAAATCCCAAATTCTTTCTTCTGAAAGTGTGAAGAGTACAGCATTAAGAAAAAAAGAAAAAAGTAGAATATTTAGAATTCTGGTTGAATTAAAAAACCTATATTAATAAAGCCAGTGAGATTTTAGGCATTGACTTCCTTTCAGTTTACTGGCATTTAAAAGACAGTGCTACAGAAAGTATATGATCCATGTATTTTAGTGTTCATGAAAATTAGTAATACTGAGTTTTTATGGGAGATCTGTCATGAACTGTACATTATTCAGTGTGCAACAAAAGTTAGTAGTGTGCCTGAGGGTTTTACAGGAACCTGGAGGCGTAATAATAGTCCTGAACTCTTGAGTCTTTGACTGAGAAACAGTCACAGCAAGAAGGCAGATGACAAATTAGGTAAGAAATTAAAGCATGAGAAAATACATTTTGGGCAGTGGTGGAAGACAGAATTGTCACAAAAATGTACTAAGTCTGCTGCCACACAGCTGTCCTTGCTAGACTAATAGTTTTATTCACCTGTGAACTTACCTCTGTTCTTGTATTTTAATTTACTGCATCCAAATGAAGTAATTGTTATGCCTTAGGTCAGCAAAACACATTACAGCAAAACTTGTTAACAGGATATCTTTGAAAGTGAATTTTGGAGAAATTAACACTGAAATGGCCATTATTAGTTGATGTCTTGTACTTCGCTCTTGAGCTCTCTGCAGTATTTAATGGACACTTTTCACAAACCTTATTGGCACAAATATTTTCCATTAAATCTCCAAGGTGTTTCAGTTGCTTTTCTTATGCTGTGTTCTCAAGTGTCCCCAGTTCCACTCTTACAGTCTGAACTCTCACGTGCAAGCTCCTAAACCATGACCTATTTTCTTTTCTTGGCAGCTGGTATGGGTGAGTCAAGGTTTCAGTCTCTAAAGAGGTAGACAAGTTTTGCAGCAATTACAGAAGGCGTTTCTACATGTTGGTGGTGTATTAGTCTTGCTAGAAAGCGTACAGATATTACTATTGAATGTCAATTGTCATTGTAGTATGGTATATTTTATTGGTGAAAAAAAGGGGTAATCTTCACTACCTTAATCACATCACAAATCCACACTGAAAGACCAAGGCCTATGCAAAGTAAAGAGACTTTCCTAAGTAATCTCTCTGTGAATAAAAGGCTCATGTAATATTTCTATCTTGAGCAAGAAAGACTCCAAGTAACATCAAATGAATTTATATTTTACCACACAAGCTAATCATAACAACTGCAAAGCATTCAATATGCTGATTGCATTTTTATTTTGGACTGAATCAGTTAGGTTTATTATCTTCCCCACACACCTTTTGCCATCTGCGCACCTATCACAAGTAAAGAAAAAAAATGTAGACCCCGTGTTCTTTTTTATGGGATTGACAAAGGGCAGGTTATATAGTGTACTTACATTGTGCATGACATTTATGAATTGAAAAGGTGTACCGCTGTAAATACCTCATAAAGCATCTGTTACCTTGTTTTATAATTTAGGGGATGCTTTCTCATAGATTTGTCATCAGTTCATGTCCCCAGAGAAAAAGATTATGGGTTTTCATGGTGATGTGAACAAAAATAAGATTGTAAGAGACTTTGACTGCGAGTTCCATGGTAAAATCCATCTTGGATTCAGAAGAGATTCAGGTGATGTTTTCTTTGAAGAACTGTTTTAATTCAACAAGCCAAAAAATGGATTTATTAGGGTTAAAAATATTTTAATGGCTGCTTCCAAAAGTTTCTGTCATAGTTTCAACTGAGCTAGCAGTGAACACAATGCAACTGCTTGCTCACCCTCCCTCTTCCNTTGATGACCAACTAATGATTGGGCTAATGATCCCAGAGCAGAGAGAGTCCTGAAACCACAATCCCAGAAAAGAGAAGAGCCCAAGAGCCTGAAAGGGCTCACTGAGAGAGCAGGAAAGAGAATTTCTGGATAGATCCTCATCTATCTACTGGGCACAATGTGCATGATATGGCATAAACCATTGGCCAATTTGCATCTCAGTCCTAAACCTAAGTTCGAATTCTTAGCTAGTGGGCTATGGGCTACTGTGGGCTGTGCTCACTTCCAGCTTCTCCTACACCTACAGACACTGGAACATCAAAGAAGCTGAAAAATTCCTTGACTGTCCTAGCAGCAACTATAAACATCAGTATGTTATCAGCCTTCTTCTGAGCACATATTCAAAACATATCCTCTCACTAGCTACTATGAAGAAAGTTAACTCTGTCCTAGGTGAAACCACAACATTCCCTAATATTAAAGTCTGCATTTTAAGAAAGATTATTATGAATCTGATCTGTAATATTTTACTTCCATTGATACATATGCAGAATATTTTTTTTAATTAGAATCTACTGAACTATAAAGAAAGATATATGCAAAAATGTTTGCTTCTAAGAGCTCAGATTCTACTGAACCTTTAAATATATCATATCAAATTAATTTTAAGCACTTCAGATTTATATTACCAGATTTGAAATTATGCTTAAGCAGATTAAAAACTCCAAAGTCCTGTTTGCCTGTTTATATTTACATTTGTGTTCTTCAACTTAACTTTTTTAGAGTTAATGTCTTCATGTCTTCACATTTGACATTTTCTTTCTACGCCCTCACTGTCCAATTTTCTATACCTATTCTCTCTTTCATGTGTATATGTGTGGTCCTTTGGTTTTTGCAGTGGTTTTTTTTTTTTTACCATGTGTATGATTTATTCTTTTCTTTGGCTCCTTCATTAATTTGACTTCTTACTTTCCTGTGAGTGTAATTATTAGGTCTCGCAGAAATTTCTAGCTACGTTGAACTGCTACTTGCCTTTCTGTCTGCGAGATATAGTTCTGCCTTTTTCATTGAGCCTAGATGTATCCTTTGGAAGTTCACCTTTTTAACAGTTCTTTTGGGTTATTCTCTGTTTAAATGACTACTATTACTTAATTACTTATTGACTTTGTTTCATTTACTTTTTTTCCCTACTGTATCCTGGTGTCTTAATATGATGTGTTAAAAAGTTCCTGTCACTGACAGAGCTTTCTGCTAGCCCAGCAGGAGAGGGATTTTTCTCCAATTACCTATTGCAATTAAATTCTGCACTGCACAGAGCAAGGGGGAAGTGGCTACACTTTGACCTGAAATATCAGCAATAATAATAACCAATTTTTATATGGCCTAGGACAAAACTCAGCTTCTGTGAGGTAACTGGTCTGTTTCTGCTGTTGTAGCTTTCATAACATTTTAGATTTTCTAACATATCTATTGATCCTTTTCCCTACCATTTGAGGGTTAAAGGGAAGTTACCAGTATCCAAAAGGCAAGATGCATGCATGTTTTCTATATCCCAAGAGCATCTTCTGTGGGAAGAGTGTAATAAAAGCTGAGTGTAATAAAAGCTGCAGATGTCTTTCTTCTGGAGTGAAGAAATATCCAGAATACCAACAACCAGCTTCATGTGTTCAATTTTGGGCTTCCAGCACAAGAGATGCTGGAGCAGGTCCAGAGAAGGGCAACGAAGCTGGTGAAGAGTCTGGAGCACAGGTCTTATGAGGAGCGACTGAAGGAGCTGGGGTTGTTTAATCTGGAGAAGAGGAGGCTGAGAGGAGAACTTATCACTCTCTACAGCTACCTGAAAGGAGGTTGTAGTAAGGTGGGTGCTGGCCTCTTCTCTAAAGTAACAAGTGATAGGACAAGAGGAAACAGCCTCAAGTTGCATCAAGGGAGGTTTAGGCTGGATATCAGAAAAAATTTCTTCCCTGAAAGAGTGATCAGGAATTGGAACAGGCTGCCCAGGGAAGTGGTGGAGTCATCATCACTGGAGGTGTTCAAGAAATGTGTAGATGTGGTGCTTAGGGACATGGTTTAGTGAGTTAGGTGGTGTGGATAAATGGTTGGACTTGATGATCCTTTAGGTCTTTTCCAACTTTAATGATTCTATGATTCTATGAGTCAATGATTGTCTCCCCAGTGGTGTGTCAGGAACTTAGAGAGCTGGAAGAATTAGTCAATAGGTGTGTATGCCATTTCCACCTCACACAGCAGCAACAATAGGGTGAATTGCAGCTGCTCATCTGCAGCCAAACCAATCCATTCCAAATCAAAACTCAGCTTTACCTTCTGTCCTGGTCTCAGGGATGGCTGTCTTCTTCACAGCTGTGGGAACAACCTGTGACAATGTATGTCTGAAGAGACAGGAACACTTCAGTTGAGCACTTCCCCACGCTATTCACAGAATCACACAATGCTAGGGATTGGAAGGGACCTCGAAAGATCATCTAGTCCAATCCCCCTGCCGGAGCAGGAACACCTAGATCAGATCGCACAGGAACGCATCCAGGCGGGTAGTCCAATCCCCCTGCCGGAGCAGGAACACCTAGATCAGATCACACAGGAACGCATCCAGGCGGGCTTTAAATGTCTCCAGAGAAGGAGACTCCACAACCTCTCTGGGCAGCCTGTTCCAGTGCTCTGTCACCCTCACTGTAAAGGAGTTTTTTCTCATATTCAAGTGGAACCTCCTATGTTCCAGCTTGAAATTGTTGCCCCTTGTCCTGTCACTAAATGTCACAGAGAAGAGCCTGGCTCCATCCTCCTGACACTCACCCTTCACATATTTATAAACATTGATTCCTGGTGCTGGACTTTTACATGGTATGCTGTTCATACTTAATTCATTCTGCTGTTACAGCAAATTCTCAAGAAAGTTTTAGTTTCAGTTTAGGAAAGACTTATTTCTTGCTCCTGATCCTGACTATGATGCATTTTACACTTGTGTCATCACAATTTGTTATTAGCAGTTTTTACCCTTAATTAATGACCTCACTTGTTTCCCTGGACTCCCAGAAAGACAAATTTTTAGCAAAAATGCATTCTTTATGCTGTCTTAGGTACACACACAAACAGAAGCTCTTTCATGAATTGCTGATTTCATTTTAAAACAGGTGTTGGAAAGTGTTCGAAGTCTGTTTTTCCACTTGGATGGTATTTTTTCTCTGCTGTCATGTCCACGTTTTATGTCCTTTTTGCAATCACTTTCACTTTCTGTAAAAAAACATAACTATTATATTTTATACAACTAAGTTAAGTAAATGGCAGACCATAATCTGGAGTTATGTACATTCTTCAAGCTCAATAGTTTTCAGAAGGAAATTTATTACATTTTAAAAGAAATTAGATATTATATTATTTCTTAAGTTTGAGAATGGTCTTGCTATGACAGTGTGTATACTTGATGTCTTCTGACGGAATACATCATTACAACTATCACGTATTCACAGAATCACAGAAGAGTTGAGGTTGTCAGGGACCTCTGGTGGTCATATAGTTCAATCCCCATGCTCAAGCAAGGTGACTAGAGCAGGTTGCCCAGAATTGTGTCCAGATGGCTTTTCATAGGAGGGAAACTCCACAACCTCCCCAGGTAACCTGTACCAGTGCTCAGTCACCCTCACAGTGAAAAACTGTTTCCTGAATGTCAGAGGGAACCTGCTATGTTCCAGTTTGTGCTCATTGCCTTTCGTCCTGTCACTGGGCACCGTTGAAAAGAGCCTGGCTCCATCCTCCTTGCACCCTCCCTTTGGGTTTCCTCATATAAGCAATGCTGCAGACCCTACCTCATCTTTGTGGCCCTTCACTGGACTCTGTGCAGTATGTCCATGTCTCTTGTACTGAGGAGCTCAGAACCAAATGTAATACTCCAGATTTGGTCTCATCAGCACTGAATAAAGGAAAAGGATCAACCTCTCTCAAACTGCTGGCAACACTTTGTCTAATCTAGCTCTAGATACAATTACCCTTCTTTACTGCAAGGGCACGTTGATGGTTCATGTTCAACTTGGTGTCTACAAAGGCCCTCCAGCTCCTTTTCTCCAAGCTGCTTTCCAGCTGGGTGGCCCTCAGCAGGTACTGGTGTTGTTCCTCTCCAGCTGCAGGTCTTTGCACTTCCCCTTGGTGAACCTCACGAAGTTCCTGCCAGCCTGTTTCTCCAGCCTCTCCAGGTCCCTCTGGCTCAGACAACATTTTGGTGTACCAAGCATTCCTCACAGTTTTGTGTCTTCTGCAAACTAGCTGAGGATACACACTGTGCCATCATCCAGATCATTAACCAAAGCATTAAACAGCAGTGGACCTAGTACTGACCCCTGGGACACAATGCTAGTTACTGGGATGGTGCTTCACAGTGATATGCAAGTGCACAACATATATTTACACTGGCTAATAAATATGTGACTTAGCTTATTTCCATGATGTATAGGTGTCTTCATAGAATATATGAATACTACCGAACAAAATAGTGGTTTGCCAAGGGTTAAAACTTTTCAGTGCTTTGTTTTGAAGTGTTGATGATAGGTGCCATTTAAATACATAAGCCTCTTCAGGCTTACAAACTAACATAACTAAATTAAATCTTATTGCTTTACAGCTAAGATCCTTCCACCTGAAATAAACTTTAAATTAAATGGCATTCCTATTCTTCTGTTCCACACAATAATGACCTTCTAATCCATGCTTTCCACAAAGACAAACAAGATAAACGTATAAACACTGTTTCATCTTGAATTAAAATCTGACAGAGCCTATTCAATTCATGTTAAAGTCCTGTTCCATCTTGAAATATCTAGACTGATCTTGAAACAAAGATATGTTGGTACATACTATCAATCAAACATGTATCAACCTACATCTGCTTTGTGTGTATAACAGATGCCCCAAGCAAGAAAATTTGTTGTCCTCTGTCTGCGTAACCAGAAAATATAGTTCATCCAGTTATAAAACCCAGCAGAATACCACACCTTGTATTTCTCAGTGTCCTGGGTTAAGCTGAGACAGAGTTAACTTTCTTCATAGTAGCTAGCAAGAGGCTGTGTTTTGGATTTGTGCTCAGAAGAAAGCTGATAAGAAGTGATGTTTACACAGCTGCCAAGGTTGGCAGACCGGAGAAGCTGGGAGGGAGCACAATCCCAGTTACTAGCCTAGGATTTGATTTTAGGTTCAGAATTGAGACCCAGAGTGGCCAATAATCTATTCCATAACACACACGTCATGCCCAGTATATAGGTGAGGCCCCTCCAGAAGATCAGCCCTTTTGGTTCCGNCTACCTTCGGATGGGGGTGGCAGGGGGAATTGTGTGAGCGGGTATGTGGTTTGGCCCCCAAGCCAAGGGCTAACCCATCACACTCAGATAAATATGTGTTGTTGATTCAACTTTTTAAAAGAGTTAAAGATAAGGAATTTGTTTTAAGTGTTTTAAATTACATCATGACTGAATATTTTGCACATTTTCTACTTGTCTGACATTTACAAAATTATGAAAGGCCGTATATTTACAGCCAAGACATTTGAAAATAGATTTCTTATACTAATGTTTTAAAATATATTAATATATTAGTCATTATTAAATGTATTATCATTATTGAAATACTTAAAGTATCTTATTTTTAAATGATCCAAACATAAGAAATTTCTGATTTGAAAAAATGTATAATTTGGTACATGAGTATAAACTGAATTGTAAAAATTCTCTTTTGAATATTTTGACTGTAATTTCTAAGAAAATCTTTCTGTATGAGCTATATTGCAGTTAAAGATAAACAGAATTGCTAATCAAGCAAACTTACTTCTGGCTACCTTTTAAACTTTAAAACTCTTAAGGTGTTCACTTGACTAATTAGCTCTTCTTCTGTCCCCAGTCTTGTCATTGTCATTGTCATTTCAAGACAATGTTGAACTTGTGGGTGATATAATGTGCTGTTGATGCTGCAGAGGAGAGCAGCAGACATCTAAAGGAGAGATTCCATATGGGTGAACTTCCCTCTTGAAATAATGGGAGATTAATTCACTTAACCCCTCCAAGACATTTTGTTTCAGATGGTATGTAACAAAACATAGGGGGTGAGAATTCTAGAGTTCTGAGTGTCAATTATTATATAACCATCATGGATAATGTGATTTTTTATCTTCCTGAATGCCTTTACACCCCTGAATGCCTGTTTCAAGAAGATTGTGTAAGAAAACCAACATTTACATAGAATACAACCTCCCAAAACCCAGACTAGTCAAGGAGTGTGAGTGTATTAAAATAATTATCTTGGCATGCAAATTTTTGGGGGGATGTTTAATAGCCAACAGAAGTTAAAAACCTTATACTTACAAGGTAATCTATTGCCTTCTCTAGCTACTAAACTTCAAGAAATATCAAATCTCCCAGTGTTGGTTACTGTTTCAATAAAATTTGGATATCAAGGAACAGCAGTATGTTGTTATGAAGCCAGTATATTACAGGAAAGAACTAGGAAGCAGTATGAATTTACAAAAGTCTTGAAGGAATAGACTACATTATAGATGATAAATCATCTGGAATATAAAAGACGACTGAAAGAGAGCAATTTAATGAATTAAAAAAATATGATGAATACCACAAAAAAAAAAGAAGAAATGACTAATCTATTAGCATCTAGACAAAGTAAAAAAATAGTAATATGAATTAAAAATGTATACATAGATGGAATAACTGCAAGAAGTTCGGTTTTGTATGTAGGAACAGACCAGAGAGGGACATGACAATTTACATGTTTTGCAAATCTGCCCTAGCAGAGTATATTATGCATTTTTTTTAACCCTAAATACAGTTTTTTCTATCTTCCAGTCCTGGTTAAAGGATACTATAACCTACCTTTTATAAATACTGTAAAACTATCTAAGAAATTTTTAACCAAATACTAGAAACGTTTCTCTTCCTAAGGACTTTCTTCTTTATTTATCACAAGAGAGACAGTTTTCTACTTTTCATAATATACCTGATTGCAAGCAGATGAGTTTCACATTTTAACGCCATACTTTATTGTGTGAGACACTTGAAGCCATTGTCTGTTGCTAAACAAAGATAACAGTTATTGAAGAAACAGAAATAAAGTTATTATTTCTGTTGATGCATGTCCCAGGATGCAAAGCCCATCACTAGCCCAAGATTTTCTGAGGTGTATTAGTATTGTTAAAGCTCATGTTTTAGAGCTCTTTTTTGTTTCTTCTGGTTGCTTAGAGATTATGGGTTCTGTTTGCATTGTAACCAATTCAGCATTTCGAAAACAGATTGTATGCTTGTTCTGCTTTTTTTGACATTAATTACATTAAAAATTGCAATGAATTCAGTGGCTCTGTCACTTAGCTTAACAGATCGTTGCAGATCTATATTAGAAATTAGAGTCTCTGTATGCAGTACTAGTATTGACTTTCAAAATATTTAGTGGTAAAGGACCAACATACCTGGAAGTCTCTTGCTGTGGAATATTGCTGTAAATAAGATCTGCAGTGTCACTCAGAATTTTCTTATCGTCTTCCTCTTATCTAATATTGTCTTTGGGTCATTCTTTGCTTTGGGATGTTTCTATGTTTCCCAGATCCACAGTGAAAAAAAAACCTGCTGAATTCAGGGAATGCTGCAAAGCACACATTCGGAGAGTCAAAACAGTGTTATAGAAAGTTTGAGGTCTCTAGACTGGAGGTTGACTTGCTTGGGCTTCAAGTCCTGCTCTGATGAAAGTCAAGTTTCAAGCACAGGAACACCAAGAGAATTAAGGGTATATCTACATTTATGGTTTCCTCCCAGCACTACCAGAGGATTTTGGGTGTTAAGTCTGGTGAAGCAGATGGGAATTTAACTTATATTTCTTCTGTCTGTGCTGAATGGTCAGTCAGGGGCATTCTGGAGAACAGGGAATCCTGCCATCTCAGTTTAGCAAATTTAACCCAAGCTTTTCTGGAGGAAACTATTTAGAGGGTGTTGTTATGAATAAACAAACTATATTGCTTTGCAAATAAGATGTTTACTTTACAATAGCTGGCTGTGGTTGTTTCATTGATTCACAATATTAACTTAGTGCTGGAGATTCTTACAATGTTCAGTTTAGTACCTTTCTTTACTAGATGTATTTAACCTCAATGAAAATAAATGGGACAAAAGCTGTGGAAAAATGGCTCAAACCCTGTGTTTGTTTCAACATAGCATGACCAAGGACTTAACAACAGCTTTTTCTTAAAAAGTCTGTCTCTTTTTGTAGTAAGGTTCCTAACAGTTGCACTGTATGAACAAAGACGTAACATATTAAACCACAAATTTTTCATTAATGTAAAACTTGGGATGCACTTTATTTGAGATCTCTTACTCTTGTTTTTCATAATATCTTCGTGTCTCATGTTTCTTGTATGAAAAACTCAACATTGAGTAGTAGATAATCAGTGTTGATGAAATTCTCCTGCAGCTTAAGCAGAGGAAGTGGGAGACATACTGCATACTGTATTTCAGAGATTGTTTTATACCACGTAGTCTTTACATATGCTAGTGAAATGTGAATCTCTGTATTTACAAAGAACTGTCTCAAATAAGGCAGAAGGGTAACACTAGGCCTTCTTGCTAGTGTTAAGGATTGGTTTTACTTTTTAAAGTTCTTCCATCCTACCCAAAGGAAAAAAAAAAGATGCTTTTTCTTTGTCTCTTTCTCCCTGAAGGTCTTTTGTCCTTTACAACACTACAGACACTTTTTTCTTCCATAGTTACTGCTTTTTATCTATCCATCTGTTCTACTTTTTAAGCTCTGTTTCCCCATGTGTCACATCATAAAACTCAGAGTAGCAAGAAATTACTTGTACAGTTGGGCAAGCAACACAGAGAAAGATTTGGTGTTTGGGTGGCATTCTCCACATATTTGTAGACTTCTATGGTAGCTTACAGTAATCCTGAAGTTGACTGTAGGCAGAATTGCTTATCTTTGTTTTCTTGTGTGTGAAAGCAAGGAAGACAGTCAATGTATTTCAACACAGTTGAAGTTCATTAAGTAATCTGACATCTACCTGTAAACATTTATGCTAGACAGCAGTATCTTGTGATTACAAGCTTTCCTCAGGTAGTTGTAGCTGGCTGTTGGGAGAAAACTCATTAAGTCTTACTATATCTTCAACACTGTTTCCAGCTTCTTTAAGGCTATGTTCTTCTAGTTTTCTACTAGGAACAGGATCTTGCACACCAGAAATTGGCATCTGCCTCCAGGATGGTGGGCCATCAGCTTGCTTCCATGTGTGCATGTGTTGGGAACAGGCAGAGGGAAGATGGATAAAAGTCTTTGCTAGATTCCCACGTTAAAAGCAATGCCTTCTCTAGGTTCACATCTAGTTAGCTGTTGAATAACGTTAAGTGCTTGACTGACAATGTCATGACAGACAGTTCCCAAGTTCTTGCCTGATGTGACTGCTCTCCAGCAGTCTTCTCTGCACAGCAAGCCTTGAGAATCCCTCCTCTGGCTGCCTCTGGATGTGCCACCTGATTCAGCTTTGACAGGGGAAGTCTCAAACATCTGGGAAAAACATGTACATTACCTTTTTTTTTTTAATGTGTGTGTGGACCATATTTGCTATGTCTTTAGCATATTCTTCACCCTTAAAAAAAGCAAGCTTCTTTCAGTGGGAAAAAATTAAGTGTGGGCAATAGTTGCCTTTTCCTCCTTTTAGTCCTTTACTTGTGGAGATGCAAAGGATGTTGTACTGATAGGTACTGCCTAGGATCTGACAGTTTCTATAGGTATTTTTTCAACAAAATATAGTAAATATTTCCTGGAAGTTCTCTTGTTAGCAAAAAGTTGAGGCTCAGCTGGAAACTTAGCAAAAGAAATGAGTTCAGAACTGTTTCTTGAAAAAAGACTGGTGATTGATTAGCACACATCAGGTTTGCAGACATTTTTTAATTATTTTTTATCCCAAAGAGACTGGCAGAAAGATTACAGAAAGAGAATAACTTGGGTAGTTGAACTCAAAGCCAATTTAAAGCCTCAAAAATAAAATTGATATGCAAAGAATGCATATATGTCCATGTCCGTTTATACATAGTGTGTTGGTACTATTTAGCACTTAAATTTTTTTCTTTATTTTCTGGATTTTATGACACAAACCTTTCAAAAGAAAGCAATTTTTGATCACAAAGTTCTAGAGGACTTATGTATGGGGCAGACTTTCAGAGGGGCTTCAGGCTGGCATCACAATGCGTATCCCCAGATTTGTGTGGGATGAAATGACCCATAGTTGGCAGGTGAGCTTTGGGTGCCTGTATGCCGAAACACTGCCTGCAGAAATAGAAAGTGTTTCCTGATTTGTCTCAACTACTTTTAATCACACTCTCCTATTCTGTTCCCCGTCTTGCAAGGCACTGGTCTGGCCTCCTGCTGGAGTGTATGGCCCAGCTTTTTGGGGCCTGCTTTTGAGTACTGCTGAAACACTGCCCATAGCTCTTGCTTTGAACTGTCCACGGAGGAAGCCTCTCACTTTATTAGCATAACCTGCGCATGCTTTCAGAGCCATAGTTCTCATTTGGAGAAGGATGATTATTTACCTCTTCCTCTATAGAAAGTGTTGGCAGGAGAGAAGTATCCAGTTTGGGCTACGTCATCTGGAAAGAATCTGAATCCAAGTTAATGTGTTCCAGTAAAGTATTAGCCAGTGTGAGCTTTCCTCTGAAATTAAACTTGAGGTTTTTATGAAGTTCTTTACAATTCTTTAAGGGTGTTTTGTGTTTTTTTTTTTCTTGTGAGTATTGTTGTACTGCTCTTAGTTTTAGCTGGTATGAAAGTGCTGTTAGAAAGGACAGTCTGATTTTGTTCTTGGCTTGCTTAAAGACAGATCCTCTTAGAAATGTAGTTTCACAGCCTGTTGTTTCAGTTAGACCACTTACATTTCAAAAGTTTGGATGGACAGGTGTTCATTTCATCTATTGATGTTTTTCTATATTAATTAGACCTAAAGGCTACATGACATTAGAACCCTACCTTGGATATTAGTAAGAACTGTAAAGAGTTCTTCTAAAACTGTTTTTTTTAATTTTCATTTGCACTTTTTTTTGGTAAAGAACCCCTCTACACAAACAAACAAAAAATCCCTCCAAAAAATAACAAAAAATGAATGTATGTAAGTAATTATAGTTTTATTCAAATAAGTGTGAGAAGACATTTAAAGGATGAAAAGTTTTGGATAAATGTTGGCAGTATTTTTCTATTTATCAATCAACTTCTGCAAGTTTGAAACAACTTTCAACCTGACAAAATTGTTTCCAGGTTTAGTATTGGTGCAGTGTATTATAAATAACTTTTAAACCCTTATTCTTTTCAGTAGTGTATCAATTTATTACTGAATGGGCCAAGAAAGTAGTGTCACAGAGTAATAAATGAAAAACTTTTTTTTTTTGGTACTGATTTTTCGTATGTGTCTTTTTTGATTGTCCGGATTTTAGAGGGAAATTCTTATTGCTTTCTTGCATACTAGACAAGACAAGAAAAGTCTGAAACAGTGCCAAGAAACCTGTTGGTTTTCAGTCTTTTCTTGTTCAGATGGATTTTGTTCATATAGAACTGAAACAGTTAATGACTTGGAAAAAATCTCAGCCATCTTCAGATGAAAAATTTGCCTTCTATTTTCCCACTTTAACTGGTATGGAGCTTTCAGCTTTATTACTACAGAAAAAGATAGTTTGCATAAGAATGGTTTGTGGGTTTGTGTGATCTTTATGTAGCAATACTTTTTTATGTAATCCTTTGTTCAATCACTTAAGTACATTATCACTCAATTTCTTCTGCTCTGGTTCTGACAGCACTGCTTACTTTATATTAATGATCTGGCTTCCTCTTTTGATTGTCTAGATGACTGCTACTCACCTGTTTTTTTTTTGTGTCTACCAGTTATACACCAACACCGTGATATAGCAACTGTCTCAGTCTAAGCAAGAATGTAGAGAGGTTTTCAGTGAAGAAATTGAATATTTTTATATATTCCTGATCAAAATATACAAAAAAAGCTTTCATTTGCAGCAGATAGTCTAAGAACAGATTTTATTTATGTAGGTAATAGTAAACAATTAGGTGCCCATTAGGTGCCTGAAATTACTACAAGATATTTTGCAGCCTTGCCCAGCCTCTCACTGTGAGATTTGCTAATGTAAATGTGAACAGCTGTCAGAGAAGATGCAGAGACAATCAGGAGAGACAAAATTTTAGTTTTTAGGCTTAGGAAAGGGGGAAACCTGGCTTTTCTGCTTCCTGGGCAAGGATTGACATGAAAGATTACTATAATTTCGTTCTCTTGGCCTACTCTTCCACAGCATATTGCCACCAGTTTTCAGCAGTGAGGCCCAGACTGGGCTGATGAGTGAATCTTCATGCAGCTGCTCCTGCAACCAGTTTCTGTTACCAGCACTGCTTCTCTAGCTTACCATGCCTCTGTAAAATATAACCAGCTCAGAGAACAGAGAAAACCATGCCAAGACGTGACAGTCATCACTTCTGAGTTAAAACAGTGTGAACACTTGAGGGTTTGAGAACAACTGTTGTGTTCATTTGTCAGGTTCTGTGTTCATTAAATCCTTTGCAATGTAAGTTAGATGCACATCTGCAATAGAAAGTTGCAGTGTTTGGCAAAATTTTAAAGAAAGTTTAAAAACTAAAAGAATTCAGAGGAGGAAAGGATGCTGCTAGTATTCATGATTTGTATAATGATACTTGTGTTCTGCATATGACTAAACTATTTGATTCTTCCGGACGTTAGACTCTTGACCCTTGAAGGGATTCTGACTTGCCTTATTAAAGCACTTTGTCACTAAAAGAGAAATATTACTTTTCACAGAATCACAGAATCACACAATGCTAGGGATTGGAAGGGACCTCGAAAGATCATCTAGTCCAATCCTCCTGCCGGAGCAGGAACACCTAGATCAGATCGCACAGGAACGCATCCAGGCGGGCTTTGAATGTCTCCAGAGAAGGAGACTCCACAACCTCTCTGGGCAGCCTGTTCCAGTGCTCTGTCACCCTCACTGTAAAGAAGTTT